>CM040928.1:29461890-29991890 GCA_023029165.1 Gobiocypris rarus | reverse complement strand
CAAAAAAAAAACAATATACAAATTATTGCCATATCAAATTGGCTCTTACATACCAGCCCCTAATTGTCTGTGTTCAACAAACAATTACCAATCAATTTACCAAAGAGCCAAGCAAATTAAAGATAACAAATATCCTAAATATGAGTAAAATTTTCCAATAAGATGTTAACCTGAATTAACGCAAAGGACTCATACAAGAACCTTCATATAGGATTATGTGAACATGATTATAAATCTGCCTCTAAAAGCAAACAAAGCTTAGTAACAGGTCGTAAAAGAGTGCTTGTGTTGGTTTTCACTTGAGCCTGCCGCACTAGACCCTTGTTGTCTGTGAATGTTTGTAGCACACGTCCCATTACCCAAGAGTTTCGTGGTGCGGAATTGTCAGCAACCAATACAATGTCCCCGGGCGTGAGATTTTTCATTAGGCTTTGCCACTTTTGTCTTTCTTGCAGGTCTGGTAAGTACTCTTGATCCAGCGCTTCCAGAATAGGTCAGCCATATATTGAACTTGGCGCCACCTACGTCTGGAATACAGGTCTGTTTCGTCAAAAACCCCAGGAGACACAGACGGCTTTACTTTCAGCAGCAGCAAATGATTTGGAGTGAGGGCCTCTAAGTCATTTGGGTCATTGGACACCTTAGTGATGGGACGACTATTGATTATTGCCTCCACCTCACACAAGAGCGTTTGAAGACTTTCTTCATCAAGAGACTGCTGTTTCACAATGGAGTTGAGAATTTTTCTGACAGTCCGTATTTGCCTTTCCCAAACTCCTCCATGGTGGGATGCAGTTGGGGGATTAAAAATCCACTGTACACCTTTTGCGAGCAGTGTGGTTTGAATTCTGTCATTATTCAAACTTTGTATGGCCTTTCGCAACTCCCTTTCTGCCCCAATGAAATTTGTTCCATTGTCAGACCTGATTGTTTGAACCTGACCCCTTCTAGACACGAATCGTCTTAGTGCATGAATGCACGAGTCAGTATCCAAAGAACTAGCAATCTCAATGTGAACAGCTCTTAACGTCATGCACGTAAAGATTACCCCATATCTTTTAATCAATGTCCTTCCTCTTTTGATTTCAAATGGGCCAAAATAATCAATGCCTACATTTGTGAATGGGGGTTCATCTGGCAAAAGTCTGTCACGGGGAAGATCAGCCATGAATTGTTTGCCTGTAATACCGCTGGCGTTTACAAACTGTGCACTGAGACAGGATTTTTCTGATGGCAGTTTGCGATTTTGGAATCCAGTATTTCTCTAACTTTGACAACATGTGATTACGGCCACTATGACCTACGTCTACATGAATTGATCTTAAGATCAGATGTGAAACATAATGGTCCTTTGCTAAAATAGCAGGATGCTTGGACTCCTCAGGCATAGCTGATCTGCTTAGTCTGCCACCTACTCTTAGAATATTGTCTTGCAAAACGGGTGACAACCTGTAGAGAGCGCTACTGTGTTTCACAGTTTTACCTTGCTGGAGGCTTTTGATTTCCTCAGGAAACATGATTGTCTGGCTGTAGCGAATGATTTCTTTCTCAGCTTTTTCAACATCACTTACAGCCAATGTGACACCTGACAGTGAAGCTTTAAATGATTCAATTTCCTTTTCCAGATCAGACTTCACTGTTAATCTGTGGCACAGCTCTTTTCTTTTTTCCATCAGTGCCTTCAGAATGTTTTTAAATTTGAGGAACCATGCAATGGCTCTTTTCAAACTGTACCAATTTGAGTAGTGTGAAAATAACTGAGAAGTATAGTCATAATTATCTGCACACACTGCATTGACAGAGACTTCCTTAACTTCCAGATCATTGCCAGATATCTTAAGAGTGTGATTTGGCATTTTTGGCCATTCCGATTCTGGCTTAGTCAGAAAGGATGGACCTGTGAGCCATGAATTTGCTTTAAGGAAAGCATCTACAGTGAGTCCTCTAGAGGCAATGTCGGCTGGATTGTCAGAAGATCTCACATACCTCCATTGTGACACCTTTGAGAGCTCTCTGATTGCAGTTACCCTGTTGGCCACGATGCACGGAAACGTGTGCTTTCATTGTTGAGATACTTCAGGACCGCAGTACTATCTGTCCAAAATACAGACTCCTGAAGAATCAAGTCCAATTCTGATTTCAGCATATTGTCCATTCTAGCAGCCATTGTAGCTGCAGTGAGCTCAAGACGTGGCACGGTAACTGACTTTACTGGAGCAACCCTTGCTTTACCAATGACAAAGGCACAATGTTGGTCACCTCTGCGATTCTCCATGAGCAAGTAAGACACCGTGCCATAACCCAGTTCACTGGCGTCTGCAAAATGATGCAGCTGTGCTGAGGTGACTTCTCCAAACTCAAGTGGCTTTATGCATCTCTCAACCTGAAAGTCACTTAAGTTCTGAAGACTAGTCAACCACAGGTTCCACTGATGTCTGAGTGTCTCTGGAATACTGTCATCCCATTCATGTTTTGTTCTACAAAGCTCTTGCAGTATTTGTTTTGCAGTAAGAATGACTGGAGAAAGTATTCCAAGGGGATCATAAATGGAGCTGACCATGGACAAGATTCCTCTTCTTGTAAGAGGCTTTTCCTGTACAGTTACTTTGAACTGCAAAGTGTCTGTCTCTACACACCACTGAACCCCTAGGGCTCTTTCCAATGGTAACTTTTCTTTCTCCAGATCCAAGTCCTTCACTGTCTTTGCCTTGCTCTCTTCACTTATGGATGCAAGAACAGTGCGACTGTTGGACATCCACTTGGTCAAGTTAAATCCTCCTGATGCACATACCTCCCTTAATTCATGCATTAGAGCAACACCCTGCTGTTCAGTAGCCACAGACGTCAAACAATCGTCCACATAGAAATTCCTAAGGACTGTCTGTGTTACCTCCGATCTGTGATGTGCACTGTTGTCTTTTGCACACATTTGCAAAGCGTAGATTGCACAACTTGGGGAGGATGTAGCACCAAATAAGTGCACAGTCATTCTGTATTCCTCCATTTCCTGCGCAGTGTCCCCTTTTGGCCACCAAAGGAATCTTAACAGGTCTTTGTCTTTATCAGGAACTCTGACCTGATGAAACATCCCTTCTACATCTGCTGCAAGGGCAATTGATTCATGTCTGAATCTCGTCAGCACACCGATGAGAGAATTATTTAAATTGGGTCCTTGTAACAGTTGAGAGTTAAGTGATTTTCCTTGGTAGGTAGCTGCACAATCAAACACCACTCGAAGTTTGTGTTTCTGTGGGTGATACACCCCGTGGTGTGGAATGTACCAGATTCTGCCTGAATTTCCTTTAGTTTCACTTGCAGGGATTTTCTCAGCATGACCCTTGAGTAACATATCATCCATGAAACTACAGTAGTCATTGTGGAAAGTTGAACTTCTTTTGAATTTCCTTTTGAGAAATTGAGCGCAGAGAAGCAACAACATAATTGTTTGGAAACACTATATCCTTTTTTCTCAAAGGAAGGTCAATGCAGTAATGTCCATCAACAAGCTCTATTGACTGTGATACAGACTCCATAAACTGTCCATCCTCTATAGACATTTCCAAATTTTCAGCTTGTTTACATTCAGGAAAATCATAATTCATTTGCTGATGAATTAGGTTCTCCAAGCTTACCACTGAAATCCTATTTGCCATCACCTGTGGCCATCCTGTATTTCTGTCAATTTGGATGTTCTCTCTCTCTAAAGGTCCATTTACAATCCAGCCCAGGATGGTCTTGACAGCATAAGGCCCATCTCCTCTGCTGTTGATGACTTTCCATGGCTCAAGAATTTTGGGTACATTTGTTCCTATTAGTAAGTCAATACCTGCCTCGATCTGAGGAAGTTGCACTTCTTCAAGGTATTTCCATTTCCTAACATCCTTCTGTTATGGAATGTTTTCTCTTTAACTGGAATCTCTTTTTGTGAGAACACCTGAGGAGATCCACAAAATTGTTTTCATTCAGTCCACTTATTTCCAGTTCGGTGAAAACATGTGTACTAATAGACCTTTCCTGTCCCATAGTACGCAGCAGGATGTTTGTTTTCCTACCAGTTAGCTTTAATTCCTTCATTAATTGTTCTGTGCAAAATGTCGCAGAACTTCCTGGGTCCAAGAATGCGTAGGTAGTAACCTCATGATTGCTTTTTTTAGACTTAACTCTAACTGGTACAATGGCCAAAGAGCACACCAGACCACCAGCCCCAGTATAGCCGCAAGTTTCGTTGGTTACACTACACGACTCTGTGACAGTTGTGGAACTGTCTCCATCTTGAGATACAGTAAGCACTGGCTTTTCTGGGAGATGAAGAATGGTAGGATGCTTTAGTGAGCATTTTTGACAAACAAGTCTTTGCACACAACCTTTACTCATGTGACCCGGTAATAAGCAACCATAGCACAAGCCCTTAGCTTTCAGAAAGTCAAGTTTTTCTTTGCGCGGCTTTTGCTTCATAACGTTGCAAACGCGTCAATCCATGGTCTTTATTACAGCATAAGCAGAGGGTTCCATGGCTTGCCTTTGCTTCATCTTTTAACTTTGTTCTTTGTTTTCTGAGTTCTGGAACTGGTGTCACACTTGTGGCAAATGTGGTTTTCCTTTCTTTCACGTGTAAGTTACTTGATTTGTTTGTTTTGAATCTAAGATTGTCTTTCGCCATTTTGTTATCCTGAATATTGCCAAACAGTGGATGTGATACAATCTTTGCCTGCTTGTCAACAAAACTAACCAAGTTAGAGAATCTTGCTCTCAAGCCAGTCCTTTCTTGAAGCTCACAGGCAACTACTCTCCACTTTTCTCTCAGTTTGAAAGGAAGCTTTGATACAATCTCACGCATATTGCTTGGACTGTCCATCTCCTCAACATATTCCACACTGTCAACAGTATTGCGACAACCAGTAAGGAAAAGAGCAAAATCTGTTAAGGCTTTGTTATCCTCAGGCTTTAAAGCTGGCCAATTCAGTGCCTTTTCTGTATAGGCAGTGGCGATTGTGTACTCATTGCCAAAATGTTGGTAAAGTAGTCTCTTAGCCTCTTTGTAGCCCTTTTCAGAAGGCATTTGTTGACAACTGCGTACCAGTACCTTTGGTTGCCCAGTGGTGAACTGCTCTAGGAAGTACAATCTGTCACTGTTATTTGTGGTCTTATTCTCTACTCCATGCTCAAAGGCTCGAATGAAGAATGTGAATTCAAGCGGCTCTCCACTAAATACTGGAATGTCCATTGGTGGGAGAGTAGATAAAGACTGCTGTTTTATGAAAATCTCAGCAATGTCATTTTGACGTTGCATGATGTTGAACAAGCTCCCTGTGTCAACATGTGAAAGAATGCTCACATCTGTCCCTATTGGCTGTGATTTAGCAAAATCCTGTCGCAATTCACTGAATCTTGGAGCTGCCTCAGCATCAGGTGCTAACCCACGGGAAACTGTTTTTGGCCTGACTACTTTCTCAGATGTAGCTTTAGGGGTTTCTTTAGTCGTGGCTGCTCTTGCTGCACTACCACATGCATCAGACTCACTACGAGCTGTTTCGTACAGGGAAAAAACCTGAAGTTTGGCTTCAGCCGCAGCAATAGCAGTTTGGAGCTCTAAATTTTCCTTCTTTGCTTTGAGCTCAGCTTCCTCCCTATCAAGCTCTTGTTTCTGCTTCATAGTATTAGCTCGCACCAACAGCTCTGCCCTTTCAGCTTCAATTTTCAGCCTAGAAGAAGCTGTAGATGAAACACCTGAGGCCACTTGACTACCAGATTTTTCAGAAAGGGAGGCAGAAGAAGAAATAACCATTGAGGCACTGTCAGTACATTCAACCTCTGCATCACATTGCTCTGCCTCTTTGGATTGGAGACTTACTCTTTCAATCCAATCTTTGACCTTGTCTACAAAGTGCTTAACTGCTTGAGACTTGGGTTCAAACCAATGTAACTGATCTAAATATGCCTCATCAACAGACATAAGTTCTCTGGTTTCATTATTAATGTCTTGGAATGCAACAAAAGACTGTGCAAACTCACCATTTATGCATTCATACACAGTGTCAACATTAACAGAGTCCTCAAGCAAAGTTTCAATTTCTCTCATTTGCCTTGTTAAATGTCCAAGTTTGGCTCTTCTACTTCCCATCAACTGGTTAAGCCGTTCCTCTTGTGCTTTAACAGTCATCTTCGGCACTCTTTTAGAGCTCGCGTTCAATTCCTCTGTTTCCATGGTAATCAATGTTTGTGATCTAAGCGCGCATTGCGTTCATCACAAAATAAGATGAGATCGCCCTCTTGCGACTTTGTTTGACGCCGCAAACATGGCGGATCCATGACGCAGCAAAGTTCAATAACAACCTTCAAACGTCCAAAATATTGTGAAAGTTCACCAAAGTCCGATCAGCCAAATCCATAGTGTGTGTAATCCAAATGCCATCGGAGAATCTCAGCCGCGATAGTGCATTAAATCCAAATATCATCTGATTATGGTCTCCGATGATGCGCGAATCACTCGATAATCCTCTTGTTCAAAACAAAAATATTGATCGTTTCGGACGAAAAGAGAAGTTTTCTTACTTTAATGTTGATGCAAAGTCCTAGGTTAACTTCACTTGTACTATAGTGGTAGGAAAAAATGGGTTCTTCTTACTCGTCAAAAAAGTCAGTCAAATTCCGTAAACAAGTGCGAGTTTAATCAAACACAAAAATGTACAAAATCCTATAGTTTCCTGTATCCTATGACACTTGTCAAACCTTTATCTTGTATTACCTAAAACGTTTAAACACAAGATTTATCCATAAATGACAAGACCAGACGATAAGAAAACTGTTTCTCCCTTATCCTTCCTATATCCGAATTCCTACCTAGTTCAAACTTCCGCCACAACCAAATGCGCGTAACCATTAAAGAAACAGAACAGAAATTATACATAGAAGACAGGAAATAATACTGAAATATATAAAAACACAGGAAATATCAGAATTGCCTATCAAAGAACGTTACATACTAATACTTTCAGTTATTACTTGCAAAATCAAAAAAAAAACAATATACAAATTATTGCCATATCAAATTGGCTCTTACACTATGCAACATCTCTTTAAACTCTTAAAACCTTTAATATGTTCTTGTTTGCTTCTGTGGAGATGAGATATTTGTACCAGTCGCTAAGACATTTCCAATGATATCAAACACATATATACTGTGTAGTATTTTTGGTCACTTTTAGATCATATAGATTTTGGGTATGTTTCCGATGGTCACCGCATTAGGAGGGGAAGTAGGATGGGGGGAGAAATAAATACATGTAAATTAGAGCCATTCTTAGTTGATTCACTCAGTGTGACGTCGTCTGCAAAAAGTGTCCTTTGTTTACCACCAGACAATCTGGCATTACTTTTTAAAGCCTTTCATCATTTACAATGAGCGCTTTTGGAGAAAGGGATTGAATATTCAGCAACCCAAGCTTTATCATTTGATTATCCGTATTACATATATTGTTTATTTGTCGGACATCAATTAAATTATTACAGTTGAATAGTTTTGATGGTTTTTTGTAATTACTAATTTGCGGAACAGACACAGTCTCTATGTGATAATATCTAGGTAAAAGAGTGTCTATGTGTTGGGATTTACCTGACTTGTAACGGGAGGCAGCTAGCAGGCGGTCGGGTAAGCCAGTCCGTCTGTTTCCTGACCTGGGCCCTAGTGAGTCAAGGTTTAGCTCTATGACTATATGCCAAATTACTAGAGAGAAGGGTGGCACCACTCCAAGAAGGATGGATGTCCTCGTGTTTTAACAGGCCAGGTCTGCCCTAAAAGCTTTTCCAATTGTCTATGAACCCTATGTTAATTTGCGGACACCACTTAGACAACCAGCCATTGAGTGATTGATAATCTGCTAACTATCTCATCACTCCTTTTAACGGAGAGCGGACCAGAACAAAAAACTGAACCTGCCATCGTACTAGCGAGTTCACACACCTCTTTAATGTTAATTTTGGTGATCTCCGACTGGCGAAGTCGAACATCATTAGTGCCGACGTGAATAATAATCTTAGAGAATTTAGAATTAGCATTAGCCAGCACTTTTAAATTTGCTTTGATGTCAGGCGCTCTGGCTCCCGGTAAACATGTGACTATGGTGGCTGGTGTCTCTATTTTCACGTTCAGTGTAATAGAATCACCAATAACTAGGGCACTTTCAACAGGATTCTCAGTGGGTGCGTCACTGAGTGGGGAGAACCTGTTTGATATTCTAATCGGAACTGAAGAGTGTTTTTTTTATCCGCGACTATGCCGCCTCACCGTTACCCAGTTTCCCTGCTGCGGGGGCAGCCGGAACCGGAGAATGTACAGAGTTCACTAAGATACTTGCATCCAAATCAGTGTCTAAAGCTGTAACATCCTCACTACTCTCAGATAAAGTCTGGATGCAAACTCAGACTCAGAAAACAGGAGACCCGGGTGCAGAGATGACAAGCTAACTGGCTAGCGAAATGCTAATGTGTGATGGTGATTTAGATTAAAAGCTAGTGATTTAACGTGATTGGCGATATTTCAACAATATATGGTGATGACGAGTAAGTTATATTTAGCAGTAGAACAAAGAAAATATATCAAATAGAGATTCAAAAGCAAGACTGTACAGAGCTACAAACACTAGCTGAGCAGGAGGCAGACAGGAGACAGAAGCAAGCGATCAGGCCCGACAGGTGCGATTAATCATGATTAAAAATGTAATCTATTGACAGCCCTAATATATATATATATGATATTTCTCATGTCTGTGAGACAAGTAGCCTATATGCTGAGTTTTGGTTTATTTATGAGACCACTCAAGTTCATGTGCCACGCAAATGATCTCTCCTTCACGGTTATTGTCTTCTATATTTGCTTCTTCTTTATTAAATCCAGGCTAATGGATGATGAAACATTTATTAAAATTAAGATACAATTTATACAAAACTTTCTACAAAACAAAACTTAATGAAGTGGTCAATATCATTTCTGACCCGATGTCTTTGACACATCAGTGCACTTCCCATAATCAATATAGCCTAGATGAAATTTAAAAATAACATTATAATATTTAAACATAACTATGAAACAAAATACATTGTTTAATGGCTAAAAAAGTAGCTTAATAGTCTTCTCCATCTTTCCTGCCGGCGACGATAAAATGTTCGCACAACGAAGACGTTCATTTGGCGAATTTGAACTAGCCTTGAGTATAGTTGGTGCTGTAGATAGTAATGCCATAATATTAACAGTATTGGCAACGATATGCGTCTGTTCATTCATTCTTGTCAAAGTTACCCGCTGAATTGACAACACACTGACGTCAGACGCACATCCGCTAACAAACCAATCAATGTTAAAAAGCAGCCCACATAGATGATGACGACAGGACGCAAGTGCATCATGTAAAGTTCTTTAGTGCGCTTGCATAAGTGCAATGTGAAAGCAAACCGAAACTAACCAAATGGATAAAATGTATCAAAACACGAAACTTTGGTTCGGACCTAGGTGCGGACTTTCAGGTGTGAAAATGCCCTTAATTTAGAAAAAAAATTTATTTGTAATTATTGGACAAAAAAACTCCACAAGTAATAACCTAGAATTCTGTCTATCACTCGATGGCTGCTCTGTCAAGTCCTCGTCGTCAGAATTAAATATAAACAATATATCGATATATACGATATGTCAAAATCCATATCGTGTTTAAAAAATATCTCGATATATTTTAAATATCGAGATATCGCCCACCCCTATTATGTAATATGTTTGGGGTTTTTTTAATTAATTTTTTTATTGATCAATATGTTTGTATATGTCTATTGCTTTGAGAAAACTGTGCTATTTCACAGTCATGCCAATAAAACTCATGAGAGGTTCACCTGTAATGCTATTGTGTGACATATTTGAGCTCTGCCCATGAAGGCTATTGCTTCAACAAAATAGAAAAATTCAGGTATTTTATCATTTTTAAAAACTAAAAAAACAACAACATAAAAACAACGCTATTAGATTTGATCTTTTATCTGTTTCTTTAAAAAGTGAAAAAAAGATTTTGATTTTGTGTTTGTTTCTCAAAAGCAGTTTTACAACAACAACAACAAAACAAATAATTCAGAGTGTTTAACTGCACGTTTATTATACACAGTGGAAAATATTAGTTCCTTGAAATTACCAATATAATTGATCTTTTTGAAATCCTGATATCTATTGTAGAAATTCAAAAGATGCATCCACACCTAAAAAAACCAAAACTGGATTCAGACTTGTTGTCTGAGTTGATAATTGATTATCATTTGAACTTATGACCTCTGATGCTTATTGCCTTTTTCTCCTTTCTGTTCTTCTTTATACCCATCATGTCTTCTCTTTTTCACCTTGTTCTTCAGCTCAGTTTTCTCATCTTTTATTACAGGAACCTCTTCTCTCAGCTTCTGAAACTTCTTTAGATCAGCACAGAAAAGTACCTGAGACACAAAAAGGCACAATCTGGTCATCAATGTGAAAAAAATAATAATAATAATTATTATTATTATTATCCAATTAATTTTGTACACTATTACTCACAGACTGTGCCCAGCCGGCATAGGGACCCCAGAGTTTTCTAAAGAAGTCACCTACAAGAGGATAAAAAATATACCTCATTTACATTAGTTTAAAAGTTGATTTTTACATTTTTTTATAAAACACAAAGTATATTATTTGGGTACTAACCAATCTCTTTGTAGACTCTATCAGTCAAGGTCTTCTGGCTGTTACCGGCAGCAAAGCTGTAGTCACGTTTGGCGATCTGCCACACATGTGTGTCCACAGGAAGAGCCTCAAACTTGTCCAGTGACATCAGACATACACAGTCAGCCACCTGATCCCAAGTAAACATATTTTTTCATAGATGTTCACAAATATGATAAATTGATGCGTTTAACAGCTAGTCAGGAATGGCTGAAATAAAAGCCCTCATGAGAAGGGAAGTATGCCAATAGAGGCAATAAGAAGCATATGTTTGAAGCATATTCTATGCAAATGTGTTGCATTGTATTGCAACCATGTGTCCCATTACCTACCAATGGAGTTAATCAAAAGTTTGTTCCATTAAATTGAAAATATTAATATTAATCAAGTAGCTTTAACTAACTTTAACTTCAGTTTTAGACAGCCATGATAGTAATTGACCTGAAAGAGAAAATCCTCCATAGAAGATGGAACTTCATGGTATTACACTCCACTGAGCAAAGCTGAGAATGCAATGTGTACTTGCAGTGCAATTGTGAGGCTAAAAGTGTATGCATTCACTTATTTTCATGCAAAAATGCTGGCTTAACAAATCATTACTTTGAGACCAACTCCAGGAAGAGTTCTCAGTGCATCTCTGGTCTGCAGATAGGGGGTGCTGCGGAGTGACTGAAGCCAGTCAAGGCCATGAGAGTTCACAATGATTTGTGAGCTCTGTTGCAGGAAACGAGCACGATAGCCAAATCCCAAGTCACGCAAACGCATCTCCACACTAGGGTCTGTCACATATAAACAAAAATTAATCATTATTCTTTTCAGTGTCAATGATTTTGATTTTTAAAACACATTTACTCTTATTACCTATCTGTCTGGAATACATGATTGTGATGGTCAATATTGGCCAAATATTTTTTGGTTTGACTGTATGTGCTATTTTCTCATTTCTCATATAACTCTGATCTTTCTTCTCATAAAATAGAATTATTTAAAGGGATAGTTCACCCAAGTTCATGAACAGATTGAATTAAGTAATTTATTAACATATGATCATATGATCATTGACACTGAAATCATTGACACTGAAAAGAATATTTTATATATATATATATATATATATATAAACATTAAATAAACAGATACACAGAGCACATAAGGATACTCAACGGTACTAGCTTGATGCGCGAGAACAACCCCCATTTCTTACAGAAGTTCAAATGTGCTTGCATCACACATGAGAATAAACCTTACGTGCGACAAGCAACACGTTTGAGTTTTGAGTTTATATGCACAGTATGTGCATTGATCAATGTTTATATTTTGAACAAAAGCCTAAATCTGTTCATGTAAATCAATCATGTCTCTTCGGAAAACTTGGATTAAACTGCTCAATTCATATTGGTTACGTTTACTTGCGTTTTATTCACTTTCTGAAGGTTTAGGTGAATGTACTTTCAATGGAGGGACAGAAAATTAAGGGTGATTTGACAACATGAGGGTGAATTTTCATTTTTAAGTGAACTAATCATTAAACTCAAATCAACATTTCATGTCTATTTATTTAATTATTTGGTATATAATAATTTAAATAATTTAAAGTTCTTGTGGCAAAAAAGTCACTAGCAGAGGTAAAAATGCTGAGTAAAATTAAAATACAGACCCCCTGTGCGCTTTTTTTCTAATTGTAGGCTCAAAGACAATTTGAAATAAATAAAAGAAATCAAAATAAAACTGATCGCTACCATTGATATGCATTTATAATCAGCAGTTGTTGCCTTTCTGAAAGTGTTATAAGTGACGATTTTATAGTCATGTATATTTTCAGAGAGAGAAGAGGAAATATTCTGCCATGCACATCATCTTCAAAATACAGTGTTAAAAGATGTTTTAAAAGATTTAATTCAGCTAAGATGGCCTGAGAAAGCAATGGCTGGTAAACATTTTGCCATTTCTCCTCAGATGTATGTCTGAAGTAGACCATTCAAGATAGATCATCCTGAATGTGATTAAGGATTGTTTTAATGAGATTAAGGGTGTCATACTAGTGCTCTTTAAATTAAGCATATTTTAACACCGCAATGCTCCATGTGTAAGAGACCTGATGAACACATGCATCAAACCTTCATATGGTTTTATTATATTGATATTTGAAATATAATTTGATTCATTAACAAGTATTACTATATGTTAACATGCAAATGCATATTTTTTTTGTATAGCTAAAAAGTAAAAAAAAAAAAAGAAGAAAAGAGCAGTCACCATGGATGAGTTTGGTTTTTAAATGATTGAAATGCATTTAATGGTTTAAATTAACTCGATTAGGGACTTAATTCCATTTTGTCAGCTGCTTCTCATTCTGTTCTGTGTGATTTAGTCAGAGTAATCTGACTAAATCACACCCATCATCGCACTCTCATTGGTAAGTTTATTTAGTAAATAAAATGTACTTAATTTAGATTCTTCCTCCCCAATCTTGATTTAAGAATTTTTTTATATTTGTACTTGAAATAAGACAAAAATAATCAGTAAGAAAAGCATTTTTGCAGTGAATTAATGAATGAATGAATTAAGCATTTAAACACTGCTTAAGCTGTAAAAAGGGGGAGGAGACCAGAAGTTAGGTTCACAGAGTAAGTTACCATGGTAACTGACAATGAGTACAAGTTATCTCTCTTTCAGAAATGGGTTTGACTTATCCTGCTTTCTCAGGTTTGACATACCTCATATTCTGAAATGTGAAAACCCAGTGTTTCCTTCATTTCAGTGTAAACAAACTCAAAGAGTTTTCACTTAACCTCCTTTGAGGCCTAATCCTGACTTAATCTAAACCCTGTCTGTGAAACCAGGCCATAGAAATACAAAAGAAAGACTGTGTGGAAAAAAATATTGCATGACAGTACTGAGTGTTAGTATCTACCTGTAAGATCTACCTGTAAGATCTTGCAGAGGGGGGAAATCGTGATAGGCCACATCATCAAGCTTGCAGAGGAGAGTCCCAAGTGTCTGACACAGTCTGTCAACCATGCCCTGAATCCGCGAGATGTGATTATTAGAGCTACAGATGAATGAGAAAAGACACTCCACAGGATCCTGGCGCAGCAAACGCACTCCTAAGATATTCAAACAGACTTTTAGTTAATGTTGCACGTCGTAGATCTATATTGACACAAAGTTTGTTTTCATGAAAATTAGTAGTATAAATGATCTTTTATTAGGCTACTTAAACTACCATTCAAAGTTTGGAATAATTAAAGATTACAATTTAAAAGAATGGTTTTTCATTTGAATATATTGTAAAATGCAAAATTCCACAAAAAAAAAATTTAACTATATTTTTATGATCAAATAAATTCAGCTAATTTGTGAGCTGAAGAGACTTCTTTCAAAAACTATTCCAAACTTTTAACGGTTTAACAACAACTCATGTTGTTCCAAACCCTTAAGATTATTGTATATTTTTTTGTTCATTAAATCTGAGAGCTAAACAATTACCCCTTTGGCGCTTCAAAAAGTTCATAAAGAGATTGCAAAAATAATCCATATGAATTGAGTGGTTTAGCTTTTATTCATATTCTTTTGACGTGCGAGAACCAATGAGGTTCATTCTTGTGTGTTACGCAACATGTTTGAGCAGGGCCGGCCCTGACCAATTTGCTGCCCTAGGCAAGATTTTTATTGGTGCCCCTTGTGTCAAGGTTTAGCACCAACGTTACGTTATCAGTCTTAGGTGTGGAAACACTGGTACGGTTTTATTTTTTTAATGTAAGTTGTTGTTTTATATGTTGGTTTTGTTTTAAAAATTGTACCCTAAATCCAGTCCATTCTACCCCTTCATTGTGTTCATGATATGTATATATATACACACACACTAATTAATTAGCGATCATTTGTATTTTACTATGCAATTAGATAAACTGTTCATTCATCACTTTACCTCTGTCTTTATCCCCTTATTCGGTATATTCCCTGCATCAGAGGGCTTCTGTCTTTTTGACACTGTGAATTCGGCCATCCTTCATGAATAATCAGGCAACTTTCACTCTCAGACGCGAGCGGCCAAACACAAAAAACGAAAGCAATCCTGTCTACATTAGATGCACGAGAGGCGACACGACACACTCCCTACGTTAAACTGATCGCGCTCTATATCTGACGCACTAATGCACTGGCTGTGCGAGGGTTTTTTTGTTTGTTTGTTTGTTTTTGGTAATATTTCGAATGAATATTAATAAAATAGTACCAGTTATAAAACCGGAAAAATCACTCATTTTGGCGACCCTATGGATGAGTCTCGCCCCTAGCATTTGCCTATTCCACGGGCCGGCCTTGTGTTTGAGCTTCTGGAAGAACCAATGAAGTTTGTTCCCGCACGTCAAGCACATTCTGTTGAGCTTCTGTTTATGTTCACTGATCAATGTTTAAATGTGAATGAAAGCAGAAACTAAATCTGTTCATATAAAATTAGTGCATTTACATATACTCTCATAATGCAGTTATAATGGGATTTTAAATCGCAATAAACAGGCATGTAAACACCTTAATCACATTATTACCGCACTGACCAAAGTGTAGTCTATGCTCCATAAGTAGATTAAAACAGTGGCTGGTAACATGCACACTGCATATTGTATGCCTATCTGAGTGTGGTATAACCAAACTTATTAGCGAATAATCAGAATAATGAAAATTGCATGTAAACTGGTGTGAAGAGTTCTGCTCATGTTACTACGATTAAGACCGTACTCTGATTATTAGAAATGATCACATTATTGGTTTACATGTAAACGTAGTCAGCAAATCACTTTTCATAAAATTGAAACTAAAATGTTAAATTCATATAGATTAGTTTTATGATTTTTTTGAAGAAAAAGAAAAGAAAAAGTAAATTCACTTTCCACAGACTTCCAATGGATGAGGCTCGATTTGATAAGGTAAAACTGATGCCATTGTTACTGTTCATATCACTCTTTTTACGATTTCTAAGGAAGCCACCAGAGCTTAATTTCAAATATGGTAATGAGCATTTCGTTTTCAATATGCCCTGTAAGTGGTAGACCAATCACAACAGAGCCATCTGACCAATAAGAACAGACTAGGCTCGCAGAAAGTGTGTGTGTGGGGGGATTATGCTGCAACATAGGGTATGAGAAAGAGTATTTTTTTTACCTTGGATGGATGTAAACCTATTGTAGGAGACCTCCAAAACAAAATGAGCAACCTTAGCATAATAAGGGCACTTCAATTGTGGCACATGGTTGGGGGGAAAAAAAAGAAAAAAAATTTTTTTTTATTAAATTAAGCAAGAGTTTTGTCAATATTTTGACTGAAATGGGGGCAGGGTGTCAATATTAAAGTCCGTTTTCAGGCCTTCCAACTCTCTAACATCTCTCCAGTACTGGAATGTTTTTCCAATATTAACATGGGCCCTAGCTCTTGTCTAACTATAACTGTTCTTCTTCCAATTTTATTCCTTTGACTTTTTCCTCTTTAGTAATATAGTAATAGTAATATCTCAGTCATCTCTCTTTTTACAGTCTTTTTACAAATGTCCCACTTACTCACTCTCTCTCCTACCCCATCATGAGCGCATACACCTCCTTTTTCAGATTGGCTACAATGGTGTGTTTGGTGGGGTGAAAACCCTCTGTGCTTGGTTGTGCCAAACACTACAGATATAGAAAGATGGTTCACTGCTATTACTTATGAATGGAAGAAACTGCAACGCGCAGTATGGCAAAATATATCCCGCCTTCTAAATAGTCCGATTTTTTTGCTGAGTTTTTAAGATTTCAGGATTCCCTCATTCAAATAGATAGAACTTGGTCTTGGTTGCCTGAAATAGCTGCCCGGAGGCATTGCAAATATGGCTGCAGAGCGAACAGACTTAGTTTGAAAGGGACTTTGGTTGCACCCTTAGATAATGACATTGTATAATGACGATAGCCAGAGATATCATCAAAAACATCAGCATCAAGATATGGCATTTCCAAATAATGCATTCAATTATTTTTTATTATTAGGCTGCACTTATTATTAAATATTAAAATTAATTTTCGTTTTTTTCACTACGTATGGGCCACAAGAGAAATATTTAGACAATAAATTAAGACAGTTATATATCGTTACTAGCATATGTTGAAGTAGATTCATCTTTCGTCTGACTTGCAGTTTGCGGGAGGCCTGCAGATTTGAACTATGCCACTGATGCTTTCAGTATATGGAAAAGATCATCATGAAAATTCAGCATAACATTGCATTTGTGCTGAGGGGAAAATGCATTTGTGTGGAGGCGGCGGGCTAGCTGTCATTATGAAGAAAACTATTAGACCTCGGTGTCGATTACTACCGACCACCGTGTTCAACAGTTTTGAAGTCCAACTTTTACAACTTGACTGGCCTGGACCGGTTGCCATAGCAACAATCCATTGGCCACCATACTTAACAAATGACTTTTTGAACGAATTCTCTGAGTTTGTAGGAGATCTTATTACTAAATTTGATCGTATACTGTTGTTAGGAGATTAACATTCATGTGTGCTGTCTCTCGAAACCACGATCAAAAGAGTTCCTGGACATTATTGACTCTTTTAACTTGCTTCAGTGGTCTAAGCGTCCAACACACATTCATGGTCATATACTGGATTTAGTGCTGTCGTATGGGTTGTTTATCACTGATATTTGTGTCATTGAATCTCTTATTTCTGATCATTTTCCTTTTATGTTTCATCTGCCTCTACCGGAACTTTCTCAGAAATCAGTTCCTGACACAAAGCATGTACGTTTTTACTCGTCTCAATTTTGCGAAGACTTTATCAGATTATTTAATGAGGTCTGTACGTTTATGTCTCTTGAGTCTGAACTACCTAACTTGGATGCAGATCAACATTTTAATGTCTTAAGTATGGCTTGGCTGGATATTTTAAATTGCACCTTTAAGGGTGCACCTTTAAGAAGAACTGCACCTTTAAGGGTGTATAAACCAAAAACTAAATTGGGTCCTTGGATGAACAAAAATACTCGCACTTTGAGACAAGCATGCAGGAAAGCGGAAAGAAAATGGAAAAAATGACAAAATGCAAATCTCTTATGAAATCTTAAAAAATGCTTTGTCTTTGTATTAGCGAGCTGTCAAGAAAGCTAAGGCAAAATATTTTTCAAACATGATCATCAAACACCAACATACTCCGAAAATATTGTTTTCTGTTATAAACTCAGTGCTATACCCCCCTGTAAACCACATTTCAGACCCTTCTGCTGCACTATGTGAGGCTTTTTTGCATTTTTTACGTGATAAAATCATACTCTTAAAGGGCCAGTCAAAGGTGGTAGATGTTGACATGCTTGAACATGTTAACATATCAGCGTCTTGGCTCAACTTTGATAGTGTCACATTACAACAAATTAAGGAAGTAATTGCTAATCTTAAACCCTCTGTGTGTCCTAATGATGTAATCCATCCAAGATATTTTAAACAAATAGTGGACTCTGTCGGTCCAGGGCTGGTGTCATTTTTAAATAAAAGGCTTCAAACTGGGTCTGTTCCAGTCAGCCTGAAAATGGCCACTGTTACACCTGTGTTGAAAAAAAACATCACTCGACACTACTATTCTTACAAATTTTCGCCCGATCTCCACTTTACTTTTTATCTCAAAAGTACTAGAAAAGATAGTTCTTATACAACTTCAAGCTTTCCTAATGGATAATATGATTTTTGAAGAATTTCAATCTGGTTTTAAGGCTTGACACAGTACTGACACTGCCTTATTGAAAGTTCTTAATGATATTTTAATTTCCACAGATGCAGGAAGTTCAGTAGTTTTAGTTATGTTAGACCTATCCTCTGCCTTCGATACCATTGATCACAATATTTTAATCTCTAGACTAATATCCTGTGGGCCTAGGAGGAATGGTTTTAAAATGGTTCAAGTCTTTTTTAACTAATAGAAAATTCACAGTTCGGTTAGGAAACATCACCTCTCCTTCAGAAAACCTGACCTGTGGAGTGCCACAGTGCCAAAAGGCTTTTATCACCAGCTCTTTTTTCACTATATATGCTCCCCCTGGGTGATATTTTTAGGAAACATGGAGTGTTGTTCCATTGCTATGCTGATGACACACAAATCTATTTGCCTGTGGCAGGGAACAATCAAACTGCTCTTAAGTCACTATTTACATGTTTAGAGGAAGTCAAATGTTGGCTCTCAAAAAACTTTCTGTCTTTGAATGAGGATAAAACTGAGGTTACTGTCTTTGGCCCCTGTACTTTAAAGAATAGTAACCAGATCAATCTGGGAAGTCTTCAGCCTTTTAACTCTCCCACTGTGAGGAACTTGGGTGTGGAGTTCGACAATTCTCTCACTTTTAATAAACACATTAGCTCTGTGATTAGCTCAAGCTTCTTCCAGCTTCGCTTACTTGCAAAGATTAAACCTTTTTTACCAGAGAGGTCTTTGGAAGTTGCAATCCATGCCCTTATTACGTCTAGGCTGGACTATTGCAACTCCATCTACTATGGTATAGCAAAGTCTCAAATTATGCGTTTACAAGTAGTTCAAAATGCGGCAGCACGGTTTCTGAAAGGTTGTAAAAAATACACACACGTCACGCCCCTTTTGAAGGAATTACATTGGCTACCAGTTAAGTTCAGAATTGAATTTAAAATTTTACTCTTAGTCTATAAATCCTTAAATAATCAAGCACCAAGCTATTTGACTAATATTCTCTGGAATTACAATCCATCCCGTATCCTAAGGTCTGGAGTTCACACCCTCCTGGAAATCCCTAGAACTCGGCTGAAGAGCCGTGGTGATAGAGCATTTTCTGTGGCTGGTACAACCTTATGGAACAGCCTTCCCAACAACATAAGGTCTGCGCCTACTCTCTCCGCATTCAAATCCAGCCTTAAAACACATCTCTTTTCATTGACCTTTAATATTTTATAATGTATTGTTTTTTTGTTTTTCTAATTATCTTAACTATTTAACTTGTTGTGTAAAGCACTTTGGTTAGCCTTGTGGCTGTTTTTAAACGTGCTATACAAATAAATTGAACTTGAACTTGATAATGAAAAAAATTATAAGGGAATTTTCATTTTTGGGTGAACTATTCCTTTAAGTAGACATGTACCTGTGAAGATGTTTGCTGTATGTTTAAAGTGTGGATCCAGAGTGCTCCAGTTCTTGTAGAGATCCACCAATTTAACACCTAACTGAAAATAGTCCCGCAGAAGTTCCTCCTCTTTGTTGTCAAGTTCTGACAAAAGAGTGTGCATTCCCACCTCTTCCTGCTTCATGTTAGTCATTCTTTTTGAACTCTTTCCCAATAACTGATCCTCCTCTTCCACTTTTTGTTTCCGTCTGTTTTCTGTTCCTGGACTATAAACATAGTACCATAATGTATCCTCTGTTTGAGTTAGTGTCCACACTTTTCCCCGCATTACTCCCGTCCAGTGACCATCTGCAGTTTCATGCCATCTGAAATAATGAACAATCATGAACAATTGAACACAGAAATTCTTCAAACGTTATCAAAAATCTGCTTGTTTAATTTGAAGGCACTGTTCAGAATGAAATACTACTTTACTTACAGGGTACTATATTGTATGCTGCTTACTGTATTTGTAAATACATTTACATATAAAAACCTACTCAGTATTCAGCAGCTTGGTGGGAATGTTATTTATTTCACATGTGAATTGGTGGGCCAATCAAAACACAATTTACACAGACATCTTAAAGGTACAGTATAAAACACAGCCTGCTTAGGGTCAGAGATGGAGTAAAATTTAAAAATAAGATTTGCCTGGGTATGAGAAACAATGACTAACATCATAAATGGACTACAGGGAGTAAATAAAATGCTACAAAAGCACTGAATAAGACCCTTAAAAGGTTTTTTATTTATTTTTTGCAGAGAGTAATGAAACCGTAGTATATAGTTTACCGGAAGGTCTGACCACATCCCAGAGTGAGATCCAGCCGAAGCTCTGACTGTGGACATGTGAGTGACCGCCATGCCTTACAACCCGAAGACAGCAGAGCATGCTGGGACATTATGTAGCTTTGTTCCTTACACCATCAGTACAAATCAAGTCAGCTACTGTGATGACAAAATAATAATAAATAAAAACAATTAAAAAAATTATAAACTAAAACAAATTAAAACATGCTATGAAAACACACAGATATGGTTTGCACAGAATTAAAGTTTAAATAAATTAGGTCTGTACTCTGTAGCATACAAAGAGACACCGTATCAATATATCTTGTGCATGCTGCATATGTGACCCTAGACCACAAAACCAGTCATAAGTCGCATGGGTATTTTTGTGGCAATAGGGTCAAATTATCCAAAATATTATATTTTATACCAAACATCAAGATGTTAAGTAAAGATCATGTTCCATGAATATATTTTGTAAATATATCAAAATGTATTATTAGTAGTAATATGCGTTGCGAAGGACATTAAAGACTTTAAAAACAACTTTAAAGGCGATTTCCCTCATTTCTTATTATTTCTTATAGGAACTTATACAATAAATTACTTAAATATATTAATTCCAAGGATTGGTATCTTTGGTATCGGTTTTTGGAAAAATAGCGTTTTATTATCTCCTAACACGTCTACAAAACCTCAAATGAAAAAGGCAAGAGGCAACAAAGAACAACCATCGCTTCTGGAACTTCAGGATACCATCATCTCTGCCGTCATCGACAAGATAAACGAACGGGCGGATCAGACCGACAAGGCAGTTCACTACAATACAGTTCAGATAGATGGTCTGAAAAAATCTTTGGACTTTTGTCATAAAGAAGTGGCAGATCTGATAAAACAGAATAGCATCTTAAAAGCTTCATGCGAGACACTCCAGAGAAAAGTCTGTGAAATGGAAACTAAAGTAAATGAGAGTGATCGATACAGCCGACGACAGAACCTACGTTTGCACGGGATCCCAGAGAGAGAGGATGACAACAAAAGTCTCGTGTGCAAGAGATCTGCCGTGCGGTGCTGTCGGATAGTGAGGTTTGAGCAGTGCTGGAGGCAATCGACATTGTCCACAGAATTGGGAGACGCAAAGATGGTAATTCCAATCAGCAACCAAGACCAGTTTTCATCCGGTTTATGTCGAGAACAGCGAGAGACTTAATCTGGAGGGCATCTAAGAAGAGTGAAGAAAGAGAGGAAGAAGGCTTATTTCGCGGGGATCAGAGCATTTGTGAATGGAAACAAAATTAAAGACACCTGAAAAGGAAAGATCTTGTATGCGGTGTTGAAGTGCAACCATTTCTTAAGGTAACCCCCCATGTGTAATAAGGGGCATTGAGGCAACTAATGATTACATTAGAGCAGTTATCTCTGCAGTTATTGCAAAGAGGTTCATACAGTTAACGAGTTTTTATGACTGTATCTGTTTTATCTGTAAATGCCAGAGGTGCTAGAGAGACCAATTGAAAAGGAAATTTTTATTTTTTCAAAACAAAGGTGCTGATTTTTATTTTATACAGGAGACTCATGCTACTAAATCGGATATTTATTTTTAAGGGAGTCCAGAGTTATCACTAGAATAATAATTTTATCAGAGAAAGTTAATTTAACTGGATGTGAATTTACAGAACTAACTTCTTTACAACTTAAATTGTACAAGATGTATGAAGACAAAGCTAAAGGGGCTTTTGTCAGATCTAGGAGGAAATGGCTTGAAAAAGGGGAAAAATGCACAAAATATTTCTTTAATCTAGAAAAAAGAAACGTTGAAGTATCATACCTAAGTAAACTGAAAATCAATGATGTTGTCCGTGATGATAAGATCCAGATATCAAAATAAGTTGCTGATTTCTATCAAAGATTGTACTCTACTGATGTCGAAAATGCAAAAAATATGGATCTATTCCTAAAAAGTAAACAAAATTATATTGATGTCATTGACGATGGCTTTAAATTTGTTTGTGACAAGAGAGATTTGATTATTAGAAGTGCAAAAATGTATTGCCTCCCTAAAAGAAAATAAATCGCCAGGGAATGATGGGCTAATAAGTGGCTTTATGCCAAGCCGGAATATAGGTAATAATATACGTTTGATTTTGGATATGATTGATTATAATGAATACAAAGTAGATGATAGTTTTGTCCTATTTGTAGATTTTTATAAAGCATTTGACACAATTATTCATCAATTTATGTTAAAAACGGTCAAATGCTTTGGTTTTGGAGAACAGTTTTTAAAGGCTATTCAAACTCTATACAGAGGATGAAACAGCTCAGTTAAACTTGCTCATGGCACAACTCCTAGATTTGAGGTAGGTCGTGGAATACGACAAGGATGTCCCCTTTGCTCTTTTCTTTTTCTCCTTGTTACACAAATCATGGCCAGACATATTAAAAATGCCCAGTTCCAAGGCATATTGACATTAGGTACAGAATTTTAAATTTCACAGTTACCGGATGACACGGCATTATTTCTCCGTAATAAGCACGAGATTATCAAAGCAATTGATTCTATCACAAAATTCTCTTAAGTCTCGGGTTTAAGAATGAATCTAAATAAATCTGCCTTGTTGTCACTAAAGGAATGTGACTTATCAGACATAAATGGTATTCCTGTTAAAAATAGAATAACATACTTGGGGGTTATCATTGATAAAAATGAAAAAAGGCGTTGTAATCACAATTTTGACCCCATAGTAGAGAAAATAAGGAAAAGATTAAATATATGGTTGATGAGAGACTTGTCACTGAATGGCAGAGTTTTATTATCACGTGCCGTCTATCTATCTTTATCCATGGGAATGCCAGCTAGTGTAAATAAAAAACTTGATAAGATCTTATTTAATTTCATTTGGAGGAATAGATCCCATTATTTACGTAAAGACATTTTATGTAACTTAAGGAAAGATGGTGGTCTTGAAGTGTTGACTTTTGAAACCTTAAGTAATTCCTTTTTGGTGAGATGGTTAAATAATTTAATTAAGGAAGCAGAGAGCATTTGGATCACCTTTCCCAAACAGATTTTTGATTCACTGGGAGGATTAAACTTTTTGTTGAAATTTTAAAATTGAGAAGTTACCTGTAAATATGGCCAACTTTCACAAGCATGCCCTGTTAGCCTGGAAAATGGTACACAAACACAATTTTCAATATAAAAAAATATATATATATATATATATATATATATATATATATATATATATATATATATATATATATATATATATATATTATATCAAAGATGGGTAGATAACAACATTATTTTAGTTGAACAACTCATGAACACAGAAGGTCAGTTACTAATATATGACGAGTTTCTTTTAAAAGCAAAATTTGCTGTCTCCCCTAAGGAGTATGCTATCGTTTTTGATGCTGTGCCAAGAAATATCATTCAGATGTTAAAATATAACTCAACTGTTGTAAGTGGCAGTTATTTGACTACACAAGGAATCTTTCTTGTTGACATTGACATCACTACCAAAAAATGCCCAAACAAATACATTAGGATCTAATGCACACTAAAACACTTCCTGCAGCAAGATCCTTTTGGGATTCTCAGTTTGTAGAAATCAAACGGGAAAGAATGTGGTTAATTGGGGACAAGTTCCTCTTAAATTATAAAATAAAGGAGGTGTCTTATAAAATTGTACATAGAATATACCCAGCAAAGAAAATGTTATAGAGATTTAAAATTGACATTGAATATTCCTGTACCTTTTGTGGTAATTATGATGAAACAATTACCAATTGTCATCTGTCTTATGATTGTATAGTAAAATATTTTGGAGAGATGTTGAAAACTATACAAGACGTAAAACTTGAGAAACTTTAACATTAAAGGGAAAATATGTGTTTATTTACTTTGAAGATGGTCGAACGGGTAAGGATTTTTCTTTTTTTGTCCAATTGGTTTTAGTCTTAGGAAAATTCCATATTCGTAAGAGGTCTTAAAAATAGAAAGGCTATTAAGACCTATCTTGTACTCTCTAAATATGTTTAATTGGCATCCTTTTATGTAATTTGGTCTCGTTTTATTTTTATTTCTATTTTATGGTTATTGTTTGTCTTGTATACCTGTTTTAGTAGTGTATTTTGTGTATCAACCCTGGCATAAACAGATTGTGTTGTATTGTAAATACTGAATTATATATATATATATATATATATATATATATATATAAAATTTAAAAAAGACAAAATGACCTCTACATAAAAAAAAGTAGTCGCGCCGCCATTTTAGAACGGTCAACACTTCAGATGCTGTCAATCATCACTTGCATTAAAGGTCCCGTTTTTCATGTGTTTTTGAATCTTTGATTGTGTTTACATTGTGCAATATAACATGTGTTCGTGTTTCGCGTGTAAAAAAAGCATTTTTCACATAATTTACTTATCTGTATACCGCTGTTTTCACTGATGAAAAAACGGTCTGATGATTTCCTCCTTGTTCTATGAAGTCCCTCCTTCAGAAATACGTAACGAGTTCTGATTGTGCCAGCGGTTCCCGTGTTGTGATTCGACAGCAGCTTAGCGCACGTTGCCCGGAAAGCTCACGCATCTTACCATAACGGGGATATGCATGCGCTCAATGTTATTGTAGACATGGCGACAAACACACTCAAACCATAGACAGTAAAATAAATGGACAGAGCGATCCCATTGACTTCAACGGAGAGATTTGAAATCATTTAGAAGCACTTATAAGTATACTTCCTGATGGCTGAGCGTACTGCGCAGACTCAGACTGAGCTTGGGCTTGTTTGAGATGCACCTCGCCTCGCCTGAAATGATGGCGAGACTGGCGGCTGCAGTGAAGGGAAGAGTGAAAAAAGTGCAGGCGAGACGGACAGTTCTGTCTTCTCGTAGTGGATCAGAAACCTGCGAGATCAAAGGCGGATATCGCGGGATTCACACTCATGCACTGTGTTGCTTCTTCTTCTTCTTTTTTGTTTTTAAGGGCGGTTGGCAACCAGCTTTTGGTGCATTACCGCCCCCTTCTGCTTCGGAGTGTGAATCAGACAATAGGTTTACAATTTAGTTCCCAAAAAAATTATATATATATATATATATATATATATATATATATATATATATATATATATATATATATATATATATATATATATATATATATATATATATATATATATATATATATATATATGTATACACACACACACACACACACACAATAATTATAAGTTTACTACACAAATTAATTCTTTACCCAACACACTTTCCCGTCTCCCTGTTTTATCCTCATAACCTATGAAACAAACCAGTTTCCCTTAAGAAAGTTAACATTATCCTAACCTGTGCTCTGTCTCCTATGTTCAACACTCCTTTTAATGTTAATTCCTGCACCCCTAATTCCCTCAAATTATTCCTCATTATCACTCTCTGTACCTCATACCTCATACCTCCTACATCTTATAATTATGTGTTCCACTGACTCCTCTTCCTGACACCACTCACACAAGCCTGTCTCATGTTTTTCTCATTCATTTTCGATGATTTGTTTAGGGCACCATGCCCCAGCCTTAACCTTGTCAATTATGTTTCCTCTCTCCTATGCCCCCCTCCTAACCTAGTTATTTTTACACTCTTTTGAATTTGATATAAATGCCTTCCTTTCTCCTCTCTGTCCCACCTTTCTTGCCAAATTTGGTTAGTTGTTTCCCAGATGATACTTTTGACCTCTGCTTTACTTATTTTAATTTGCATTCCTATATTTCCCTTCTTTAAAGCCCTCTTTGCCAATTCATCTACCTGCTCATTCTCTTTTATTCCTACATGTGCTGGAACCCACATAAATTGTACCTGTCCTCCTTGATTTGTAATCCTTGTTACTGATTGAAGAACTTTATATAATAAATCTTGACGGCTTTTTGAGTGAAAAGACCTTAAACTCTCAAGGACTGAGGATGAATCGGAGCATATCAGAACCCTTTCTTGTCTTGTTTTTTCCACCCACCTTAACGCAACTAATACTGCCACCATTTCCACTGTATACACTCCTAAAAAATCTGATGTTCTTCTATTAATTCCTATTCCTTTTTCAGGTATTGCCACCGCATACCCTGTCACTCCTGTCTCAGGTTTCTTAGAACCATCTGTATACACATGTACAAATTCTTTATAATCTTTATTTATAAGGTACTTAAATGCATTTACCAAATCTATTTGATCTTTTTCTTTCCTTTTTAATTCTAACAAATACCAGTCGATATCAGGCAAAACAAGTAACCATGGGGCCACCATCGGATATACTAAAGTAGGGCTCATCTTCATATAAAATACTCCAAATTCTCTTGCTACCTCATTGCCTATTCTACTAAAATTATCTCCGTTATATCTTGCATTCTCCCATGTCTCCTGCAACACTACTTTTGTGGGGTGGCAATCATTATGACCCTGCAAATTAGCCCAATAATTTGTCATCAGCTGCCTCCTTCTTAATGCTAACGGCATTTCTCTCATTTCTACCTGCAGTGCAGGTATTGGTGAAGTTTTAAAAGCGCCACTACACACTCTTAAGGCCTGTGCCTGAATCACATCTCATTTCTTTAATAGATATTTAGCTACTGACCCATAAGCTACACTGCCATAATCCAACACTGATCTAATAAATGCCACATATATTGTTTTTAATGCAGAGCAACTAGCTCCCCATTCCCTTTCTGTCAAACATCTCAACACATTAATTACTTTTTTGCATTTTCCTTCTTTATATGATCTGCCCATGTTAACCGTGAATCGAAAATAACTCCCAAAAATTTGAATGTTCCAACCCTTTCTAATTCTTTCCCATACATACTTAACTTCATCTCTTCCTTAATTTGTTTCTTGGTGAAATAGACTGTTTGAGTTTTTTCTATTGAGAATTTAAACCCCCAATCATATCCCCACTCCACCACCTCATCAATTGCTCCTTGTACTTTCCTGATTGCATGCTCTATATTCCTTCCCCTTTTCCACAAAGCCCCACATCTGCAAACAGAAACCTCCCTATATCTATTGTCACCTTTGTAAAGACATCATCAATCATGATGATAAAAAGTAGCGGACTTATCACACTGCCTTGAGGTGTTCCATTGCTCACATCGAACTGATTTGATATGTCTGACCCTATTCGTACTTCAATTTTTCTTCCAAACAAAAAATTCTTTATCCAATTAAAAACTCTTCCACCTACACCCATCAAATGCAACTTTATCAACAATCCTTCCTTCCACATCATGTCATAAGCCTTTTCTATATCAAAAAACACTGTAATGACTGATTTCTTATTTGCCTGAGCCTTTCTTATTTCATTTTCTTATAACCGAATCCATGGTACTCCTCCCTTTCCTAAAACCACTTTGATAGTTTGCTAGCTTTCTACTTTTTTCTAGTATATATTATAACCTTTCTATTATCATCCTTTCCATAATTTTGCATACATTTGATGTTAATGCTATTGGCCTATAACTTGTGGGTTTAGAAGGATCCTTGCCAGGTTTTCTTATTGGTATGACTACTGCTTCTTTCCATACATTCGGTAATCTTCCCTCCTCCCACACTCTGTTATAAAGTTGCAGCAACTTTAAGAGTGCTCCTTTCCCTAGATGTTTTAGCATCACGTAGCATATCTGATCTTTTCCTGGAGATGTTGGTTTAGCTTTATTTATTGCTTTCATCAATTCTGCCATATTAAAAGGTTCATCAATTTTATCATCAGTTTTTTCCTTCCGGTCTAACACACCTGGATACTGATTCTTAGTTCTTTCCTTTCTCATTTTACATACAGTATTGTTCAAAATAATAGCAGTACAATGTGACTAACCAGAATAATCAAGGTTTTTAGTATATTTTTTTATTGCTACGTGGCAAACATGTTACCAGTAGGTTCAGTAGATTCTCAGAAAACAAATGAGACCCAGCATTCATGATATGCACGCTCTTAAGGCTGTGCAATTGGGCAATTAGTTGAATTAGTTGAAAGGGGTGTGTTCAAAAAAATAGCAGTGTGGCATTCAATCACTGAGGTCATCAATTTTGTGAAGAAACAGGTGTGAATCAGGTGGCCCCTATTTAAGGATGAAGCCAACACTTGTTGAACATGCATTCGAAAGCTGAGGAAAATGGGTCGTTCAAGACATTGTTCAGAAGAACAGCGTACTTTGATTAAAAAGTTGATTGGAGAGGGGAAAACCTATAAAGAGATGCAAAAAATGATAGGCTGTTCAGCTAAAATGATCTCCAATGCCTTAAAATGGAGAGCAAAACCAGAGAGACGTGTAAGAAAACGGAAGACAACCATCAAAATGGATAGAAGAATAACCAGAATGGCAAAGGCTCAGCCAATGATCACCTCCAGGATGATCAAAGACAGTCTGGAGTTCACGTCTGTGTGAAGCTAATCTATTTTCAAGAATCCCCCGCAAAGTCCCTCTGTTAAAAAAAAGGCATGTGCAGAAGAGGTTACAATTTGCCAAAGAACACATCAACTGGCCTAAAGAGAAATGGAGGAACATTTTGTGGACTGATGAGAGTAAAATTGTTCTGTTTGGGTCCAAGGGCCACAGGCAGTTTGTGAGACGACCCCCAAACTCTGAATTCAAGCCACAGTACACAGTGAAGACAGTGAAGCATGGAGGTGCAAGCATCATGATATGGGCATGTTTCTCCTACTATGGTGTTGGGCCTATTTATCGCATACCAGGGATCATGGATCAGTTTGCATATGTTAAAATACTTGAAGAGGTCATGTTGCCCTATGCTGAAGAGGACATGCCCTTGAAATGGTTGTTTGCCACGTAGCAATAAAAAATATACTAAAAACCTTGATTATTCTGGTTAGTCACATTGTACTGCTATTATTTTGAACAATACTGTACTTCTGACAAGTTATCTGAACTGTGAATTTTTACAAATGCTTTTGCCATTATTTCTACCTTATCCTTATTGGAGATTGATGTACCTTCCTCTGTTATTATAACTGGAATTTCCCATTCCCTCCTTACTTCACCCATCCTTTTTATCATTCCCCAAACCTCACTCACAGGTGTTGATCTTCCTATTTCATTGCTAAATTTCCTCCAACTTGCCCTTTTAGCTTGACGCACTTTTCTTCTCACATTAGCCTGTGCCTTCTTATACTGAATCAAATGCTGCATGTTATGGGTGTTTTTAACTTAGTATCATTCCAAACATGCCAGTTACTTATTCCAGCCAAGGGATTAGACACTAGTGTAATATCTAATACCGATTAATTTCCTGTTGTTATGTTTATTCTTGTTCCTCTTCCGTCATTTAAACACACTAATTCCTTATTATTCATTATAATAAGGAATTTTTTACTGTGAGCATTAAAATCTGCAAACCCAACGCTATCTCACGACCAATTCGTACATATTTTACAATGTGGCTATTTCATAAATTTATGCGACCTCACTCATCTGAATTAAATGCGTTTTGCCTAAACCCCAGTGATGGGTAGGTTTAGGGGCGGGGTTGAGGTAGGTCATTCATATGAATTCATTCGAATTTGCCAACTCGTCAAATATGTACGATTTAGTAAAAAACGTATGAATTCATACGAGTGAGGTCGTACAAATTAAATGCAATTAGCCACCTCGTAAAATATGTACGAATTGCCGTGAGATCGGGTTGGCAAACCATATTACTTTGTGTCTATTATTTCCTTGTATCCTTAATAACTTATCTACTTCCAACCTTTTGCAAGGATTATAGTAGTTTATTATAACCACTTCCTCCCCTCTTTCCCACAATACTACCTTAATGTATTCTAGATCCTCTCCCTTTTCCAGTACCCTGTATGGAACATCTTGCTTAATAAATGTAGCACATCCTCCTCCTCCTCCCTGTCCCCCATTTTCTCTGTCATTTCTTATACCTATATATCCATGAATCACAAACTCTAAATTTGGCTTTAACCAAGTTTCCTGGATAAACACTACATCTGGATTTATTTTCCTGTCTTTAATTAAATGTTTGAATTCCTGGCCATTGGCCAGTAAGCTTCTTGCATTCCATTGTAAGATGATAACCATTAATATTAACCATGGTGCTTCCTAGCTTGACTGATTGGTGAGGTTCTCCCTCACTTCTTCCCACGTCAGTCCCACTAGTCCTAGATGATTTACTGCTCCTTTGCAACCAGCTGTATTTTATCATTTTTTGACTTAACTTCAGCTGTACTGTTTATCACTCCTGCAATAAACGTCACCAAGTCCTTTTTGTCCACATAAATCTTTTCACATGTTCTTTGTTGTTGTTCTTCCTCCCCCAATTCTGTTTGTTCTTTGGTGATATTATCATGTACTCTTGCTGCTTCCGCATAAGTGATACTTCTTTCAACTCTTATCTTCTGGATTTTGTTTTCCTGTCTCATAACCTCACATCCTCCATATGCCACATTATGGCTTCCTCCACAATTCCAACATTTTGGTTGTACTCCTGTTCCACATTTTCCAAAGTCATGCTCGCCCCCACATCTAGCACATCTCTTCTTCTCTTTACAGTTATTGGCTATGTGTCCAAACCTCTGACAGTTAAAACACCTCAATGGTTTTGGTACATATACTCTCACTGGGTAACTCATATAACCAAGGTATTCCTTTTTTGGCATATTTTCCCCCTCAAATTCAATCAATACCGTTTAACTATCCTTTTTCACTCCTTCTCTTGTTGTTTTTAATCTTTGTGCAATCACTACCCCCACCCCACCCTTAAGATGTTTCTTAAGTTCTTCCATTCCTACATTCATTGGTACCCCTGTGATCACTCCTTTACATCCTCCACCATTTCGTGCTCCTACCCTCACTTTCAGTTTTCCAATCTCTTTTACTTTGATTGCTTTCTCAAATTGATCTTCATTAGCACAATTGACCAACAAATTTCCATCATTTCCATCATCAATTTCCATCATTTCAGATGTTTTGTAATACAAATGGGTTGATTATCTTCATGTTTGCTTGATCTTTATCATTGAATCTTGTTATGACTATAAAATTCTCATGCATTTCCTTCTTATTTAGCTCATGTCCTTCTTCCTCACTTTCTGAAATCTCATCATTTTCATTTATTATTCTTTTATTCCCTTTTACATGACTAGCTCTCTTTTTTGAAAACTCTTCCTTCAATATTCCCTCATTTTCTTCTTCTTTCTCTTCACTGTAATCCATTTCCGCCCACCTGTCTGATTCATTCACGAAGCAGTCGTGCTCAACCGCTGTTTTTTGAATTTCCCGCTTTCAATCGATTACTATTTCCTCGATCACGTCCTGCTGATTTCGCCGCCATTTTTCACTCACTGTCACGTCCCGACCCATCTGGAAGTTTCCAGTTGACCTATCCACTGTGTTGCTGATAAACTGGATGTAATTGAAGTTCTGTTGCTTTTATATGAAAATAAATATTATGAACAATACACTCCAAAGTTTTTGTTATTTATTTCCATTTGAAAGATGTGTTTCTCAATCATTTTTCCTTTAATTATATACATGTTTTTATATATTTTTATAAAAAGAAAAAGAAACCCCTTTACAGGGCTCCAGCCTGCGACCAAATGGTTGCATTTTGCGACTAAAATTTGAGAGTGTGCAACTGAATTTTACATCCAGTCGCACATGTGCAACCGGTAAATTTGCCTGCTGTCGGTACTGGAGAAATTAAGAAAATACACTTACTATTCACTAACTATTTATTGATAGACCTTATATCTGGCAAATTATATATTTGATAATATTCTATTAATATTAAACCATTTGTCCGCAATCCAGAAGATAGAGAAAGCGAGCGAGCACAACACGTCAGTCAGCTTAATGAGTGACGATGGCCAAGGATGTGCTGTGATATTAATCTAATTTTATTTTCGATTTCGGCTTCCAAGAATTATAAAAAGAAGATATGATGTAAAACTATTCCTAGCCGTGTTCCGCCGAGTGTGACATCCTTCCCTTCACAGCCTTGCGATGTCATTTCCATGGTCATTTCTCCCTAAACCTAAACTTAACTTCAGAATCAGTGATTGTTGAAAACTGCAGTCTCTAACTAGGGAATGTGTTTGATAATGAATAGAGCTATTAAATGCACAAAAATCCGCTCAAGAGACGCTTTTTCCAACTTCTAGGCGGTTTATGTGTGTGTGCTGCGAAATGGACCTACTTGCACTTTATATTTTAAACTTTTCGTGTGCGCGTCTAAACCATCAAATAAACAACAAATAGCCTGTGTCAAAATGACCGGATTGGAGAGTAGTTATTCTAACAGTTGGGGCATAAATGAAATGGGCATAAATAGTTTGGAGAAATAGGAGAATAGGATATTATTATAGTTCGGTATTCTGTCTTAAAGGGGCAGCGTCTAATAAACCTGCTGACGATTGAGAATCAAACAAAAGGCAAAGAGAAAATATTCACATCTCTTGAATGAATAACTTTAGTTAATAACATTAATCTATCAATTTATACAATGAAAACTATGCAGTGTTATTTTACATTTCATTACTTTATTAGATTTCTTTGTAGGTTTTTTCTTTCTAAGTAATAGTAATGTTAGCAGACCTTCCTGAAATTAAAGCAATGTTTATGTCATTTGTGTCTTTTTTTTATTGTGTATTTATTATTACCAGAATTTTGCTTTCTGAACTGTCAATATCCCATTAGACCGTTTTTTTACACTCTTCCTAAAATACATTAAAAACTGGTCGATCCTCCTGGCCGACCTATTGTGGCACAGACAAACTCTCTGTTATCTCCTTTGTCCCAATATGTGGATTTTTCCATCAAACCGATTGTACAGACCTTACCCACTTATGTTTGGATTCCACGGATTTTGTGAACAAGATTTCTGAGATAGGTGATCTGCCTGACGAAGCCCTTTTATTGACTTATACAAGCTTATATACCAACATCTCACATGAGAGAGGTCTTGATGCCCTCAAATATTATCTTTCCAGGCGAAGTGACATTACACCTCCCACTGACTTTTTACTTGAGATGGCCTCATATGTGCTGAAATATAATTATTTCAGTTTTGATAAAGACTTCTATCTTCAGACCAGTGGTACGGCAATGGGCTCAATTTTTGCACCGAATTATGCCAATTTATATATTGGGTTTTTTGAGAAATGTTATGTCTTTAACCCTGTAACCAATCCTTTCTATTCACGTATCATCAAATGGTACAGGTATATTGATGACATATTCTGTATCTTTGTGGGGAAAAAAGATGAGGTTTGTGATTTTGTGTCTGTTCTGAATAGTTTTGTGGAGAATTTAGAATTCACTCTAGAGGTTGATGATTCAAAAGTACATTTTCTAGACATATGGATATAAAAGAATGATAGACATTTGAGCATCACTTCACAAAGGAAACCGATCGTAACACGTTGTTACTTGCGACCAGCTTTCATACCCCTCTTAAAAAAGGTCTACCTAAGAGTCAATTTTTTAGATTAAGAAGAATCTGTCATTCAGATACAGATTTCATTGAAAAATCGATAATTATGAAGAAGAGATTCTTAGAAAGAGGTTATCCTGTTGAATGGATTGAGGAGGCTTTTAATATTACATTACACAAGACACGTGCTGAACTATTGAAAAAGAGAACAAAAAAAGCTAAGAAACATTATTTCTTATTTATTACGACCTATTTTTCTAATTATTTTGCCATAAGATCTATTTTTAAAAAACATTGGCATTTGTTATCTTCAGATCCCGACTTGAGTACGGTCTTTCAACATCCTCCACTGATTGCATATAAACGGGCGAGGAATTTAAAAGATCTTTTAGTCCATGCACGTTTTCAAGGTCACACGTTTTCAAGGTCACGTTTTGGCTCCCTGATCGATTGCTCCAGTCTACCTACTGCTGCTGCTGCATGCGTCAGTGTTTGTAGCTCTGTATAGCTGCGTTTGAATCTCTATTTGATATATTTTCTTTGTTATCTATACTGCTAAATATAACTTACTCATCACCATATATTGTTTAATATAGCCTATCAAGTTAAATTTGACATCACTAGCTCTTAATCTAAATCACTACCACGTGTTAGCTTTTCGCTAGCCTGGTAGCTTTCCATCCCGGCACCCGGGTCTCCTGTTTTCTGAGTTCATTAGACAACTGTGGTGAGTTGGATTATTAAATAGACTCCATCAAACAAAGTAAGTGGAGTAAGTTGTGTGGTAAGTTTTGGATTCATCAACAAATCGGTAAGCCATGTCTTCTTCTCCTGTCATTGTCACTTGCACTGCATGCTACATGTTTAGCATATCTATCTCCGTTGGCGAACAGGGCTTCACATGTGTTAAATGTAAGGAATTAATCAGGCTGACGGAGAAGATTTCAGATTTAGAGACACGCATCCAGACTTTATGTGAGAGTAGTGAGAATGTTACAGCTTTAGATACTGTTTTGGATCGACTAGCTTAGTGAACACTCATTGTTTGGTTCGGCTGAGCCCTTGCAGCAGGGCAATTGGGTGACTGTGAGACAGCATATTCGCGGATCTAAAAACCACTCTGCCGTTCGATTAGAACATCAAACAGGTTCTCCCCACTCAGTGATGCACCCACTGAGGATCCTGTTGAAAGTGCCCTAGTTATTGGCGATTCTATTACGGGCGTGAAAATAGAGACACCAGCCACCATAGTCACATGTTTACCGGGAGCCAGAGCGCCTGACATCAAAGCAAATTTAAAAGTGCTGGCTAAAGCTAATCGTAAATTCTCTAAGATTATTATTCACGTCTGCACTAATGATGTTACCGTCAGTCGGAGATCGACAAAATTAACATTAAAGAGGTGTGTAAACTTCGCAAATGCGATGTCACCGGCAGTCTGTTTATCTGGCCCCCTCCTGTTAAAAGGAGTGATGAAATAGTTAGCAGATTATCATCACTCAATGGCTGGTTGTCTAAGTGGTGTCCGCAAAATAACATAGGGTTCATAGACAATTGGAAAAGTTTTTGGGGCAGACCTGACCTGTTGAAGATAGACGGCATTCATCCTACCCGGGCTGGTGCTGCTCTTCTCTCTAGTAATTTCACACATAGTCTTAAAGCTAAACCTTGACTCACTGGGGCCCAGGTCAGGAAGCAGACAAACTGGCTAAACCAACCGTCTGCTAGCTGTCTCACGTCACCAGAGTCAGCTAAATCCCAGCACCTAGAGACGCTTTCACCTAGATATTATCACATAGAGACTGTGTCTGTTCCCCGAATCAGTAAATACAAAAAACCATCAAAACCATTCAACAGTAAAAATGTAATTGATGTCCAACAAATAAACAACAGATATAATACGGATGAACAATTGATAAATCTCGGGTTGCTGAATATTCGATCCCTTTCGCCAAAAACGCTTATTGTTAATGATATGATTATAGATCATAACCTAGATGTGCTGTGTTTGACAGAAACCTGGCTAAAACCTGACGACTACATTACTTTAAATGAGTCCACTCCCCAAGATTATTGTTATAAACACGAGCCACGTCTGAAAGGAAAAGGGGGAGGTGTTGCTGTAATTTATAATGATATCTTCAGTATTACTCAGAAGTCTAGTTTCAAATATAATTCCTTTGAAGTTTTGGTGCTTTATGTAACATTGTGTAGTGTAAATGATAAATCCCGTTTGACATTTGTGTTGGCTACTGTATACAGGCCACCAGGGCACAATACAGACTTTATCAAAGAATTTGCTGTTTTTCTATCAGAGTTAGTACTGGCTGCAGATAAAGTACTAATTGTTGGTGATTTTAATATCCATGTTGACAATGAAAAAGACGCATTGGGATTGGCATTTAAAGACATTCTAAACTCTATTGGAGTTAGACAACACGTATCGGGACTCATCGCCATAATCACACTTTAGATCTAATACTGTCACATGGACTAAATGTTGATACCATTAAAATTCTGCAGCAGAGTGATGACATCTCAGATCATTACCTAATATCATGTATACTTAATTTAGTTAAAGCTGCAAAGCCATCCCCTCGCTTCAAATATGGCAGGACTATAACCGCTGCGACTAAAGATTGCTTTATACATAATCTTCCTAATCAGTTCCATCTCCTCAGAATTACAGATAGCCAAGAGGAACTTGATGTTGCAACAGAAACTACTGACTCTCTCTTTACTAGCACTTTAGACATAGTTGCTCCTCGGCGCTTAAAGAAGATTAAAGCAAATAATCCAACGCCGTGGTACAACGACGCTTGGGCCCTTAAAACAGCAGCCAGAAAAATGGAGCGCATCTGGAAGAAAACAAAACTGGAGGTTTTTGCAATTTGTGGAAAGAGAGCATGATTGCATACAGAAAGGCCATAAAAACTGCTAGATCTGCTTATTTCTCAACTCTTTTAGAAGAAAACAAACACAATCCTAGGTATTTATTCGATACAGTGGCTAAATTAACAAAGGATAAAGCTTCAACTTCTGACGTTTGTAAACAACACAGCAGTAATGACTTTATGAACTTCTTTACTAGTAAGATTGATAACATTAGGAATAAAATTATAACCATGCAGCCGTCTACTACAGTATCACTTCAGACAGAACATTGTAGTCTCACTGAGGAAAAATTACACTCATTCACTGCTATAGGAGGAGAAGAATTGGCTAAACTTGTTAAATCATCAAAATCAACAACATGTATGCTTGACCCTATACCGACTAGGCTATTAAAAGAGATGCTTCCAGAGGTCATAGATCCTCTGCTTAATATTATTAATTCATCCTTGACATTAGGATATGTACCAAAAACTTTTAAGTTGGCTGTAATTAAACCACTTATTAAAAAACCGCAACTTGATCCTAAAGAATTAGTCAATTACAGACCAATCTCGAATCTACTGTTTCTATCAAAAATATTAGAAAAGGCTGTGTCTTCACAATTATGTTCTTTTTTAGAAAGAAATGGTATATGTGAGGATTTCCAGTCAGGATTTAGACCGTATCATAGTACTGAGACTGCTCTAATTAGAGTTACAAATGATTTACTCTTATCATCTGATCGTGGTTGTATCTCTCTATTAGTGTTACTCGATCTTAGCGCTGCATTCGATACTATCGATCACAATATTCTTTTGAATAGACTTGAAAATTATGTTGGCATTAGTGGAACTGCATTGGCATGGTTTAAATCTTACTTATCTGACCAGTTTGTAGCAGTAAATGAAGAGATGTCACACCGATCACAAGTTCAGTATGGAGTACCGCAAGGCTCAGTGTTAGGACCGTTGCTTTTCACCCTGTATATACTACCACTGGGAGATATCATTAGGAAGCATGGCGTTAGTTTTCATTGTTATGCTGATGATACTCAGCTCTATATTTCTTCACACCCTGACGAAACTTACCAATTCACAAGATTAACGGAATGCATAGCTGATATTAAAAATTGGATGAATAGTAATTTCCTGCAACTTAATTCAGATAAAACTGAATTTTTAATTATCGGACAGAAAAGCTCCACAAGTAGTGCCCTAGAATACTGTCTAACCCTCGATGACTGCTCTGTCAAGCCCTCGTCAGTGAGGAACCTGGGTGTGCTCTTTGATACCAATCTTTCGTTTGAAAGCCACATTTCTAGCATCTGTAAAACTGCATTCTACCATCTTAAAAATATATCTAAATTACGTCACATGCTTTCAATGCAAAATGCTGAACAATTAGTACATGCGTTCATGAGCTCAAGGCTAGATTATTGTAATGCTCTACTGGGTGGTTGCCCTGCTCGCCTAATAAATAAACTCCAGCTGGTCCAAAAGCAGCAGCTCGAGTTCTTACTAGAAGCAGGAAGTACGATCATATTAGTCCAGTTCTGTCAACACTGCACTGGCTCCTATTAAACATCGATACATTTTAAAATCTTGCTTATTACTTATAAAGCAATAAATGGTTTAGCTCCCAGTACTTAAGTGAGCTCTTAACACATTATACTCCATCACGTCAATTGCGGTCTCTAAACTCTGGCCAGTTGAAAATACCTAGAATATCTAAATCAACTGCAGGCGGTCGATCCTTTTCCTATTTAGCAACTAAACTCTGGAACAGTCTTCCTAGCATTGTTCGGGAAGCAGACACACTCTGTCAGTTTAAATCTAGACTAAAAACACATCTCTTTACTATGGCATACATAGAACATTTTTAACTTTCTTTATTCAAATCAAATGACTGATTGTTAGGCTGCATTAACTAGGTCAGCGGAACCGGGAACACTTCCATAACACCTGATGTACTCGTTACATCATAAAAGAGTGGCATCCACACTAATGTTAGTCTCTCTGTTTATCCCGAGGTTTACTGCAGTCGGCGGATTCAGGCCGTGTCCGGATCGGATGGTGGACCTGCATCTGGACATGACCAGCTCATCCTGGAGTGTCTGCTGAGACCGTGTCCATTAGTGTCTCCTCTGAATTTGCCTCACCGGAACGTCATCCTCAATTAACCCGTCTCCGGCGCAATAACTCCGATCTTTCAAGTATTCATATTCTTGTGTAATCGACGCGCCATCCTAAATGAGCCCGTCTCGTCGTCATACCCAAAATTTGAATATTCCTATCTAATATGATTTATGAACTGCAAGGTTGCCAGAGTAATAATTATACACTGTTAATAATAGGCCAGAGGAGAACTGGCACGACTGAGTCTGGTTTCTCCCAAGGTTTATTTTTCTCCATCATGCCCTGATGGAGTTTTGGTTCCTTGCCACTTTGGCTTGGCTTGCTCAGTTGGGGACACTCAAATTATGATCCAAGTTACTCAACTAAATATACAAATAGAATTTATTAATTTGGTCATATATAATTCTATAAACTATCCAAATTAAACTAGCCAAATCAAATTTTGTTGCAATGTTGTCCTGTTTAACACTGTGAAGCTGCTTTGAAACAATCGTCATTGTAAAAGCGCTATATAAATAAAGTTGATTGATTGATTGATTTAATAGGGAGCCAGTGCAGTGTTGACAGAACCGGGCTAATGTGTTCATACTTCCTGGTTCTAGTAAGAACTCGAGCTGCTGCGTTTTGGACCAGCTGGAGTTTGTTTATTAAGCGAGCAGGGCAACCACCCAGTAGAGCATTACAATAATCTAGCCTTGAGCTCATGAACGCATGTATTAACTGTTCAGCATTTTGCATTGAGAGCATGTGCCATAATTTAGATATATTTTTAAGATGGTAGAATGCAGTTTTACATATGCTAGAAACATGGCTTTCAAACGAAAGATTGGTATCAAAGAGCACACCCAGGTTCCTAACTGACGACAAGGACTTGACAGAGCAGCCATCGAGGGTTAGACAGTATTCTAGGTTACTACTTGTGGAGCTTTTTTGTCCAATGATTAAAAATTCAGTTTTTTCTGAATGAAGTTGCAGGAAATTACTGATCATCCAATTTTTTATATCATCTATACATTCCGGTTATCTTGTGAATTGGTTAGTTTCTTCAGGGTGTGAAGAAATATAGAGCTGAGTATCATCAGCATAACAATGACATCTAACGCCATGCTTCCTTATAATATCTCCCAGTGGTAGCATGTACAGGGTGACGAGCAATGGCCCTAGCACTGAGCCCTGCGGTACTCCATACTGAACTTGTGATCGGTGTGACGTCTCTTCATTTACTGCTACAAATTGATAACGGTCAGATTGGTATGATTTAAACCATGCCAATGCAGGTCCACTAATGCCTACATAATTTTCGAGTCTATTCAAAAGAATGTTGTGGTCGATAGTGTCGAATGCAGTGCTAAGATCGAGTAACACGGACCCACTTTATATTAGGTGTCCTTAACTACTATGTACTAACATTTTAATTAATAATTTGATGCATTGCACTTATTGTGTACATACATGTTTTTACATTGTACTTACATTTTAAAAAATACCTGCATGTAATTACATCTGTTATTAATTTCTGTAGTTACATTTGTAATTACACAGTTGACACTTCCCTTACACCTAACCCTACCCTTAAACTTACCCATCCCACCACACCTGTCCCTAACCCTACCCGTATCCCACCTCAATATCAGCAAATGTGTTTTGCAACACAATATGATCACAGTAAGTACATTGTACTTATTTTTTTATGTAAGTACATAGTAGTTAAGGCCACCTAATATAAAGTGGGGCCAGTAACACTAACAAAGAGATACAACCACGATAGGATGATAAGAGTAAATCATTTGTAACTCTGATGAGAGCAGTCTCAGTACTATGATAAGGTCTAAATCCTGACTGAAAATCCTCACAGATGCCATTTCTTTCTAAAAAGGAACATAATTGTAAGGACACGGCCTTTTCAAGTATTTTTGAAAGAAAGGGTAGATTTGAGATTGGCCTGTAATTGACTAATTCTGTAGGATAAAGTTGCATTTTTTTTAATAAGTAGTTTAATAATAGCCAACTTAAAAGTTTTCGGTACATATCCTAATGACAAAGATGAATTAATGATATTCAGAAGAGGATCCATGACCTCTGGTAGCATCTCTTTTAATAGCCTAGTCGGTATAGGGTCAAGCATACATGTTGTTGATTTAGATGAATTAAAGAGTTTAGCCAATTCTTCCTCTCCTATAGCAGTGAATGAGTGTAATTTTTCCTCAGTGACACTACGATGCTCTGTCTGATGTGATACTGTAGTAGACAGCTGCATGGTTATAATTTTCTTCCTAATATTGTCAATCTTACATGTAAAGAAGTTCATAAAGTCATTACTGCTGTGCTGTTTACAAACATCAGAAGTAGAAGCTTTATTCTTGGTTAATGTAGCCACTGTATCGAATAAATACCTAGGTTTGTGTTTGTTTTCTTCTAAGAGAGTCGAAATAAGCAGATCTAGCAGTTTTACGGCCTTTCTGTATGCGATCATACGTTCTTTCCACGAATTACGAAAGACCTCTAGTTTTGTTTTCTTCCAGCTGCACTCCATTTTTCTGGCTGCTGTTTTAAGGGCCCGGGTGTGCTCGTTGTACCACGGCATTGGACTATTTTCTTTAATCTTCTTTAGCGCAGGGAGCGACTGTGTCTAAAGTACTGGAAAAGAGAGAGTCAATAGTTTCTGTTGCAACATTGAGTTCCTCTAAGCTATCTGGAATGCTGAGGAGATGATACTGATTAGGAAGATTATTTAAAAAGCAATCTTTAGTCGCAGCGGTAATAGTCCTGCCATTTTTTAAACGGGTGGATGGCTTTGTAGCTTTAGCTAAATTAAGTATACATGATACTAGATAATGATCTGAGATGTCGTCGCTCTGCTGCAGAATTTCAACGGTATCAACATTTATTCCATGTGACAATATTAGGTCTAAAGTATGATTATGGCGATGAGTAGGTCCTGACACGTGTTGCCTAACTCCAATAGAGTTTAGAATGTCTTTAAATGCCAATCCCAATGTGTCTTTTTCATTGTCTACATGGATATTAAAATCACCAACAATTAGTCATTTATCTACGGCCAGAACTAGCTCTGATAGAAAATCAGCAAATTCTTTGATAAAGTCTGTATTGTGCCCTGGTGGCCTGTATACAGTAGCTAACACAAATGTTACACGGGATTTATCATTTGCAGTAGATAACGTTACATAAAGCACCAAAACTTCAAAGGAATTATATTTGAAACTAGACTTCTGAGTAATACTGAAGATATTATTATAAATTACAGCAACCCCTCCCCCTTTACCTTTCAGACGCGGCTCGTGTTTATAAATGTTGTCGCAACTGTCTTTTTCAACATCTCTGCATCACTGCAGCTTGCAGTTAGAGGCTCCGGTTGCCATGAAAAACCGTGCTTAGAACTGCCCGTTGGTTGGATCAAGCTCAAAATAAAAAATCTAAGCAATTTGAAAGAGACAACATTTAATGTGGCAGATAATTTTTGTCAGATTGTTTTGAAGATATTAAATGTTATTTCATTTAGTTTTTGAGATTTCGATTATTCACAATTCAAATAGGAATAATTAGTCTTCGAAATTGAATTGATATTTTTGAAAATACGTCTTTACATAAACTGAACATAAAAATAAAAATTATTTTAAAAAAAATCTTGCAGGACTATGACACGACCGTTACAACACGCATCATCACAGTCTGCCAAAGAGCAAATTTAAGCACCCAGGGATATCCTCGTGCCATTTTTAAAAAGTCATATGGTAAAAATGCAAACACTGTGGCCAACTGACACGATAAAATTACAAATACAGATTTCACTGTAACCTTAACACATGAAAAAGAAAATTGGAGGGGAAAATGCGCGGTCCAACTAAGCTAATTAGCTAACGCGTTAGCCACTTTGGAATCTGCGTTCTAATGAAAATCAGTTTTGCTGTAACTTTACTGAAAAGGCGAACCAAATGATACTGTGAAACAGTCAGTCTAAATAAAGACATCTAAGTTATGTTTTTTTGCCTTTATTTCTCAGTTTTACACATGAACGGCAGAAGCAGTTCTAGAGAAAGTTCATGCAAACCGTTGATCTAGTTATTGCTTCATTAAAAAAGTAGCAACTGCTGCAAAACTAAGTTAATCAGCATTGTGATTAACTCATTTTATTCACACAAGAGTGTCTGGCACTGAGTTCATTCTCTCAGTTGTTATCAATATATTTTGAAATGAATAATGACATCAATTGGAGAGCCCAATTCATTCGAATTAGGCTACAAAAAAAATTATAATTTACAAAAAAAAAAAATATTGATGGGTTTTCAAAGGGCCTTCTCCATAGACGGGGCCCTGGGTAGTCAGGTCCACTTTTCCCCCCACTACCACGCCCATGCTGGTGGATCTGGAATGGGATGGGTAATAATGCACAATAGACTCTGGTAAGGCCTGAGCGGGATGTCATCTTCTGGGTTGATAAGGGCATATTTCCACTGTCCGCAGTTTTGCGGGGCTGCATCGGTCGACGGCTGGCATGTCATAAAAAGTACAATGCATCTGAGATGATGAGTTGAATAAAAATAAATAGGCCTACTTAAATAAAGACTTGGACGTAATATATAAATGTTTAAAATATATTGTAACAGTTACATTTATGAAATAAACTGTTAACTAATAGTTGACGATATATTTAAACGACTACAGATTTACATTCTTATGGTCCGGTCTCCCATCATCGCAGGCTTTGAAGCATGTCAAAATCCGATAAAAAGCTCTTAAAAAAAAGAAGGAAAAAAATCTGCTCCATTTCTCTTTTTAAAATATTTTCACGAACATCAGCTGTCAGTTAACCTACTAGGCCTAAACCCATTTACGACGCTTGGTTCATTGTTGCCAAGTCTGGAATGGGGTGCTACTATTGCTTTGAGGTGTTTGTAGCCTATAGTCCACAGGTTAAGTTGTCTTTACTTAAGCTTTATTTCTACCGCCCACGCCCCGCGTTTTGGGATATTTTGGCCCATTATTGGCCGTGATTCCGCTACTTTTGATTAGCAATTGGAGGGGTTTTGTTGTTCAGACCTGGCAACCCTGTCCCTCTGTTCGCCCTTCGTGCCGCTTCGTGCACTTTGAAGGCGTGGCCTGCCCTGGCCTTCGAAGTGCATGGCCTTTCAAGTGCGCACCCTTCACTTTGGGACACAGTTATAGGCTAAAGTGAGTTCCACGCAAGCATATTCATCAATGCATTTGAAACGAGACCACAAATTCACTTCACATTCATATTTCCTATTTGTACATCCAGAACATGTAATAAACGCTAAAAATACAACGCATATTTCAAAGATCCAAATTGGAAAAAGGCGTCTGTTAAAGAGTAGAACATTTTGTCGCGAACAGACGATGTTCTACGGCCATGTCCAGAATAAAGAGTAGCCTATTTATGTCACAGTACCATTAGGGTGATATGATTTAACCCGTGATATAAGATTTTGGCCATATACCTATCCAAGTCATTCATCACAGACAGTATCAACGTCAGTAGGCTCCAACATTATCTGCCTGCACAACCGGAGGCTGCACTTTCAGGACTGCAGTTCTAGGACCGCATTTCTAGGACCCTAGTTTTGGAGAACTGAAACAAGTGTTACCAAGGCAATATTTGAATTTGAATTTGCTCCACCCGCCTCCTATTAGCGCTGTCTACGCGGATCCACACGTGCTGAATGCATTTCTACAAAGCTAAAATCTTTATAAGCTACCTAAAACCGGCCGCTCCATCAGCATTCAGGGTAAAATATTCTTTTTCTGAGATGTAATTGTGTTTGACGATCCACAATCGTGAGTCCTTCTACTAACAATTCTAATCGATTCACAAACTTCAATAAGTGATGTTTTGTAACGTGGTGCGTTGGAGCCTCGACGATAGAGTCAGCTGCGAGAGCAGCGCTCGTATGGCGTCCTGTCGTATGAGGTGTGATTTCTATAAAATGTGATGATTGCTAAGCAAACAGATATGGCGTTCTGATTGGGTCATTAAAGTGACTTTGCTATGGCGCGCACTCCTATGGCGCGCACTCCGGGCCAAAATTAAACATCCGAACGACCGATCGATCGATCGATTGAACGTCTTACCGAACGTCTATCCGGACGTCTGAGCGCGGGTGACCCCACGTGACGACCTGACGTGACGTCAACGTCTTGGAATTCGTTTTTTTTTTTACCATGTAAGTATCCAAGCTGATGTGTAAAGACTATAAATTGACATTGCAGGCACTAAATACAGAGATAGGGTGAATTTTATACCTTAAAGAATAACTCAACCATTTCCTGCATCCTGCAGCCCTGAACAAGCCTTTAAAGATGTTGTAGGCTATTCTGTAGTCTTTCTGAGTGATGAACTGAAAAAGCTATCACCTATCATGACTTTCTCTGTATTCCATGACAGAAGGAGCTAATGTTTAAAACTTTCAAACACCAGACTCACCTATTTTTACAGTAGTAGGCTACTGTTAACTAATGTTTTTTTCCATATTTGATTTACATGTAGGCTAAGCTTTATCATTTTATGTAATCATTTGCTTGTTTGTTTTTTTAATTTATTTGATTATTATTTGTCAAACAGATTCATTTTATATTGTGTGTTATTGTTAAGAGAGTTAAAAGTTATAAGATAGAGTTTTATTTTCTAAGTCTTCAATGTCATGGAACCATGTTGTCATTGACTTTTCATAGAAACACATTGAGTAAGATTAAGATTATTCAATAAGCACAATGTTTATTTTTACCATGATTTTGTCTCCTTCTTTCTGATATTTCCTCTGCTGACTCCACTGACTCATGGGCTGGTAAGACAATGAGTTAACATAAGCTGTTGATGTTTTTGGATATCAAAATTAACTCTGATTTATGAATACTGTGAGGTCATGTCAACTCAACACCGGATCTAACATTTCCACTGTCTCTCATGTTCTCATCTTGTATTATTATCATTGAATACTGTGCTAGCGGCATAAAGTGGTTTGCAGAATATGGTTAGAATGCATTATAATCATCCCACATCCTTGTTAATGTACATAAAGACTTCATCCTAGTCTGTAAGATTGTACATTTTAATATTTGAAACAGTAATAATAGTATAGATTCTGAAAACAAAACATTAGACAACTAAACAACATAACATATAGGCCTAATTTACTTGAGATTCTACTAAACATGGTGTCTATTAAAACATATTCAATTTAATTAATTAATAACAAAGTTTAAATTCATGAATAAATACTTTTTTAAAAGTTTTGTCCTGCACTGTCAGAAAAAAAGGTACATTGCTGTCACTGGGGCAGTACCCTAAGATACAAAACCGAAAAGGTACTAATATATACCTTTAAGGTACTAATATGTACTGTTAAGGTACTAATATGCACTCTTAAAGTACTGATATGTACCATTTAGGGGTGAGTAAGGTACAAAGATGTACCTTTTCACTTTTGTACCTTAGGGTACCGCCTCAGTGACAGCACTGTACCTTTTTTTTCTGAGAGTGTGAGTTTTTGAAGGGATCTCTTGAATGAGTGATATCAGTCACTGGTGAGTGGTGACACCTAGTGGAATAAAATTGTAATAGAATCTTTGTTTAACCCTATATGATATGCAATATATCAATGAGGAAAAAACAATATTTGTGGTGTTTTTCCTGGTTAAAATTGAATACTATAACAATATTGATAATATATATAAGCGTCCACTCAGACGTTACGCGTCATTCACGTGTAGCAGTGAAGTTATAAAAACAAAATTCTGCTAACACGTATTATAACACGCACTCAACACGGCTCAGTGCAGTGTGTCAGCAACTTTCACTTCACTCACTCCTCTCAGTGAACGTGCTATCTGCGTCTGTCTTATGCCGTGACGTCTGCGTCTGTGATTATATTTGTGTGTGTGAATTCTTGTTTAACCCACATTGTGAGGACCAAATGCCCCCACAAAGATATGTGGGGAAACTTTTTTGATAGCTAGTAGCCTATTTTAGTTTAAATTTATTGTTGGGGTTGTTGTTTTTTTTATCATTTATAATTGTGATGTAGGCCTGTTGATTCAGGTCATCCAAAAACTGAAATTAGTGATTTACACCAATACTGTGATGCGGGGGATTAACCCTGCTTGTGGAGTAAATGAAGGCTGTGGTAAATTAATATAATATATACATGTAGTGGGTTGATTCATGATACGTTTGGGCATGAGAGGTAGAGGGTTTGCACAATCATTTCAAAATTATATAACACCACGGTTTGATTTAGTTTGCCATTTGGGTTATATTTGTAAGATCTCACGAATCCTGATAAATGCAATTTCAACTATTTCTGAAGTGCTTCTATTATAAAAAAGCCCACCACTTTCTCACATAACGCAGTTAAACAGCCCCTGCATAGAGTGAATAATCGATTTTTAAGCCACCATTGATAATGATAAACCACTTCAGCACTGCCGCCAAGGACTGCACCTGCTACTGTCGCACTTAAGGAATACCTTAAGCAACCTCCTAAGGTATAGTTCGGGAAGCACGCCTAAAAATGGTATAACTTTAGTTAAGTTATACCTTAAGAGTCTTAAATGTCGCTAAGAGACAACGTTATCGGGAAATGCAACCCTGAGCTGGTTCATGCTATATTTAGCCTACACGTTGAATTGCCCTGCGTTTATGAATTGCAATTTTTATTGTGTTAGTTCTGTTACATCCTGTTGTGAAAATGCTGGTGACCACTGCTCTTATGTGCTTTATAAATAAAACTAGATGGATTGACTGATATCGTAGATTTTACATCGTCGCTTTGCTATTGTGGCAGAAATGACATAACAGCTGACCAAAACCTAACAAAAATACACTAACAAAAGAATCATTAAAAAAAACACAGTTTGCAGGTCCTGTTAGGAGTGGATACTGAACAAAATGTCATTAGTGAAATGAGAATGATTATTAGCCTATTATTTGTATTATTATTAGGCTACTTTTATTATTTAATTAATATTAGTGTGACCAGCAAGAGTCATATGATATAGGTATTGACTCTAGGGTGCTCGACTTTGCCACCTGGGGCCTTTCACACCAAGATGTAGGCTACCTAGACCTCCAACACCTTAATTTAGACAAGAGGGCTCTCACACACAGATACCAAAGTAATGACAGAGACGTGATATTTCAATATAAAAGTACAAACATGTTTATTAACAGAGTTCAATAAAACAGTCTGGGGTTTGTTGCTCCAAATAATATGGGGCGATACAAATTAAACCCCTTAGACCAGCCAGAGGGAGGTAGTGGCTGCCACCAGGAATGTAAAAGAAATCAAATAATAATAATAATAATTCAATGGATCAGCTGTTTAGGAGAGGTTACCTGTCCGAAAAAGGAGTTGTGCGATCGACACCACCCGTGCTGCTAAATCTGCGGCCTACTCACACGCGCACACACCCACACACACACAAACACTAAAAAAAAAAAAAAAAAGAGTGATCACTGCAAATAGTGAAGTGCACGTTACCACTACAAATACTGTGCGTAATGTGTGAAGAGGAGGGCTCAATCCGGCAACCTATCCCACGAAACAGCTTCAACACTTCTGGTTCTCCGGAACAGAGAAGAAAAGATTGATGTTAATAGTAACCTAATAAACCAAATAAAGAACTAGCAAAACTGATGTCAGCATTCCCACAGCAAACTACTGGGCAGCCAATCCCACACCTATTACTGAAACACAAAAGAACAAAAAAAAAAAAGACAAATAAGGCGAAAGTTACAATTACATTAAATTCACAGGAGGCAAAGCAGCAGTGACAACCTTTCTGAATAGAGCAACAAATCCATTAAATACAGAATCAAAACAAATCCATTATTTACAGTAAATATCCTAAACTGGTATCAATCAATAAGAAGTGATACTGGTACAATAACAAAGATCTCCTTTTACCTCTAGGAATAATCACACTCAACATACACGGAAATCGAACTCCCAGGTTACCGTCCCTGTATGCAAACCTAAATGAAATGATCACACACACAGCATAGTTCACATCCAAAATAACTCATATGTATTAAGGTTATTGGTTAGTCACATCCCCAGTATTTATAGTAAAACTTTAGTAGATCAACTATAAACATCCATATACAAACATACATATACGATCAATAATAATAAATAATACAGGTAGCATAACTACGATTTCCTTTTACCTCTTGGAATATCACACACAACACACACGGAAATGGGACACCCTGGTTACCTTCCCCGTATGGAAACCTATATGAAATGATCACACACAAACATGGTTCACATCCAAAATAGCTCAGACATTAAGGTTATTGGTTAGTCACATCTCCAGGATTTACAGTAACTGTAGGTCATATTATAGCCGATCAACTTACTATAAACATCCATACTCAAACACGTTACATGGTAAACATTACTATACTGCTGTAAGCCATACAGCCACTGTTACCTCAACTCGTATCCCCATAGACAATAACAGACTGCACGCGCACAGTGTCTTCGGCCGAGACCTTCGGTAGATCAACCATATGCTACCCGGAAGCGTCTGGTACACAGTCAGACATCTGTTGTCAAACAGTTACACTTCACACACAGTAGCTACAATAACATGTTTGCGATCAAAAAATGGAGTATTGACACATACCTTTCATGTGCAACAACACAGCGTGCCCAGTGTAAAGAGGATATACGAGCAGAGAGATTACTTTGTTTGCCACCCGATATGCCTGTTTTATACAACATGGCACTGCCGCTAATGAATAACTAGCCACTTACAAGCTAACTAGAGGGCGTGGCTGAAAGGAAGAGTGATACGGCAAGAACAGAAGGACAAACATGCTGTGGCAATTCTTCTGCCGGTTACATTAGCAACAATTCGTTTGCACCGTAATTATTTCATACTTTAGGGCAGGGGTAGCCTACTCAAGTTCAGAGGCCAAGGGGGCACATTTAAACCACACAGCCACCACACTAGCCATTATTTTTAATGGAAGGAAATTAACATTAAAAGAGTAAAATGTTAGAATGTTTTAACCATTTCGTTATTTTGGCATGAAATTTCGTTTGTTAGAAATATAAATATAATTTAGAAATGCTTTTGAAATTAAAAACTTTGCGTTTAATATACAAAATAAATTGCACCAGACAGAGGGTTAAAGAAAACATATAGGCTCATATAGGCTTATTTAGTTTCACATATTCTGATGGATATTTTCCTTAATGACAGCAGATATAACGCACACAACTCTGTCATTTTTATCCATACAGATAAGAGGACATGTTTATAAACAATAAACTGTTACTTTTATTTGTGTACACTCACTATAACAAAGGCTGTGGAATACACTGAACTTTTTGTGCTCCGCTCCAAATGCGGCCTTCATTTAAAAAAAAAAAAATGTTTATTAAACGCAACGTTTTTAATTTCTAAATTTTCTAAATTTAGTTAATATATTTAACAAACGAAATTCAAAGTCAAAATAACGAAATGGAAAAAATCAAAAATCAAACAAAATTCAAATATATATATACATATATGCATATATATATATATACATTTTTATTATTATTATTATTATTATTATTATTATTATTATTTCTTTCATCGACATTTAGTAAATATCGCAAAGGTTTTGCGCAAATCTGTACTGGAGAGAGCAGTCCAGACAAATTCAAGTGGATTCAGGCGGTCTTGCAAACGCGTTTGATCCAATTTTAAAAAAAATTCTTAAATATCCACATAAACGACAAATTGTTCACTATAGCAATAGTAGACCCCCGTTAATATAACTCCGTTAATGATGGGCCTCGCCCATCACATTTGGACAGGGCCTGTTTGTTTTACTAGGAGCTAGCCTATATAAATCATTAAAGTGTGATGTTTAAATTATGCAAGTAAAAGTGAGCACTGGCTGCATATCGCGCACACTTTTTAATGATGCGCTTAGCTTTAAGAAATAATTACTATCGACGGGCCACCTGTTGAGTGGCCTACCTCTGCTTTAGGGCATCACCGAGCTGTGATGATCATAACGATTACAGATATTATTTGCCCTTGAAAACCAAAACATTAGGTCTAATAATAATAATAATAATAATAATAATTATAATAATAATAGCCTATATTAATTGTATATAGCCTAGCTAGTGCCTAAATTATTATCGGTCTTATAGCCTATTCAGTCTATCTGACCACTGCAATAATCAGTTTGAAAATTAAGAACAGCTTTTTTCAAACGTTATTTAAAAATCAACTTACTTCTCTCCTCATTTCACAACATATGGGCCACAAGGGAAATATTAAGAAAATACATTTATATAATTGTATAATTTATAAAGATGTAGGCTATTACTTATATGTGTTTAAGCCTAAATTAGTCTCTCGATGTATCTGAGAGAATATAGGCCTATAGTCTTTAATGCAGTGTCAGAAAAACTCAGTCAGTTTACTTTCTGCAGTGAATATAGACTGGTGTTTCAGACTTTTCATGTTAAAAATTATTAAAAAGTTAAGTAAATAGCATAAACAAGTAAATATAGTGGGACACAACCTAACATAATGACTCTGTTTGTGAAAATTGACTTGGGGTTCAGAGTGCTTATTTTTTTACCCCACATTATTGAAACCACCTTCAAGCAGAAGCAGACCTCAAGTTTAGGCGTATGAACCAGTGATGTGGCAGACGCAGAAGTCACGTTCTGCAGATGCAGACGTCACGTTCGGCAGACGCAGACGTCACTCATGAGTGCTTGTAGCAAAGTCACTTTAATGACCCAATCGGAACGCCATATGTAAGAAAGTATATTTTTAATAATGCGTCTGGATTACATACGTGTGGATAAACGTCTGGATAACGTGCGTGTGGATTAACGTCTGGATAACGTACGTGTGGATAAACGCCTTGATAACGTACGTGTGGATAAACGTCTGGATAACGTGCGTGTGGATAAACGTCTGGATAATACAAGTATATATTTAAACTGCTGTCTGTGACTTTGTGTTCAATATTTACAAAAAATATATATAATGAGAATGTACAACATGAATCCATGTTCAAAACCGTGTTTCTATCTTACCCTGAATCATTATGGCACACTTATAATAAGTGTTTATATTGGGACTATTTCGGTCGGTCTGGTAGGTACCGCTGCGGAGGAGCACAGTCTCTGTGTAGTCATAAACAGAGAGAAGTAGCTCCGGGTACAATGTTCTTCCGCACGATGCATAGTTCTGTTTATTAACCGCTAGAGCGCAAAGTTACCACAGCTTTAAGCTTGAGATATATTTGATCTAAAATGTTAATAGTAACAAAAATAAGCACTAGGTATAATTTTTCTTAGGTAGTGAATTATAAGAAAAGCACTAGTATCCAATGAATGAGTTCTAGAATATAATGATTAAGTACTAGTTTTTTTCAAAAGGTAGGCCTATAGGCTAACAAAAAAATGAGCGCTACTAATAATGGAATAGATACTAGTATCTAAAAAAAATAAGTACTACTAGCATGAAAATAAATACTAGTATGTTTTAAGGATTAAATGTTAAAACAGTGTGCAATAGGAGAGAACTTTAGAAATACAAACTGGAATGCAGCCAAGAGCCCCGCTTATTTTTATATAGAGATATACAGGCATTTAGTGGCTACATATTGGTATTATGGGTAGTTTACCTTTCCAACAAACTGGTCGTTCACAAATCATTGCAGTTTTTAAATAAACAAAAAACGTACTGCCTTTATGTCTGCTCTGACCCAGGCAAAAATATTTAAAAAGCCCACAGCTTGTTCATAAATTGATTGACAGCCTGCCTATAATAAAGAAATCACCACTCTAGTAATATTTTACATCGTTTTCTAGAAATTTGTGTTTTGTTTTTCTTTTGCTGCCCATCATCTTCACAAGTCCTTGGTAGAAGACATACTGTATCTCAAAGGGTCCTTCCAGGTTACATAAATTGAAGAAGAAGAAAAAAACTTTGAGCATTGAAAACCCCACCTATCAACTTTCCTGTTTACTAAATGGAATAATATATGGTTCAGCCGTACATGGGGTCAAGACACATGTTTGTGGTACAGTACATCATTAATGACAGTATATTTTGTTATATTTTGTCCTACATTGAGACAACTTAATTTTAAAATTATGTTTATAGGTTGAAATGACATGTAATATTTAAAGGAGGAAGAGGAGCAATGGAGGCAATTTCATATGCAGATACTTGCACTCAAACCTTCATTACACGACACAGGTTGTGTGTTAAAACTGACACAACATGTGTTGTCCCTGAGCACACACACACTACATGTGTTAAAACTGATACAACATGTGTTGTCCCTGAGCACACACATGTGTTAAAATCTACACAACACATGTTGTCCCTGAGCACACACACACTACATGTGTTAAAACTGACACAACATGTGTTGTCCCTGAGCACACACACTACATGTATTAAAATCTACACAATGTGTTGTCCCTGAGCACACACACTACATGTGTTAAAATCTACAAAACTTGTGTAAATTTTAAACACATCTCGTTGTGTTGTTTTCAACACATTATGTTATAAAGCGCTCGACACACACCATCATTATGCAGTGTTTATGTTCTCAAACAAACAGGCCTATGCAAATAAAAGTTATTAATATACATTATTTTATCAGTTGCTACATTTTAATTTAATTCAAAGTGCAAACTCTGTTAACTGTTCTCTCGTCATGACCTTATCTCATAAGCAGAATTATCGGTGAGGTGTTAAATTGTGAACAACTGAGTTGATAAAGTCATAGTTAGAAACATTGTATTTTGTGTGCACATGCGTTCTGGACTACTGATTAACTGCTTAATAACTTAGTTTCACTTTATGTTTAAAGTTACATCTGAATATGTAAATACCTGAAACAATTTCTGTGTTAAATGACACATTTAGTGTGTCAAATTTGACACAACATGTGTTGTCCCTGAGCACACTCACTACATGTGTTAAAAATCTCTTTTTAGAGTGTAGCAAAAGTAAATGTCTTTCTTACGTTTATTTTCCATCTGTTATTTAAAATAAGACAAATCTGATATTATTACAATCTTCTAGGCCTATCTGTTATTTAACAGTTGAGATTGTTCTTTAATGATGATCTAAACAGCAGAAGACAGAAGTGGAGCAGGTGGGGTGCGTGGTTGTTACACTGCATTGCAATGAGCCCTATTAGAAATATGATATTATCAATCAATCAATCAACTTTATTTATATAGCGCTTTTACAATGACGATTGTTTCAAAGCAGCTTCACAGTGTTAAACAGGACAACATTGCAACAAAATTTGATTTGGCTAGTTTAATTTAAATAGTTTATAGAATTATATATGACCAAATTAATAAATTCTATTTGTATATTTAGTTGAGTAACTTGGATCATAATTTGAGTGTCCCCAACTGAGCAAGCCAAGCCAAAGCGACAGTGGCAAGGAACCATTATTATATTCTATATATTTTTTAATTCTTTTGAGAAGACCATGAAAAAAGGGTGAATAAAGACTGGGAGTCAATGTTCAGAAATTATTCCTTATTGTTATATTTTTAACGATGCTGTGCTGTATTAAGTGATTTGTTTGTTGTCAAACTCAAAAATTTGTATATTTTTAATGATTAAAAAATGCCTTTTTTATTTAAAAAATTTAATAATTGTATTTTATTAACAAAATATTTTAGTTTTTCTTTTTTATATGATAACATTTTAAGCTGTTATGTGGACATACTACCCCACCTATGGGGCATGTTGTCACATTTCACTTCCATTCTTTCAAAACCACATAATTGTATTAGACGTTTGAAATTAATGTAGGGGGGAAAAAAATACTGTGAACCCCAAATTGATTCACACAAACTGAAATATTTAAAAAATCATTAGGTTGTGCCCTGCTCTCCCCTATATAAATAATCTAATGTGGATAATTGCATATTTTGTATTTTCTCCTAAGGACGTCTTTAACTGGGTTAGCTTCTGGCTGATTTTAAACACACCTTTATAAATGGGCATTTCAGATGTTTACTAACTGTATAGTTTAACATATTGATGTACTAAAATCGTTCAAATGCACAATTTAATACATTTATTTACCTTTTTTTCTAACTGGCTGAATTAAGTAATATAGGCTAACTCCTTTCGCGATCCAGTATAAGAGTCGTACTATATTACATGTTGTAAATAAATATACTTTTTTTGTGTATAATTTAAAGGGAACTGGCAAAACACATGTCCATCCTCCTCACTAGACGGATTGTTAATGCACAGAGCATACTGTAATTACATCAATTTAGAACATTGAAGGTTTTTTTTCGTTAACTGGCAAAACTTCAGACTACACGCGCTGACGTCACGTATCTTCTCAGGCGAGTATGTGGGCGACGAAAGTGTAACGCTTCTTATCACACGTCATTGGTCATGGCAAGGTACGCGACGATCGACACGATTGATTGCTTAGTTAGCAAAGTAAATATTTAAATCACACCCCATAACGGGACGCCATACAAAGTCACTGTAATTACCCAATCGGAACGCCATATGCTCGGACAGCGAGAAGAGTGCACATCGCACAGACTTGCAACAGGGAGAACTACAACAGTCCCTGTTTTAAGATAACGTATATGGCACACATCAAGCTTTTCTTGCAGTCTTTCCGTCTCTGTGTACAAACGTTACAGATATCCAGACAGATACTTTGTCACACTAGAAGTGTTCACCATGGACGCGAACGGGGTTGCCGTGATAAACAATACGTTGCGAATACGTTGTATCCTGAGGCTAAATCACTAAAATGATGCAATACAAGAGCGCAGGTTATGCCAAACAATCAGCCATTGGAATCAGCTGAAAATCACTGCATTGGATTCAATATTTCTCAACTTGATGCTCACATAAGCTCGGTCACAGCGCGACCATACTCGCATTTGCGACTATAAATAGATATGTGCAAACTGTACAATGTATTTGGGAGCTCCCGTTTTCTTAAATGTAACAACAATACCTACAGTAGGCTATTGTATAGCAAGCGTATCAATGATTATTGTATGCCATCTTATATTTTGGGGATGAAAAACCATAATTCACAACACTGCAGATTCAAAGGCTGATTTAATTGAATAATGTGAAATCTAACATTTCAAAATCTGAATGTGGCGCAGTTTTGCATTATACTGGCTTGCAAAATCAGTGCTTCAGAATTCTTCAGTTCAGAGCATTTGAAGCAATGAATAGGGCACACTCATGCAAAGCATTTTCTTCACCGTGATTTATATTGTTACATGTTGTATACAGTTTAAGTTTGTATATTATATCCCATATGATTTTGAATGAGCCTCCTGCAATAATAAGGCATGGACATTTCAAAATAAGAGTCCCATTCGGTTACACAAATATGTTTCTCCATTTGTCCATCTAACTTTCCCCTTTCTCTCCCGCAGGAGCTCAGTTTCTCCGGCTAATTTTCTTCATTGCCCCAGCAGCGCTGTTCCTTCTGCTCCCACAGGAACTCAGGTTCTCGGGATAATTTTCTCCACCAATTACAGCAGTGCTGTTCCCTCTGCTCCCACAGGAGCTCAGTTTCTCTGGCTAATTTTCTCCACTATTACAGCAGTGCTGTTCCCTCCGCTCCCGCAGGAGCTCAGTTTCTCTGGTCAATCCCTCCACTACCACAGCAGAGCTCTGCCCTCTGCTCCAACAGGAGCTCAGTTTCTCTGGCTAATTTCTCGACTGCCTAAGCAGCAATGTTTCCTCCCAGAAATCTCCAAACCTACGTGACCAACTTTTCTCTCCATGCTCCCTGCAGCCGAACCAAACCGCCAATTAGACTGGAGATTTATGTGTTACCCTTAAAACAACAAACATACATTTATCCCGGGTTCAATTGCTTTCTTCATTCTACTGGAATTATCTGCTCAGCTTTCCCCCACAGGTGGCGCAAACTAAATGATTACCTAGCAATCATAGCCAAGCTCACGCTATCCTATGGGGAAGGGCATTTCTACACTTACCATACTTTTTTTTTTTTTTTCAGCTAAAAAGTGCCGTGTGAGTCACACAGTAGGACTAGTGCACATACTGCAGGTCAGACTCTAGCATGAGGCTGCATCTGCTAGCTGCACAGGCCAATCATTTCAACAGTTTTATCCAACTGGTTATAACCCCACCTACGTCCAGTGGCCTGCAGCTCCAGTGGCACAAATAAGCACGAGCCTTTCTCTGCTTAAGTCCGCCTAAGTAAAAGCCCACATTTTCTTCCATCATCCAGCTAACTTTTCTTTCCAAACCACAGAGGAAAACCCAAGTGTGAGGCCGCCGCCGACATCCGCAGCCCCGTTTTATAACCGTCCCACCTCCCTCATGCAAACTAAATCCCAACACTCTTATCTGCGATACAGATGCCCGTGCCATCCAACGACCCTGGCCATGGAACCGCCACCAGTGTCCCAAAACATCCACGCACAGATCTTCGCTGGAATTCAGGAAGTTGGCTGACCAATTCCCAACTCGAGTACCTCGCTATTCGTAACTAATTTTCCCGTAACCCTCCCGTTAAAACCCCTCCTTGAAGCATCGCTCGATACCATTGTCCAAGCAGTTTCTCTCAGGGTCTCTAATCCTACGTGTCCATTTTTCTCTCCTTTCAATCACCTCGTTCATATGAATCCAACAAACCCGTGGCATGCTTTTGGTTCCAGAAACATATCAAATCTGTTCTCCAACAGTCAGGTGTCCCAGCAAAGAACTTCTCAAGCCACTCCTTCCGCATCTGGGCCGCAAGCTCAGCAGCCTCTCCCAACAGCAGATCCAAGCTCTTGGGAGATGGTCCTCAGATGCGTTTCAAAATCCTCTGGGTCGTCCACCTTGGGATTTGTTTCTGTCCATCCAACATGTAATCTCATGCTTTTCCTTTCTGTTCTTAGTACTTCCAGGAGAAATGGAAAGTTTCCACACAGCGAGTCCGCAGGAAGTTCCACGCAGTGATTCAACGGAAAGTTTCCACGCAGTGTCAACGGAAAGTTTCCACACAGTGATTCAGTGGAAAGTTTCCACGCAGTGAGTCAACGGAAAGTTTCCACACAGTGTCAACGGAAAGTTTCCACACAGTGTTTCAGTGGAAAGTTTCCACGCAGTGAGTCAACGGAAAGTTTCCACACAGTGGGCCAGTGGAAAGTTTTTGAGCAGTGAGTCAGCGGAAAGTTTTTACATTACGCCGGTTTCACACTGCACGCGTAAGCAGGTGCGTAAGCAGCGCGTTTTTTTTGCGGCGCTCATGTTAATCAGATTAGAGCATTCACACCGGCAGCAGAGGCAGCGCCACAGCGCGTAACAGGAGGAGAGCAGAAGCGTCAGTGCCACGATCGTTTCGGCACCGGGTCTATTTTTGACGTGCTGCTCACGCTGAATTAAAGCCACAGTGCATTGTTCTGATCAAAACTGACCCGATTAACATGCAAAATAACTAATTTCACCTTGAAATCATGTAGTGAAGTGTTCTGTGTGTTTCACAAACACCATATGACATCCGGCGCTGTGATGTTTTTAAAATAAAATACTCGAAAACACATCAATGCCAGTTTTTGCTCAAACTTCAAAGGCCTGTTTAAATGATTAAAACTAGAGGCTTATTTTAACTTTAAGGTTACTTTTATCACGTATACTACCTTTATACAGCATGTTATATGCATGTGTTTGGGACAGAGGGGAACACAGTCGCATTTGCAGCAGATATATGCTGCCCATCATAAATCAAAGCAGTTGGAGGAGAACACCGGGAAAGTGACAGAATGGACGATATTCGTCTGTATTTGCAATATACAAGCCGCGGTTCAGCTGCGCGAGACAAACGCTGCCAGTGTGAAAGTACAACTGACGTGCGCAGCTCCCGCTCTCCATACGCACCGCTTCTGCCCTGCCAACGCACTGCTAGCGCGTGCGGTGTGAAGCCGGCGTTAGTCAGCGGCAAATTCCACGCAACAAGAAAAGCAGATAGAGTAAGATAGAGGATTGCTGTCCACACAGTAAGATACTGTTTAGTTGTTCATGCAGTAAGATACTGGACACGCAGTAAGAAGTTGCCCATGCAGTAAGATGGTGGATAGTCGTCCACGCAGTCAGATGGTGGATTGTCGTCCACGCAGTAAGATACTGGAGAGTCATCCACGCAGTAAGATACTGGACAGTCGTCCACGCAGTAAGATACTGGACAGTCGTCCACGCAGTAAGATACTGGACAGTCGTCCACGCAGTAAGATACTGGACAGTCGCCCACGCGGTAAGATACTGGACAGTCGCCCACGCAGTTAGATACTGGACAGTCGTCCACGCAGTAAGATACTGGACAGTCGTCCACGCAGTTAGATACTGGACAGTCGTCCACGCAGTAAGATACTGGACAGTCGTCCACGCAGTAAGATACTGGACAGTCGTCCACGCAGTAAGATACTGGACAGTCGTCCACGCAGTAAGATACTGGATTGTTTGTTCACGCAGTAAAATACTGGACAGTCGTCCACAGAATAAGATACCGGCTTGTTGTCCACGCAGAAAGATACCGGTTAGTTGTCCACGCAGTAAGATGGTGAACAGTGTCCTCAAGCGAATAAGTCCAACTAAGTGAGAAGTAGAAGATTCCACAGCGAGATAGTGGATAGTTACACAAGGAAGAGTCAACGCAGCGAAAAATGTAAGATTACATGCAGCAAGAAAGTGAATTGTTTTCCACAGAGCGAGAAATAGAAGTTTTTAAACACAGCAAGGAAACGAATAGTTTTTCCACAGCAAGAAAGCGGATACATTTCACCCAGCGAGAAGTGGACAGTTTTCCACACAGCAAGGAAGTGGATAAAACCCTCTAGATTGATAGTTTGCACGAGTGGAAAGTTTCCACTTAGTAAGGAAGTGGACCGATTCATTGCAGCAAGAAACTGGAAAGTTTCCATGCAGCAAGGAAAGGGTAAGTCTCTAAATCAAGATCTCATTTCTTTTTCCCATTTTTCTTCCAGGTGGTCTCCCACGTACAAGACCACACCCTGCTCCCATCAAGAACCATGCGATTTGTGAACCAACAAGGGCCACCCATCGGCGACACAAGCCGCTAACGGGCCCTCAGAATCAAATAACCAGGCCCCTCTCTCATGCCAGCTGCCAAGCTCAGCACTTCTTGGGGGGGATTTAGCAGGCGGCTGTCCTATGCTTTCTAGCTTTTGGGGGGTACTCTGGGTTCGGGCCAAAGTCGGCAGAGGCCCTCCCCTCGGACAGCACGCCAAATACACAATTAAATTTACTCTATAAATTATATGTAAGTGTGAGCTAGTGAAATGCTGTTTTACTAAACGAGGTTCAGGAGGAACATGTCAGATAATTGACACAGGTGGAGAGTACTATACGAAGCCGTCTTTTTCCAGCATCCCTCCACCACCCCTTCTCCACATTTTGCTCTTTTTTCCTTTTTAAGTTCTAAACCACTGATGTACTCAGGGTTCGGGCCAAAGTTCACGCCATATACGCAATTAAATGTACTCTATAAATTATATGCAAGTGTGAACTAGTGAAACAAGGAATGGTGTAGCCTTTTCAGTCAATCACATTTTCAAAGTACAGAGGGTATACACAAGGATGACTCTGTGGGTAGATTTAAGATTGTGTATATTTTATAAAATAATATATTGCACCAGTTGAATTTGAACACACACAAAAACAAATTTGCTCATGACGTGAACCACATAAGAACTTCATGGACAACATAGTCACTGACTCCTAAGAGAGAGAAAGAGAGAAGTGAATGAAATAAGGAACATTCAAATTTTTTATTTTAAAGATCTTAGTCACCACAAAGCACACACATTATATACAATACAAAATTATCAATCTTCATATCAAATAATGTTCATATTACTGTTACTGCATACTGTTCAAAGATTTGGGTGAACAGGTTCTTGAAACATTCATGTCAATAAAGCTCATCTGAACCAAGAAAATAAAAAATAATAGAGAGCGCTGCAAGAAATCTGAGTAGAAATAACATGGGTTTCACTTTATTTTAATGGTCCCTTTAACATATTCTGTCACATGCCTGTCCTGTGTCGTGTTGCACATGTGGTGTTTTGTCATGTTAGGCCATTTGCTCTGTCATTAGGCTTGTTTGAGATGAGCAAAATCTGCGCAGAACCGATCCCCGGTGATCAGCGCGAGATACATGCCGGTTAGAAATGTGTCCGAGGGCGGTCCGCCTTCCTCTGATGTCATGCTGACGTATGTCAAAGAACTCTCGCGAGCGAAAGGCGGATGTGTCGGATTCCGCAGTTGCTCTCCACCGGCTCATCTCACGCCCTACAGAACTGACCCTGATCGATATGTTGAATATTATCGAACCCAAGCGGGTAGTGGACTTCCAGGTTTTATTGGCGCAAATTCAATGCAGGGGTTTGGGGGATTTTCAAGAGTTTTTTCGTGCGGCCCTACCATTCTTTAAAAGGGGTTTCAGTATAGCTAAACCTCATTTAAAAACGGCTGCGAAAAATATATTCAGTGATGTTGTTACTACGGCTCTGACAAAATCTTATAACGGTACTAATAATAATAATAATAATAATAATAATAATAATGGTCAGGACGGCAAGCGGATTGATGGTTATGAGTCGTAGAAGCTATAGACCTCCGGGGATTCGGGTGAGAAGGGGGAGTGGCCATCGTGTGAAGAAGAAGGCCAGGAGCACAAGCAGAAAACGCTCAGTTGCCAAGGGACCTCGGAGTCGACGTGTGAAGCGGGTGAAAAAAACTACCAGAACTAAAAGACGTACAAACACTATTTTCTAAAGCATGGCTCTGCTACATTGTATGTCGGATGAATGCATAAAGTCCGAGTTAGACCTTTTACAGTCCCCTTTACGCATGACGGCTATCGAAAGAACACCTATGTGGAAATACCTCCGCTATCGGCTATTACTGATACTTCTCCTTTAGAGTTTTTTATCGCTGGGACCGGCGAGGATTACACAGATCTGAATAATACATTGTTATATACACGACTCAAGATTACCAATCCGGACGGGTCACCAATCGCGGCCGGTGCACCTGTTGGCCTGATAAATTATCCTGGAGCGTGTATATTTTCACAGGTTGACGTCTCTCTAGGTGACCGCCTAGTTTCACAAAGTTCTAATACATACCCTTACAGATGTATCATAGAGGCTCTCATGAATTATGGAAAAGATACTCTGGAGTAACTTTTCAGCAGGTCTTTTTACAAAGATAAAGCTGGACACATGGACATAGCTGACCCGCGGGGCAAATGCGGGAGCTGACAAAGAGGGCTGCATACACTAGCTCGAGTAAGGTCGTAGAATTACTGGCCCCTATTCATAGTGACATGTTCTTTCAGGAGAAATTATTGCTAAACAGTCGACATAAAGATTCGTATGACCAGAGCAAAAGATGAATTTTGTCTGATGAGAAGTGACGCCGTTGCTTATAAACTTAATATTTTATCAGCATCTCTTTTTGTGAAAAAAGTGACGGTTTCACCGGCTGTGCGGCTAGGTCACGCACAAGCTCTCCTGTCCACCACAGCTAAGTATCCCATAGAGCGAGTGTGTGAAGAATTTTTCCATACCCGCTGGTTCACGAGTGTCTAATCAGGAAAATCTCTTTCTCGGGACACTACCCAAATCTATCATCCTAGCGATGACAGATAATTCAGCTTTTACAGGGGCCTATGACAAAAACCCCTTTGCCTTTAAACATTTCCAGCTTGAATTCTTAATTCTTTGTCAGGACGGGGTCTCCATACCGGCCGCCCGTTCCAGCCCCAGTACGACGGCGCAGCTATTAGGGAATTTTATCAACTAGTCCTAGCTACCGGTAAACATCTCAAGAACCAGTCAATGTCTATAGACCGGGAAGACTTCCTCAACGGATATACACTCTATGCATTTAACTTGACCCCAGATGAGTCCTGCGGTCAGCACGTGTCCCTAATTAAAACAGGTAACATCAGATTAGAAGCCCGGTTTCGAGAGCCTCTCACGCACACCGCTAATATCATAATTTATTCCGTCTTCGACTCCATCATCGAAATTTCCAACAGAAGACAGGTGCATGCCGAATACTACTGAGTGACGTGAAATGAATACGATACAGCTGACAGGGGTCATGGAGAAAATCTCATGTAACGCACATTTTTTAGGTGTGCTCCCATGTGACCATCTCCCCAAAGACCCAATAATGGCCGTGCTATTTTAAAGCAAACACAGAGCCCTCAAACAAGTCGGGCGAACACTGGGTTTGTGTATATCTAAACAGAGATGGCGTCAGCTGCTTTTTTGACAGCTTCGGTAACAAACCAGATGCGGAGCGTTTTCCATCATCCTTTCAAGACTTTCTAAAAAACAACTCTAGGCATGTTCAGTACTCTAACAAACAAGTTCAAGATTACGCATCGGACGTTTGTGGACAACATTGTGTGTTTTTTCTGTATCATATATCAAGAGGTTGTAATTATGAAGATGTTATGAAATTGTATCATGATGATCTAATTAAAAATGACTTGATGGTATCTCTTTTTGTGAAAAAACTGAAGCCTGTTCTGTGCAGTGGTAGATTATTTAAGTGTGTTCAGTGTGTGCAGACTGGAGAAATGTTTCAGAAGTGTTAATTTATCATGTGCATGTGAATGTGCCGATGTGTGAAACAAATAAAGGATTCATAAACAGAAACAGCTTTTTTACGCTTATTTTAATTATTACACATTTAAATCAGCAATCATTGTATACATCATTTAAAACAAACCAGTAATCATTGTATACAGCATTTAAAACAAGTAATCATTGTATACATCATTTTAAAATAGAAAATAAAAAGTAATAAAGTAAATATAAGTGAACATACAGACGTATTTAAAAAGCTAACCACTGATTTGCGTCCAATATAGGCGAGTTAAATACATTGTCATCCGAAATGTCAGACCGGGATGCTGATGGTGAAAGGGGTATGGTGGTTTTTGACCTTGCGCTTTTTCACTTGTGCGGATGAAACTCTAGCGTCACTATCCATAGATGGCTTTCTTTTAAAAGATTCGATCATACATTTAACATGCTGATTACTTATAGTTGAGAAAGGAATGTTTAATCCAGCAAAAGCCTCCAGAAACTCAGGCCATCCTCACGGGTCTACGGTCATCACGTATCATGTGAGGTCTTGTTATGCTTTTCAACAGATCAAGCATGTGTGACCCGGCAATCGGCTTTCCTTTAAACACAAATTCTCCAGAGTCTGTCCATGAAGATACCTGTTTTGCTTTAGACATCTTATCCAGAATGTATTTGATATTTTTAAACTCCTTTGGGGGCGTTGTTTAACACCTCGTTTACGGCGTCATCATCCGTCACCCGTCAATACCGTCGTTCCTATTAGGGACAGCTTCCTCTGTGACAGGTGCGTCACCATAGGATGGATCGTGTTGAGGCAGTGTAAGGGTTAACGAGCTACTCTCAGCGTCGCTTTGCTTCACCAAGGCCAAAAACCTCTGCAAAGCGTTAGTGTAAAGCTTAGCTTTTTCGTGCGCCCCCAGATCATGCCTCTGCAATATGTCCCTTATTGTTATGTCCAAGCCGTCCTCAATAGATTTATGAATAGTTTCACGCTGGGACCCGTTCTCAATCTGTCAATTGATGTTTGATCACGAGGTACATTTTTTCTGCATATTCCATAGTCTACTCGTCACTGTCTAGACGTTATCAGACTGGTAACAAATGGTATGGCTACACTTAAAAGGGGTAGGAGAAATCCACCTTTTTGGTTAATCATGCGTCTCTTTCTCTTAACATTAATCTTTTTATTAGCTACATATTTTATTTCAGTCTTTCTCTTTTTTAAAATCCTGTGTTGATTATTCGTCAGTGGTATTATGCCGTGAAGGACGTTAAGAGACAATTCACAGAGAGCCAGTATGAATTCGTCAGGCGCCGTCTGTAAAATAAGCCGTCTTTGCTTGGGTGCCCTTGTATAACAACTTTAAAAGAGGCAAATTTCTGGACAGTCTCAAGCTCATGGTTCCTACCTCCTTTTTTAACGTATACCACAGGATGGTCAGAGAGCAGATCTGTTCTGAGTCTAAATCTTTCTGGGGTGTTTGTTTTATAATCCACCAGCAAGTACCCGTAAGGGATGCTTGTAGCATCCTGGTAGGCTTCAATGAAGAATTTAGCGTCTCCTGGGAACATCTGTCTACCCAAAATTCCAATTTGTTGTTTATCTCTAGGATTTTTAAAAATAATTAAATAATTTGTATTGAGACTTATTGTTCTGGTAGACTTACCCTGGAAGAAGAGATTTTGAATTATTAATATTGTACTTATAGAATTATGATGGGTGTACTGCGTAAAAGCTCGTTGAACTTCGGTGTTCGAAGAGGCGTGGTCCATTACGTCATCAAGGAGTAATAGTGAATTCTTATAGCGAGGAAATAAATTCTCATCATTCAAGGATTTGGGTATACCCTCAATAAATTTAATATCAAACACATGCATCAATTCATCATAAAGCGGTTGCCAACAACTGTAGATGTAGACAAAATTGTCAAATTTTACAGAACACATTTTTTCTGAATTATACATCAATGTTTTTACAAAATACGTTTTCCCACTGTTATTCGGGCCAGAAATTACAGCGGCAAAGGGATGGTGCAATCTAAAGTCAAAATCATCTGCTTCATCCACGTTACAATGATTCAGAATATTGCTAGAATCCATAAGGAAGTGTGGAATAATCAGAGAGGAGCACCCGCTTATTGTACACAACTCTGAAGCTTTTTACAAGTGATCTATTGTGAAGCGTGAAATTTCTCTTATTTCTTACAATGGTCTCGGTAGTAGCTAACAGGTGTGTGACGTCACGTGATTTCACATAGCCTTGGACTAGGCCTATCAGGCTCTGTAAAGTGACTATTTTACCATTCTCTGCATTGAGGGTGATGCCTTTAGATTTGAGACAGACATTACCTTTTGCAGTTCGATATCCGTAAGATTTTGGTCCTGAAGAGCAGAACTCCAGGATGAAGTCATGGGTTTCTAATTCGCTCGTGAGCTCCCCAGATATGGGCCTGTTTGAAACCAGTCGCGTTTTTGATATAAAGACTACCGAGTCGGTGTCTGTGTATAAGACACGTTCACCTAATTTATCCAGCAGATCATAAAGCTCCAAACGAGCATACGCTGTTGTGAATGCACCAATAAACACATTAACGTCTCGCGTCCGACACTCGTCCTGTTCAGCGTATGACCATTGAACCAGTGCGATAGAATCTGAAACAAAGCGAAAAATGTTTTATTACACGACCTGATCCAAAAATGTATCGTGCAAACTCTACAGGTTCTGTCAAGAACTCTGATGTTGATTGATTCTCACGCATAGGAGAAGCGTCCCACAACGAATTTAAGATTAATTTCGATATCGTTCTTTTGCTGGATTGTGAGCAATTTTATCGATGTCAAGTTCAACACCCTCTTTTTCAAGATAATCCTTGATGTATGTTTGCTTATCATCATCCGTGACTACGTGCGAGGGGAATCCTGACGATTCCTGTTTGGATTTGAGAAATGTTTTAACATAGTTAGTGAATAGATTATCTGACGTCTCAGGAAAATGCCAGACCTCATCGATTTTCACAATAACGTAGCCGTGCTTAATAGCCCGTACCAGCTCAACACTAACCCAACAGCCGTGCAGAATTCTTTGCTCATCAGTGTGGCGACATTGCTCGTCCTGAATCTCTCCCTCCGCACATGTTCGACAGAGCGGAAACATTAATTTTTTTGCGCATCTGTAAGGCAGCACGGGGGTGAAAGAGTCCTCGAGGTGGAAGCACTTTTGCCTGGATTAGACCAAAATAATTCTCGACCGGATCAAAATCCTTGAATATAATTCTCGGATGACCTACAGGGTATGTTCTGTGTGACTGCACATATGGATACAGAGATGTGAAGTCGTAATAATCGATGCGTTCTCCCTCTGCGGTTTTGTGATAGAGTTTAATAGCATTAGATGCGACGCCCGTAAAGAAGCATCACGCGGCTTCAGCCTCTCAGGTGTCTTATAAGTAGCCATAAATGCCATGACGTCAGGATCGCACTGTTTCGCACGCACCCACTCACATTCCCAGATAGAAATCACTCGTAATGAGTAGGCGCGCAAAGCATTTATCTTGTTATCAGACTGTCTCCTGAGATCACCAAAAAGTACTTTTGATACAGGATTCAAATCGTTAGGATTAAAACGGCAACTATGTCCGTGGAAAAAGCAACCTAGATATTCTAGTGCTATTTTCTCACTATCCAGATTCTCATAATACCCGTCAACGTAGTAGGGACCAAAATTGACCTCCCCGTAGTTAAGGGCATGTCGCATATCTACATTTTCACGTTCTTTAATGTACTCCAGCCACTGTATAGATGCATTGGAGTATGTCTTGAACTGATTGACGTACGCGTTATTATGAGTTAACGCTAGCGTGTCTCGGGTCAGGAAATTAGACTTGAACACTTTCATGCATGTGCTGGCCAGAGTCAAACATTTAAAAGGATCGATTTTTGTGCACTTGATGAATTCATCCCGAAATGTTATACATGCCTGACGCAGAATGATTACGTCATTACGACCATAAAAGGCTAGCTCCTTTTTGAAGTTAAATACGCCATCCTGCACACTTTGGAACCATGTGTCAAAAATGGACCTATCAGCTGTGCTCATCGTGTCATACCCATAAAGCTCTTTAGATGGGTATGGTCCTACATAATCAATGTTTTCAGGTCTATTGAATCTGTGCGGAAAGAAGCCTTTACCGTTCACCGCTAGCTGCAGCGCTGTGGGTATCTTACTCAAAGCCATAGGCAGATAACTGAACGTGTCTATGTATCTCTGATGAAAAGTAGTATCATACATATAAATTATCCTACACCCCTGCATTATGATTCTCGGTGGTAGACCTTCATTTATGAGATACTCCAGCAGTATGTATGAGTCAAAGCCTGAAGCGTTGTGGGCCAGAAATGTGTAATTAGCGTATTTTGGTCTCCTAAAGTGTTTGGCTAGAAGTGCCACACAATCCACGCCTCCAGCTGTAAACTCGTCACCGCTATGTGTTATTGCTCATACATAATTTGCCACGTGTTTCCCACCCGTGTACATCGTTTCAAAATCATAATAGACGTATTTGTCGTCAATTTCGTCTTGCTTGCCAGGCTGTATGTAACACTCATGTTCCCCCGACCCTATTAAAAATGCTTGACAATGCACGCAGCGCACCGGCGGACACTTGTGTGGTCTGCTTTTATCAGCGGCCTTCGTCATTCTGTAGTTCATACTGCATTTGTCGCAATATTTTATCACATCGCACTGTGGTCTTTCGCCGGCTACCCTAGGCTGTTTATGGGCCTCGTAGCAAAACATAGATCTGCAAAATCTCTTGCAATCATCGCATCGCAAAGTGTTTTTTGGATGTGTGTGACAGGTTAAGTCTAGACAGACATCACACGCATATTTACACTTATGGCATCTAAGGTCATTGAATCCTTTGTAGCAAAACTCGCATACGTAACTAGTACCGATAAACGCTGTGAGGTTTTTGATTAGATAGTAGTGTGACTCGTGGATAAAAAGATGAGCCGTCTTTGGATGTATCTCGTCGGTGTTTTTATATACTTCAATTTTTCCTGAGCAGTCTCTATGAAAAACAACTATTTTCAGGTCCAGCTGCGCTTCGAAAACAGCGATATCATTAAAACCTATTCTGGTTTGCGGTGCATAGCCGGATCCAGTGTGTATATCATAGGCTATCTTCTCCAGGTCCTGATCGTTAGAATTAGGACTCATGAAATGGGCTAGGCAGTAACTAAAACACATATTGTCTCGTATATTAACGGGACAGAATAACCACATTTTTTTTTTTTGATCGTCTCACTGATTGCTAGATCTGTCAAGTGCCTATGTCCGCCGCCCTGTTTATCCATAGCAACTGCAACTCTCAAATTCATTTGAGTATCGTTTGAAAGTTCCTTATTACTTTGTACCGCCCGTTCAATCTGATCTATGAATAGATCGGCATTGTGATTATTTTCAGGAGTTAAAACTGCATTAATGGCTGTGGGTAGATTGGGGGCTGTTAGTGAGATGTTGATATATCCAGTATCGCCTGCCATCATTCTGGAGAATGCCACTATTTCGTGTAATAGAGAATTTAGCAGAATATTGTACGCTGCTAGGTCTGAAGTAGCTATTTCACGGAAGTCCAAAGTTCTGTGAATTTCTAAACCGTTGAATCTCGGACGCGTCGTTATTGTAAACGGTCCAACGGTCCCCCCTTCAGTGATTAGTCTACGGACCTCATTGCTGTCTAATCCGAAATTAGACGCTGTCGCGTCATAAATTGTCGGGGTTGCACCACCGATCTGTTCATTATTATTAGCATTACCAACATCATCGTTATGCACCATATCATAATTATTATTACCATGTTGTTGTTGTGTAGTCAAGTCTAGCCATGGTTGTTGATTGTTAATGAGATCTCTTAAAGCCTCAGATATATTAACATCATTAGGTGCTAACACACGCAGCTGATGATTAATCAGTTCAATCAAATTAATTCTTGAGGATGCTGGCTCACCATCTTCCTCGTTTTGACTGTGTAAATCATCGTGACACCTTTTAGAGGCCATTGTGTTGCTTTTTATTTTTTATTTGTTTAGTTTTTTTTATTTATTAAAAATACAAGCGGGTGTTCCACAAAGTTTTTTCCACATAACAAAATAGAGTCACCGCAATACACAAATGACGCTTATCGCATAACACAGAAATGTCAGTAAAACAAATTAATCAGTAACAAATCATTGAATACCGTCAAATACAGTGATAAAATAAATGAGTAAATTATAACAAATACATCAAATTATATCAGTAGATTAGCCAGGGTGTGATTTTTATTTTATTTTATTTTTTCACAAAATAATCACCGTCTTCTTCTATCACTCATTACAACATCATACAATTCGGTCAGCATTCTTTGGATAATATTCATTCTTTCACTAAATAACGACAAAGTTATTACGGTAAGCTGTTGCTGGTCTCTTACTTCGTTTAAAGAGCCGGAGACACCTGCCAGCTCGTTGTGCAATCGATGATTTTCCAAAATGATCTGTTCATGACTGGTTCTCCAAAATTCCTCGGCGTGTTGTAGGGTTATGGTATGTTGTTGCTGAATGGCAATTATGGCCTGTAGATTAGCGATAACATGCGATCCATGCGATCCTGAACATCTTGATAGGTTAACGATCCACCGAAGATATCTAAAATGTGCTCAAAATTACGATTCGCACGGCGTAATATATCGTAAGAAAGCCTGTGAAGATCCCGTTCGTTGAAAAGCGGTTGAATTTCCCTCGGGGGTCCTGCGTCGCTCTCGTCGGAGCTCGACTCTGCAGAGTCCGTAAAATCGGCGTTATTCCACGCGTCGATCTGGGAACTTGTGAATAATTCCAGCCCTCTTTCGTCGTAATTTTGTTCTGTAAAAAATAAATAAATAAATAAGCACATATTTATTAAATACACTTATGCTAGATGAATATTATGATGTTACGATCCCTGTTTAATATCTCACCGTTATTTTCTGACGTCCTTAGACGCTTTGCGTCAGGGAATACACGGTCCTCGTAAACATCTCTAAGACGCTTCACGTAACGACCTGTAGACACCGATGTATCAGCCGGCGATTCGGCGGTAGGCGTCTGCGCTTCTCCCGTACCGTAAGACGTTGATGTAGACGGCAAGGAATCTGCGTAGCAACCTCCGGCTGATGTTGAGGGTGCGCCGTCGTTGCAGGATAAGCCCGAATGACAGACTCCGTCAGAGACTTGTTGGGGGTTGATGACGTCTTCAGTGACGCGGTCCGAATCGGCATCTGATTCGTCATTAGGGGACACACCTGAAGGGATGCCTCCCTCTACTGAAATATCACAAGCATGTTTTTATTATTATTATTATTATTATTATTATTATTATTATTATTATTATTATGGCGACAATAGGTATCCTTTTTAAAATACAGCGATGATCTGAGTTGTAGCCAATTCTTACCGTTAATAATGTCTCGAACAACGTCTCCGGCTAGAAGGGCCTCGTTGACTGTAAATATTTAATCATCAAACATTAAAAAGCATATTCTTTGATGACAATTTAATAGAGGCTGAGAAAAATTCTTACATAGCTCGTCCAGAATCATTTCAAGACCCTAAATCAAAATATAGGTCGTATTCAGACGCATCTGTAGTGTTAAAAACACAATAATTAGTCGTGAATCATATGTGCCGGGTATATGATGTGCAAAAACGCTTAGATAGTAACAGCTACAAAAAAGAAAAGAAAATAAAAACTCTGTACCGTTGTTGTTGTTGTTGTTTGCAGCCATCGCGTCAGCGTTGAGAAGACGATCTTGTGTGATGTGCAGTTTTTGCTGTAATGCTATTAACTTAGGTCTAACATTTTAAAGGTTTTTCTTACGCTAGGGTGTTCGTGAATGCCATAAAAAGTTTTCAGAACCCCCTCACACCAATATCATGTAGACCTGGATTGCCGAGATCAGATAGGATGAATCCTTTTAAGTTTCTTGCTCTGCATGATATCCGCCATCGTAAAGACAATCACAACTTTATCAGTTTTCCAGCGCAGTTTGTATCCCAGTGCAAAACCCCATGAGGTATCCTGCCTCATAGACATGAAATGATCTGTTCTGAGAAATAAATGCATGTATATATATATATATATATATATATATATATATATATATATATATATATATATATATATATATATATATATATATATTCATTGTTAAAATATAGGCTACCTTGTTAAAATTATTTTCAATAGCCTCTTGATACCTTCAGTTTCTCTAGAGTTTGTTTCATCCACCCATATAAAAACTCTATAACAACCCTAAAGTAATATAGCCTACTATGTTGTGTAATCGTTTTTTATATAAAGATAGATATTGTATAGGCTATTTTATACTTGTCATGAAGTGATACATACAAAGATTAAGAATGCTGTTTTCACCCGCGCAAAAATCACCATGGGGTCGTGTGTGTGTGTGTGTGTGTGTGTGTTTAGATTACAATTGCATCATGATTCTGAACTCTGGGCAGGCTCTTGTCAAAGTTCATTGAACGCTGACCGGCCACACACCCTTGTTATAAACCAATTGTAGAATATCAAAGAGAAGATTAATTATCCACACGCTGAGCTCTGTCTGCCCCCGACACCACATGTGTTCGCAGCACGAGCTCACCTTACACGACGCTTGTGTGTGTGTGTGTGTGTATGTGTGTATGTGTGTGTGTGTGTGTGTGTATGACTTGAAACAATTAGTCTTGAAAGAGCTAAGAACAAATACATAACTAAATGATAGCCTACTATAAACTAAACAAAAATCAAATTAATTATTATTTATGAATGCCCTTTTGTTTTAAATATTATTCCCCGTTATTTACCATTATTGAACTCTAAACTGATACATTCTTCAGCTCTGAGAGGGGTGTGTTAGGGGCGGAGACTCGCGGGCTTGCGCTCAGCATCTCAGAACTCATTCAGCTTTCAAGAGGCAAAGAGAGAGGATGTGTTTACCCTGAACTCTGTAAGAAACTATTGTTTTTGGATAAACTAAATAAACTTTTAACAATAATTTGTAATGTATAAAACTTAATATTATTCCTTTGGCTTTTATTTTTTTATTTATTTTTAACCTTTGTTTTGCATTGAGGGGGGTGTGTTAGGGGCTGAGAGGCGGGGCAGGTGCATTCTTCAGCTCTGAGAGGGGTGTGTTAGGGGCGGAGACTCGCGGGTTTACGCACAGCCTTTCAGAACTCATTAATGGTCCAGCCTTTGGGGATAGAGGACGTGTCTACCCTGAACTCCGTAAGAAACTATTGTTTTTTGGCTAAACTAAATAAACTTTTAACACTAAATTGTAATGTGTAAAACCTAATATTATTCTTTTGGCTTTTATTTAAATTTTATTTTTAACCTTTGTTTTGCATTGAGGGGGTGTGTTAGGGGCGGAGACTGGGAGGCTCTTTACGCATCCTCTCAGAGCTCATTCAGCTTTCAAGAGGCAAATAAAGAGGACGTGTCTACCCTGAACTCCGTAAGAAACTATTGTTTTTGGCTAAACTAAATAAACTTTTAACACTAATTTGTAATGTGTAAATTTTAATATTATTCCTTTGGCTTTTATTTTTTTATTTAATTTTAAACTTTGTTTTGCATTGAGGGGGTGTGTTAGGGGCGGAGACTGGGAGACGCTTTACGCATCCTCTCAGAGCTCATTCAGCTTTCAAGAGGCAAAGAGAGAGGATGTGTCTACCCCGAACTCCGTATGAGAAAATGTTTTGTCTAAGGAACAAAACTTTACGCGTAAGTGAACATTATTCGTTTCATGTACTTTTAACAAAAAGCGTATCGTCTAGGAAACATTTACTTGGACATTTAACATCTACCATGCTTTTGTATTTAACGGTGTCGTTTTTATGTTTTAAACATCTCAAAAACTCAAATGTATGTGAAATACAAACTTTGTTTAATAAAAACTGATCCCTGATCTTATACATGTCACTGTTATTCCAATGTCACACATTTTAAAAGTTTCAAGCACATTGTTTTAACACTCTATGATTAGTTTAGAAAACACAAACAACCCTAAACAGTCATAAATTCCTTTGGAAGGGGGTGGATAATAAAACAGATAGTCATAAAACAAGTAGCCATAAAACAGGTGGCCAAAACAGGTGTCCAGAACAGGTGTCCAGTCCGAAAGTGGGAGGGAGGGGAGGGAGGGGGAGGAATTTTTATGACAGTCATAAATCAATCAAAAGTGACAGCCCGTACCCTCTATCTCTCTCTGTCCTGGTCGGATCGTTGTTATGTCTACATCTCCCGGTTCCCCGTGATTCCCAGTTGGTATGTGTTTGAGTTTCTTTGTGTATTCTTATTATGTGTTTTTCCCCCTCGTGGGTTTTGTTTTGAGTTTGTTTTGTTTTATAATAAATTCCCATTTCACTGCACTTGAGTCCTCGCACCTGTTTGTCCCTTGTATAACGTGACATTCTGTAGACTATAAGTAGCGTTGTACCTACATGTCCACTAAATATGATTTGAGTGTTAGTAGAATGTTAGATGTTATTTCTACAATAACATGACTTTTTCTGTCCTTTAAATATTTAAAGCACGCATTGTAATGTATGAAGCAGCACTATACCCAACTGGAGTCTCTCCCCTATTTTCTCAATTGTTTCATGTCATTCTATTAAATTCCTCCACTTCACTGAAATAGTAAATAAAGAACATAATCACTGCTGGGTTAACAGAACCCATAAGAAAAAATTCATTGCTCAGTGTTTGCTCTTCCTAAGCTCATGAGACTTAGTTTTGATTCTCATATATTTCTCATTTCAGTATCAACAGAGTTTCAGATGTTTCTCCTAAAATTCCTTAGGAGAAATAAGAGTAGACACAACTGAGACATTAGTCTGAGAGAAAAATGAGTTGAAACTGAGAATGTGGTGGAAGAAACATGACATCTCTGTATCATCTTGCTGCGATCCCTTTCAAGACTCCATTTTAGGAATATTTTAGTGCTCAAAGGTGGCTCTTTCTAAGCTCATGAGACTTAGTTGTGATTCTCATTTATCTCTCACTGTAGAATCAACAGTGTCTCAGATGTTTCTCCTCAAATTCCTTAGGAGAAATAAAAGTAGATACGACTGAGACATGAGGAGTGCAAAATGAGAAACCAGAAACATGGGATATCTCTTTATTGACTTTCTGTAATCTCTTTCAAAACTCCATTATAAAAAATATTTTCAGAGGGGTTTTTTTTCTTTCTTTTTTGTGACATTGGAGTTCTTTTTACCTTTATTGGACAGGACCGTATGATGAGAGACCAGAAACAATGGGAGAGGCGAGAAGGGAACAGGAGCAGGAAAGTATACCTTTAGCTGGGACTTGAACTTGTGAAGTCTGTGGTGCTGCTGTGCCTCAATGTTGATGTGCTGTCCACACGGCTATGGCTCTGACAGAGTTTTGCCTAAGCTCAGGATAAGGGCTTATCTCTCATGTCTTATGTCTCATTTAGGTATCAGCTTATGTCTCATTTAGGTATCAGCTTTGACTAAGTTTATGCAACTGGCACCAGAAGGCAACTTATTTCTTAAGTTACTATGCAACTAAGTAGTAGTTAACCAAAGGGCAATCAGTCTTACTTTTCCAATTAAAATTAAACTACCTTTTTATGTAATTGACTTAAATAAGATATTACCAGGCTTGGGGGGAAATAATTCATGACTAACTTTTAAGACTAGTCTAAGAAGTCTTCCAACCAACCCCAGATGTCTTAAATTTTATTTTACAAGAAATATAACATTTTAAATTTGTACTTATATTGTGAAATACTGAAACTATCATTCAAATAGCATTATGTGTTTCAGAATATATCAAGGGTTACTCAATTAAATTTATCTTCAATGCCCAGAAATGAATATGCAGTGCTTATTCCAAACAAGGATTAGACAAGTGTATGGTGTTTAGTCTAGATAAATTCTTTCTTTATAACAAATGTAATACTATAGTGGACCAGTGCTTCATGGTTGCTGCTTAACATTTTGTTCTACGTTTAACATTGCAAAGTTTATTTTGTACAACCCATTTTGCATGCATGTAAACACAGGTGGTTTTGTTCATTGTGCAACAGAATGCCTGTATTTTGCTTGATTGATATGGTGTGGGTGAATCACATATAGAGATAATAATAATAATTAAAAAAACAATTCAAATGTTTCTGCGATACATAAATGAGGTTACATTAACATTAAATGGAGATTTTTGCTAAAGTCTCCTGTTTCTCCGACTTGACTCCTGAGACAAAACCTCTGACATTCTCACATTTGTCTCCTTTAAAGTTTTAGAAGAGATCTCAACAACATCACACACTGTGCTCAGACTTTTCTTCTTAGTGAGAAACACTGGAGCTCTCACACTTGTCTTCTCTAAAGTTTCATAAGAGATCTCAACAACATCACACACTGTGCTCAGACTTTTCTCCTTGGCGAGAAACAGTGTAGCTCTCACACTCGTCTTCTCTAAAGTTTCATAAGAGATCTCAACAACATCACACACTGTGCTCAGACTTTTCTCCTTAGCGAGAAACACTGGAGCTCTCACACTTGTCTTCTCTGAAGTTTTAGAAGAGACCTCAACAACATCACACACTGTGCTCAGACTGTTCTCCTCAGCTAGAGACTCTGAAGAGACCTCAGTAAATAAGGTTAACATTTCTCTTAATTGTTAATATAACAAGAAAGCTGTACAGTTTATGTGCATAGGGCACATCATTTGTTTGACAAATGTGAGAGTGCCAGAGTCTTTAACTAAGGAGAATAATATGAGCACAATGTGTGAAGTTATTGAGATCTTTTATGAAGCTTTAGAGGTAACAAAAGTGAGAATTCCAGAGACTCTAGCTGAGGAGAAAAGTCTGAGTACAGTGTGTGATGTTATTGAGATCTTTTATGAAACTTTAGAGGAGACAAATATGATCAATCCAGTCTCTCTAGCTAAGGAGGCACATCTGAGCTCAGTGTGTGATGTTATTGATATCTCTTCTAAAACTTTAGAGGAGACAAATATGAGCAATCCAGTCTCTCTAGCTAAGGAGACACATCTGAGCACAGTGTGTGATGTTATTGAGATCTTTTATGAAACTTTAAAGGAGACAAATATGAGCAATCCAGTCTCTCTAGCTAAGGAGACACATCTGAGCACAGTGCGTGATGTTATTGAGATCTTTTATGAAACTTTAGAGGAGACAAATATGAGCAATCCAGTCTCTCTAGCTAAGGAGGCACATTTGAGCACAGTGTGTGATGTTATTGAGATCTCTTCTAAAACTTTAGAGGAGACCACTGTGAGAGTGTTAGAGTTTTTGTCTCAGGAGACAACCGTGAGAACCAGGGTACTTAAGCAAAAGTCTCCATTTGATCTTAAACTAACCTCATTTTTGTCTAGGAGAAACATTTGAGATGCTTAAGAGATCTCACTTTGGATTTTTCTTTCATCTGGGAAATGATGTTAAAAAAGGATACATTGGACATTGTGTTAAAACAATTCAATGTTCTATAATCTTACCTGTTATGATAATGTGTTAAAAACCTTTTCAAAAAACAAGTTCATTTCATATAAATAAATAGACATAAATTAGCCCTAATTTTAGGACTTGAGCAATTAATTCATCTTTTGTCATACTTCTGCCTGCCCTGAGCTGTGTCTTTGTAAGTGTGGTACCTGCCAAGCAGTACCTTCTTTTTAGTATGACTACGCCACCCCCTGATGATGGGCAGGAGGAACCGCAATGCTTTCTGTGAATACAGTGTGGCTAACTCAGTTTTTCCCCACAAAGGGACAGTCAACAAGAGGCAGATATGTAAATGTATCCATTTATTACACTTCGGTACAATAAGATGTAAAAGGTTATTAAGAACAGATCTTAAAAATACTGCGATAAATGACTGGTGGAGTTTTCCTCAGTCTAGGAAGGTTGGATCAGCCAATGCAAAACCCCTGCTCAGGAGGCCCCTGGGGAGACAGAAACAGGAGACAGCAACCCCACACCAGTCGGAGCATGCAACACAGTAAGCACTACACACTTAATATCTTTAGATACCACTACAAAATATCACTGTCATAGCTACAAGTACACACCAATACAGTGTCTCTCCCAGTGTGGTCCCCTGACGAGAAGGGGCAAAGCATCAGTATGGATCCGGCCTTGTACAGGGATAGCCTACGCAGAAAACATAGTTAAGGAGGAAAGCCACCAGCATTAATGGCCACAATTAGTCAAGAAAAAAATAAACAATAATACTATGAATGTGGCACATGAGGGATAGGTCCCAGGGCTAAATCACAAATAACCAAAAAAATTATCAAACAAACAAAAAACAACAACAGGAACAAAAGAATAGAACAGTGGCTGGCCTGGTCCCTTTTCAGTATGCTCAACTTTCCCACAGCACATTGACACAGCATGAAAAAAAAGGTGAATGTTCTGTTGCAGTGCAGCCCAGCAGCTCGGGTCACACTGGAGGTGATCGCACAAATGTTAACCCTCCATGCAGAAGCCCGTGTCGTCCCTGAAGAGTAGTAGTCAGGGAGCCAAAGTCTCAAAATTGGGTTGAACCTGACATGGTCTTCCATACTTTTTATTTGTGTTTTTTTCTGTTAACTTTGACCCAAAAAACCAATAATTGGAGGGTCTGCTCTGCCGAAAATATCGCAATTTTGCATATTTTAGCGTATGCACCCTTTATTTTTTATCAGAAAAATGTGAAAAAAAAATTTTTTCCTCAAATCCTCAGTGGGTTGGGTATGCTTTCAATAAATGCATTCCAGATACACAGAATACATGTGCTGACAACATCCATTTCAAAAAATAACTCTTACAACACATTTCTACATCATTTTGCATCAATTTAATGCAAAAAAATTAGCTGTTTTTTTTCACTTTTTTTCCAATATATTCATCTTTACTTCATTGGCAATCAACTATTTCCCCAAGTTATGACATCAGTCAATATGCCATTCTTTTCACCAAACAGTATACTCATTCCACAGAAAAAATTATAAAAATCAGACCAAAATCAATGGATCTGTAATGATTTCTCTACTAGTTGGTGATCAACAAGCTCAGAACCTCAATAGAATTTTATGCTAGTCTCAAAATTCTGAAAAACATGCTGGATATTTAGCATCATGGCACACTTACCCACACACACAGGATCTTAGTAATTTGTATGAGTTTGAAACAACCAACAAACGGTAACCAATTGTTACCAACAGACTTAAACATTGGTACATCATTGGTATCTGTGGTATGTGACAGGACTGCCCCAGCGTTTTGGGAAAAGAATGGTAATATGAATATTATAACGGTAATTAACTGAAAGGACCACGCCAGTCATCAAACAAGTATATTTCTGATGATTCCTCATCCCAAACATATATCCCTTTAGCAGCAGCATTCATTCTCTACTAGTTTACTTAGCTAGCTTTGGCCATTTTAGCTAATTTCGGTGGCTTCTTTAAATTGCCCTAACTCCTCAAAGGAATAAGGTATAGACTTACTTTTTTAAATTCTCAGAATCTTATGCTCTACGAGAGGTATGTGTCCTATATGTCCATTTTGCTTATCTATAAGAAATAGATATGAGAATTGATGCTGCTACAGGGATACGTTTGAAGCGAGAAATCCTTAGAAATAAACTTAAATGAAGGCTGGTGTGGTCCTTGAAGTGTTTTTCATGTCAGACAGATTGTAGGCTAGTAAGGATAACTAAAGGCTGCATTAAACATTAGCTGCCGTTAGCAATTAGCTACATGGCCAGGTCTTACATTCAGGTTTAGAAAGATTGTAGCTAGTTAGCTTGTGGCACACTCTTGAATATGTGGTTTATGGATCTCTCCATAGGCATAATGGTTATATACTTTACATCAGTGGCGATTTCTTTAAGACTGCAAGGGAAGCTCGGCTTCCCGTATAATGTCACAAAATTATTGGTCAACTTATGTACTATTGTATTAACATTTTATTGTCTAAAAATGCGTTAGAAAACGTTCATCTCAAAGATGAGTTCGTTCAGAATCAGTTACATATAGCAGGTCGGCTGACTCGATTTCCTTCTCATACATTCCCGCAGCGTCACAGTGCATTTCCCTATTGAAGCCCAGCGTCCATTGACTTCAATGGGGCTGCTTTGAACGTTTTTTTTTCAGCGCTTCGAAACTAGACGGTCATTGGATAAACGCTGCGATTATGTCCCGCCCACGGACGCTCAGCGTCTCTGGGGGTGAATGGGGAGTGGGCTGGCCCGGACTCCGATCTTCTGCGTGATGATTGGCGGGTCTGTCGAAAGACTGCATCTCCTTTTGACTGACAGCGATTCTGTACTATAAGGAATCACTGAAGCTATTCGCGCTCAGTCCCATCGCAGATTTCTCAAGTTCAGTCTAAATAAAAACTGCTGCAACCTATTTCTTTGATATTTGCTTGGCGAAATTGCTTGATTTTCATCATACATTTCACACAATTATACACCACATTCCTTGTTTCAGTTTTACAGAGTTTAATTTTTTTTTTTCAGACGTTCATTCATTTATTCCTTCATTCATTCATTCATATAACGTTAGTAGGCTAGGCTAGCGTCGTGGGTGAAACTGTGCACGATGGCAGACGGTGCTAATATTGTCGACCTGATTTTGGCGAAGCCATTTGAAAGTGTTCCTTACGAGGAAAAACTTAGAATTAAACAGCAGGGCAGATCAACACCTAAGTTTGATTTAGTGCAAAAGATAGGGAAAAATAACAGGTCTTTTCAGCTCTCCTGGTATGACAAAGTTAGCTGGCTTTGACAGGGCATATAAAAGACATGAAAAGAGCAATGAACATGTGAGTGCATGTGCAAGATTAAGTTGCATGGGCAGGATCAGGGTTGAGCATGCAATAAATGAAGGTGCTCGCATTCAAGTGGCAAAACATAATAAAATAATAGTCAAACAAAACAGGGCCTTCCTAAACCGCCTTATTGATGTGACATCCTTGCTTGGCCGGCAGGAGCTGTCATTTAGGGGACATGATGAAAGTAGTGAAACAGACCCACGAGATGAGCCCATGAGAAAGCGCCGTCTGACCCAATTGCAGGATCCCCAAGTGCGATACAGAAATCTGTACATGGCCATCCTTGATAACATCTTGGAGCAGATTCCTCGACGTTTTTCAAATTTGGAAAGCATGCTCTTCTTAGAATTAGTCAATCCAGGGAAATTTGACGACATGACACAGGTATGTCCAGAGGAGGCCTTCCAAAGTGTCCTGAAAAGTTATGGCCATCACTTTGATTCAGGAAGACTGAGGTCAGAACTTCAAGTCCTGTATTCAGATCAGGACTTGCAGGGTAACCGGGGAAAGCTGTGTGATTACTTGGTGTTCCTTAAAGACATGGAGTTGGACAGTGCAATGCCTCAGCTTTACAAACTGTTCTCATTAGAGGCAACAATTGGAGCTACATCTGCAGGTGTAGAAAGGAGCTTCTCCTGTTTAAAGCGACTCAAGTCCTACACCCGAAACACAATGGGCCAAGGCCGTTTAAGCAGCCTTGCTCTGCTGGCCATTGAGAGGACACTGGTCAACTCACTTGAAAAGACTGGATCCCACTGAGTCTCCTGGCTGGCTTATCCACCTGGCGCGCTTTTGGCGGGTTTAACACAATGACAGATAGAGAAGCGATGGTTCGTTGCCCGTTAATAATGCCTTTTGTGGTTTGAATGGTTGAAGGACATTTGAATTATGCTCGTTGTTCAATCTTAAATTGAGCTCAGTCTGGTGATAGCCAGACAAACAAAATCTATCATTTAAATGACAATTTGTTTGCAGACAGGGAGTTGGAACCAAACCTATGTTGCGCACAAATTCTATTAACTAAATCATGGACAAGACTAAACTAACATACATACACATAACACAGGCAACGTTAAAGTGGTTGAAAAAACAGGTTAGGACAGATGGATGAGACCATCGGTGACTACAAACTCCTTTGTCCAAACAAAGGGGTTTATAGCTTTTACTAACTACACAACAATTTGTATATCGTATGTTACTTGGATTTAGCCTAAGCTATCTGAAGAAGATATTATGAACTTGCAGTTATTTCTGGTTTCATGTTTCACACACACGGCTTGATGTGTGAGTAAGCCTTTCGGCCTGGCCTGCTTGGCCCGGCTGAGAGCCAGCCAAGGGTAACGTGTTGGTTGTCGGTTGGTGGATCTGTGTGTCTCTCTTTAAAGTCTGCAAGGAGTCACCACCTCTTAGGGTTAGTGAGCCAATCGAATTCAGGCTTTTGTAGGGAAAGTTTTACGATCCTTTGTCTCAAGCAGATCGTTTTCAGTTTGGTTGTTGATGAAGGAACTATTAAAGATTCTTGTAATACTAATTCTTGCACAGGTATCAAACTATTATACACACAATCATTCAGATCTTTAAATTAAAACTTTGTAGACACCAAACATGCACATGCTTTTTCCTTAACAATAGTATGCAATTCTGAAACATCAATCCATCAGAGACATAGACCAAACCCTATAAAGGAAAAATCGTGATATGGATACTTGTAAGAGACTGTGTGCGTCTGCGGCTGATTTTGGATTGCTCGTCAACTGAGTCTTCCTCGGTAAGAAGGAATAGGCAAATCCAATGGAGCAGTTTGAGAATTTATTGAAGAGGAGTCAGGTACATGGAGATGATGGCGGTTTAGGTGTTAAAATGACAAATAGGTGGATTTGTGTGTGTGTGTGTGTGTGTGTGTGTGTGTGTGTGTGTGTGTGTGTGTGTGTGTGTGTGTGTGTGTGTGTGTGTGTGTGTGTGTGTGTGTGTGTGTGTGTGTGTGTGTGTGTGTGTGTGGTTATCTGAAACAAAATACAATAAAATGTATATTAGTAAACATGTAGGCTATGGTTTGCGGGTTACGACCCGCAATACCACCAAGATCCACTGGAGGGAGCTCTAACACTATAAATGAACTTGCATAAATGCCATAAATCTCCAAATGGTGAAAAAAGGTGCCACAACAGGGAAACTACACATTAAATATAATATTTGCAGTTATTTACAAGGCAATAACTAAAGTATATACAGTAGATGGCTACTTTAAGAGTGCTTATGGAGTGACGTAGAGGCATGAGCAGTATAGCAAAAAGATAACATACAACAACTTCGTCACCTGGGCGAATAACTCTGCAACAAGTGCGCCATTCATGTAAAAATAGTACTTACATCTTAAGGACGCACACAGCACTTCTACACACAAGGCTAGCGCAGGATTAACCAAGGATGGCCATTCTCTGCACCGTGAATAATGCTCTCATAGCCCCAGACTACACAGAAGTGAAGGCGCACGAGCGATCAGAACTACAGATGAACACATAGTCTATATTAGGGCACAGACTTTTAACATATATATTTCTCAAGTGGTTATATATAGGCATGGGCGTTGGAAGCAAATAAAATGTGGGTGGGTCCTCTCTCTCTCTGAATTCTTTTTTTACTGGAGTAACATTAGATGCCATTTACATTAAATACAAATATTCCACCGTTTACTAAACGATTGATTGGGATAGACAAAATTACAGAAATCACTGAATCTTTTACTGCGGCAATAGTGTGTTGGGGAAAGACGCATGGCATCAAGTTTAGACACAAACCGATCTGAGGTTCGAATCCACCTTTTGCAGAACTCGCTCTACTCCCTTTTCCCATCACATATCAGATCGGAAAGGCTTTTATTTGCAATAAAACTGAAGAAAATATTAATAGTAAGTGTTTATCGGTTATTGGTAGGTAAACAGACATGTGCTGAATTAGAGACGATAAAATTGAGTGGGTTCAATATCATTGGTCGTAAAAAGTTGGTGGGTCTTGTCCCACCCACACACAGTGGTTCCGACACCCATGTAGGCTATATAGGCTATATGGGTTTAAGATGGTTTATTTGTAAAAAGAATTGAGTGGGAGTCACAGCTCTCAAATTCTTTGTAGGCGTAAAAACCTTTTCCCTGTAACCAAAGACTCTTATGGGTCTTTTGGTGGGATCGGTCCATAGTCCCCAGAGTGAGTTTTTAAGGATTATTTGTTACATTGGACAAACAAATTTTCTGATTTGTCTCAGTCGCTACACAGCTACTTAACACATTTATTTAAATGACATTATTTTGAGAAAATGAGAAAGATGTTATTTATTTTGTTTATCAAGTTTTTGTCACCATTTCTGAACAAACTTATGATTAGGTAATGTGCACAACAAGCTTACGTTATATATTAAGGTTTTCATTCAGTTCAAAACATTAAACAATATGTGTAAACTGAAAATATACGCCTAAAGAAGAAAAGCATTATAAGCTCAAGCAGCGTGAGCAAATAAAAACACTAATAAAACAGAGCAAGCAGTTATCGTGCAGAACACATACACTCGAGGAAGAATCTGGTTATCGTTGTGTCTAAAATTAGCTAAAATGGCTAAAGCTAGCTAAGTAAACTAGTAGAGAATGAATGCTGCTGCTACAGGGATATAGGTTTGGGATGAGGAATCATCAGAAATATACTTGTTTGACGACTGGCGTGGTCCTTTCAGTTAATTACCGTTATAATATCCATATTACCATTCTTTTCCCAAAACGCTGGGGCAGTCCTGTCACATACCACAGATACCAATGATGTACCAATGTTTAAGTCTGTTGGTAACCATTGGTTACCGTTTGTTGGTTGTTTCAAGCTCTTTCAAATTACTAAGATCTTGTGTGTGTGGGTAAGTGTGCCATGATACTAAATATTCAGCATGTTTTTCAGAATTTTGAGACTAGCCTAAAATTCTATTGAGGTTCTGAGCTTGTTGATCGCCAACTAGTAGTGAAATCATCACAGATCCATTGATTTTGGTCGGATGTTTATAATTTTTTCTGTAAAATGAGTATACTGTTTGGTAAAAAGAATGGCATATTGACTGATGTCATAACTTGGGGAAATAGTTGATTGCCAATGAAGTAAAGATGAATATATTGGAAAAATGTGAGAAAACGGCTAATTTTTTTGCATTAAATTGATGCAAAAAAAAAAGAAGAAGAAGAAAAAGAAGAGTCTGACTCTTTTGTGTTGAAATATCGGGAAAAAAAAATTGTGCATATTTTAGCGTGTGCACCCTTTGTTTTTTATTTCCGGCAGTGCAGACCCTCCAATTATTGGTTCTTAGGGTCAAAGTTAACAGAAAAAACACAAATAAAAAAGTATGGCAGACCATGTCAGGTTCAACCCATTTTATTGAGCTTTTGAGACTTTGGCTCCCTGACTATAGACAAGCGCTTCTAGAATTACCCTGCATGAAAAGGGAGCCCAACTCACACAACTCACACGCCTAGCATCAACACAAAAGAGTCAGACTCTTCTTCTTCTTCTTCTTTGGAAAACAGTCTGACTCACAGCCAGCAAACACTTATCACTTCCTGATTAGGCATGTGACCTCCCAAAACATCATGTGATCCCAGGTATTGGGTAAATGTGATGCAGCTGTGTTGTGTGCCTGCCTGTGTAGATCCCCACATGAGCACTTCATATAGAGTACAGTACAGTACATGACACAATTTAACACATGGTATTTTAACAGTTATGCCTGACTATAAAAACGTCATATGTCTCAACCAACATTATAAAACCATGTCAAAATGAAGATATGTACTCATAACATGTATTGTGTGGTAACGTTATGGTTACTTCAGCGATTAGCATTAAGCTTTGTATCAGTAGAAACCCGGGAGTATATTCAAATTATCGTACTTTCCCCCCTCATATGACCCTGAGACGAGCGTCATCGGAGGAGTTTTTGGCCAGAGGCTGAAGACTACAGCCAGCAGAGGGTGCTATTTCCAACATCACACTCACAGCACTCGGCTCGCGGAGCTGCGGAGGTTCAAGTAACCGGAGCGGTGGAGACCAAAGTGTGTGTTTTAACTTTTAAAATTAACTTCCTATGAAAGTTAAGCTTCCAAAGACATGAACTGAACACACACCAGACTGTTCACGTGCTGTGAATGCAGCCACAGCCGCGAATCCCGCGATTACCTCAGCTCATGTGTTGAATGTAATCCGATCCTGCTGCGTTTGTGCCGTGACGCTCAATCGGCTCACTCGCATTATATCGAACAGACACGTTCAGTTTTTAATTGTAGTGTCTCTAACTGAACTGATTTTCTGAAAATGAACGTGGTAGGCAAGTGATCCAGTAATCCAGTAGCCGACTAGCCGTGGCTAGAGTAGGGCAGTGAAGCAGTGAGCTGAAGTACGTACCCCTTTAAACAGGCTGACTGTGAGCACTTGACAGCTAAAACATTAAAGGGGAACTTCAGCGCTGGGAAGATGAATCTGTATTTAAACTGGGTCATTAATGTAGTAGAAATGTGAAATTATTTTTGAGTTTGGTGCCTTCTAGACTGAGAAAACACAGAAAATGTATTTTTGTCTCGTGGGGATGAAAGACAACAATTCCCAGAATGCACTTCGCTGCCCTGGCGGCTACTGGATTACTGGATCACTTGCCCACCGCGTTCATTTTCATAAAATCAGTTCAGTTAGAGACACTACAATTAAAACACATACGCGGCAACATACATTCACAGAACGTGATCAGTCAAATGCATTTTCAGTCCATGTCTTTGGAAGCTTAACTTTCATAGGAAGTTAATTTGAAAAGTTGAAACACTCACTTTGCTCTCCACCACTCCGTTTACATGAATCCCCGCAGCTCCCCGAGCCGAGCGCTGTGAGTGCGATGTTGGAAACATACGGAAATAGCGCCCACTGCTGGCTGTAGTCTTTAGCCTCTGGCCAAAAACTCCTCCTATGACGCAAAATGACGATATTTGCGTCATCGGAGGAATTTTTCCAGAAATAAAATATATAATTCTCTCGTCTCAGGGTCATATGAGGGGGGAAAGTACGATAATTCGAATATACTCCAGGGTTTCTAGTGATACAAAGCTTAATGCTAATCGCTGAAGTAACCCTTTAAGCAGAACATCTCAAATGGAGATCTCTCAAATGCAGCTTACTTGTTTATTTGTGTTTTCAGATCACCGCACGCACGCGCGAGAGAGAGTGTCCATATGCATGTTTATATAGTCACAATATACGCAGTGACTAGTTATGTATGGTACTTTGAGTTTCCTATTGTTACTGTACTAGCATTTTCTGTTATTGCTGTCTCTCTAAGAAACTTTACATTTAATCAGAAATTGCTTCATTAAGTGGATAAAAACACTACTCACTGCTTGCAGCAATATAGTTGGAATTGCCTCTTTCTTGAGTTTTAGACGCTGAGCGTAGACTGCTTGATATTGTCCCAGGTTAGAAAAACTGTCCCTGGTGAAATGGGCCGAGCAAACAAACAATTTTGAATTAAAATTATAAATAAACATCAATCATGCCTGTTGACATTTTTTATCTGTGGGAAGGGTATGACAAGTCCTCACATCCCCTGCACAGCCTGGAAAATAACATTTGTGTCCATGATCTGCCATTTTCGCTGTCCTTGTGTGACGCTTGTTTACCTGCAGAACTCCTGATGATTCGGCTGCAGTTCCGCCTGATATTGAACATGGGCTGGCATATGCAAATGTTGGGGGCGTACATTAATGACCCCATTGATTGCGTCATCGATGGCTATATGTTGAGATTCGCCATATTTTCTGTGGTGTTTTTCACAAACAAGATTTACATATGAAGGAGGAGGCAATGGTGTTTGAAACTCACTAAGTGATTTCCATGTGCTCTTGTCATTTCACTATGGCAAGGTTAATTAAATTTTTCATTCTAGGGCACCTTTAAATTAATGTGCTAACAATTAATTTACAGCACTATCTATACGTATGATAACTGATGCATTCCAGACTATTTAGCAAATCTGATCACGCTTTCGTTAACTTTCCAATGAAATGCATCATTATTGTTTTAAATGTTAAAATACAAACTGATTCACATGTGATACTCACACTCTGATAGTCATCCATCTTTGCTGGTCCTCTAATTCGCTAGGTGGCGTTGTCAATAAAAACCTATAGGGTCCTAGAAATGCGGTCCTAGGACTGCGGTCCAAAAAATGCAGCCTCCGGTTGTGGCTATAACTTATTGTATTCCGGCCTCACCACAAGGTGTCCCTGTGGCCTCAGCGCTTTGCTCTCGACTACTCTGAGCTCGATTGCTATGTCTAAGGTAAACCAAAGAATAAATAAATGTAGAAATACATAAATGTTGAAATGAATAAATGTGGCAATGAATAAAAATAGAAATGAATAAATAAATAAACGAATAAATAAATAAATGTGGAAAAAATAAATATATACATAAATAAGGAAATAAATGTATATATAATTTTTTATTTATTTGTTGCTTTTCTATGCATATTTATTTATTTATTTTTGCTTTTTTACATTTCTTTGTATTTTTGTTTATGTATTTATTTATTTTTAATTTTGGCAGCTTTGGAATTCCATAGTTACACAGTAGTTTTGGCTGATGCAACTAGGCGTCAACAGAGGCGGACTGATGATTGGTGGAAGGATGCGCGAAAACAAATTTGATTGGAGGAATCATGGTTCACACAAATCTGAATCCACGCCTTCTGCAGGACTGAGGAAGTGTAAACCGGCGTGTATGCAAGAAGGGAAATGGCGGACTTGGTGTCTATTTTCATGTCAATTGGCCTTAGTGAGCAGAAAGCCAAGGAAACATTGAAAAATGAAACGCTCTCATCAGCACTCAAAAAGGCCATCGAACTGGTACATAATTAATGTGCATAATGAATAATTGCTGTCTAAGTTAGTAGCCTCTAGAGAACTTGCGTGACAATTTATTTACCCAAGGTGTTTGAAAAAGTTTTGTAATATGGCTTATGTTAGTGTTGTGTACTTGTGTTTTTGTTTGTCAGGCTCACGGGCTGCGTGGATCCGCTGGTATTGATAAGACTACAGGCACTCTGCTGTACAGTATGGTGACACGACTTAAAGACACGCATCGACTTTCTTTCCTCACAGAATACATCATTTCACGAAAAATAACCACGGAGCTGCAGTTGTCAGGTATCTGATTGTCTATTATTCCGTAACTCTGTTCAGTGTCTATAATGTTTTGTCTTTCTTGAGTAAGAATATGTCACTGATTCTTGAGAGAAGGACAGAACATCTCCTAAACTCAAAATGTTAAATGTTATTTTAAAGGCACACTCTGTACTTGCAAACACATGTAATTTAACCTGTCCTCAGGATTAGGTCACAATGTAAAACTGCCAAATAAAGTGTTTAAAAATGCAACAAATAAAAAAATATGTAGTTAAATTAAAAAAAGTGGAGATCTTTAAGCTATCAAACCATACAAAAAGTAAATCTTGAATTGACATCTTTTCGGCTTGTTCAGCTATTTGATACGCTTAGCTTTAAGAAAAAACAAAATTTACTAAAACTAAATCCGAGATGTAAATAGATGTTGATTTGATATCAAGAATGTAAAGTCCCATTAAACATTCCACACACATCACGATGCATCTCTGTTCAGCAAGCTTAAAGGAACACTCAACTTTTTTTGAAAATAGGCTCATTTTCCAAGTCCCTTAGAGTTAAACAGTTGAGTTTTACCGTTTTTGAATCCATTCAGCTGATCTTTGTATCTGGCTGTAGCACTTTTAGCATAGCTTAGCATACATCATTGAATCGGATTAGACCATAAGCATTGCACTCAAAAATGATTACCAAAGACTTTCAACATTTTTCCCATTTAAAACTTGACTCTTCTATAGTGACATCGTGTAGTAAGACCAACGGAAAATGAAAAGTTGTGATTTTTTTAGACCGATATGAGTAGGAACTATTTTCTCATTCCTGCGTAATGATCAGGGAATTTTGCAGCCGTCCCACGGGTGCAGCGGCGCAGTGATTTTTACACAGCGCCTGAAAATTCGAGACACTCCTCGCTGCAGCCTGTAGCACGATGACGTAGCTGGATCAGATCCAATACGTACTGGATGGTGGTTCGTTATGGCTAGTGCATAGTTATAATGCGAGTGCGAGTCTTGTTATAATGCGTGTCACTTAAGACCAGCGTATACACATTATAACTACCCGGGTCAGAACATTATAACTACATAGGTTAGAACATCATCTATGTACAATATTGACCATGGTCAATATTGTATATGTGATGTTCTAACCTGTGTAGTAGTAGTAGCCTGCTGATAAATAATACGTAATTATTGATGAATAAGTAATCGTGATGCTGAAGTTATCCTAGTTTCTCTCTACATACATGCAAAACAGTTAAAATTGTAACATATTCTGGTCATACTTGCAGTTGAGTGGAAGCAAAAATGAATCAAGTAGCCTATTGTCTGTAATTTTAATCCTCAAGGTAAAACCGGTACACATTCAAGGGGAAATGCAAACTTGTGTCCTGATTTCGTGAGCATGTTATTAATAAATTGTTTTTGCGCGAGCGGTTTGAGTATTTATTCACTTCACAAATCTCTCAACTGCGCGTGCGCATGTGACGTCATCAAAATGTGAACGAAACCACCGCGCATGAGCGTCCAGTACGTGTTGGATCTGATCCAGCTACGTCATCGTGCTTCAGGCTGCAGCGACAACTTCTTGGAAAATTCCGTCAGCATAGCCAACGTGACAGCCTACACATGGAGACGTTTTTGAATGACGCATTGCTGCCACATATAGAGAAGAGCGAAATGTTTGAATTTGCATGGTGGTAACTCTTGGAATTTTGTTTGTTGGAAATATGAACTGAATTTAGAAATGCTTTTGAAATTAAAAACTTAGCGTTTAATGAACAAAATCATTTTTTTAAAGTAAGACAGCGTTTGGAGTGGAGTGCAAAATAATACATTCCCTGAGTCCTTAGCCTTTGTTTTTATTGTGAGTGTACACAAATAAAATTAGACATTTTATAGTTTATAATCATTTCTTGCACTTATCTGTAGGCTAGGGCTAAACATTATGGAGTATTGTGAGTTGTTTCAACTGTCATACAGGAAAAAATCCATCCGAAGGCGCCTTCGTTGGCCATGGGTTAAAGAGAGCCTATTTTGTTTTATAGTTAGGCTATATTAGCCTATAATATAATTGTTTTAATTTCATATATTGATTATGAAAAGTGAGCAGCATGCAAGATAGGCTACATCATAAGAGACATGGGGTCAGACATGACACCACTTCATTGAGTTTTGTTTTCTAGAAAGTCTTTCTTTTGTATAAATTGTATTTTGATTTTGATCAATGTTTTATTAACTAATTTCCTGTATATTTAATAAATAAGAAGGAAACCAAGATCGTCAAGAATTGATTGACATGCGTACTGGCCGGTTTCCTCTGCCTTTGAGAGAGGCTGAAACTATAGCATTTCTGTTATTACCCTATTGGGGACATATGTGGGCAAAATTATTTTAATAAATTTTTTAAAAATACTTCCCTTGATCTGAGCAGTACAAGACTTGGCTACTTTTCCTAAGTTTGCCACCTGAACACACACAAAAAACACACTCGATGCTGCAATGTTAAGTGGGTGAAAAAAAAAAACTCCTTCATTGTTCGTTCGTGGACAAAAATGGACACCCATAGGAATGAATGGGAAAAACTAATTTAGAGCATTCTTGATGTTTTTTTGTAAAAAAAAAAAAAAATTAAATCCAATGCAATGTATATCTAACATACACACAAATGAAGGGCTGATTCTGTACAACATTCTCAACATGGCAAAAACTCAATCATACACACACACACACAAACACAAACAGCGCATTCAATGAGCCTATGACAGAGCTGGGCTTTTTAATTTTTGATTTTTTTTTTTTTTTTTTTATAAAAACTCATTCACACATACAAAAAATGACAACCAATGAAATGATCCAATCAACCCCCTGGCTCATCTCCCCCTTGCTCTCTCATGCACACACACACACACACACACACACACACACACACACACACACACACACACACACACACACACACACACACACACACACACACACACAAACAAACAGCCCATTCAATGAGCCAATGACAGAGCTGGGCTTTTTTCAAATAAAAACTCACTCTTACATACAAAAAATGATCCAATCAATGATGACAACCAATGAAATGATCCAATCAACCCCCTGGCTCATCTCCCCCTTGCTGTCTCATGCACACACACACACACACACACACACACACAAACAGCCCATTCAATGAGCCAATGACAGAGCTGGGCTTTTTTTTTTTTTTTTTCAAATAAAAACTCACTCTTACGTTCAAAAAATGATCCAATCAATGATGACAACCAATGAAATTATCCAATCAACCCCCTGGCTCATCTCCCCTCGCTCTCTCACGCACACACACGCACACACACACACACACACACACACACACACACACACACACACACACACACACACACAAACACAAACAGCCCATTCAATAAGGCAAAGACAGAGCTGGGCTTTTTTCAAATAAAAACTTACTTGCACATGCAAAAACATGACAGACAGAGCTAAACATATCTAAGCATATTTTGGCATCTTTGTATAGTCTCACCTAACACAGATATATATTTCTTTAAATTACTTGCGAGGTCAAACAAGACCAATAAGAGACACCAGATGGCAGCAAAGACACTTCATCTTTAGGTTTTAACTCTCAGAACTTAGTGGAATGATTTTTTTTAATGTAGTTAAAGAAATATTAAATAAAACACAAAAATAAACATAATTTACATAGAAAATGTGGTACTCTTAGGAGTAAATAAATTCAAATACTGCGAAAATAAATAAAAAAACATAAATGGATAGTATAAATTTTATCGAAGACAGTGATATAACATTTATAATAAATAAAAAATTTGATCACACCTGAGACCTCCATAACCACATTTGTCCACAAATGAACAATTAAGCGCTGTTAAGTGAATGGGGTAAGAGGGTTAATACATTTCTTCTTAATTACAGGCCTATAGATAGTTATGCTATTTGTGGCTGCACCGGGGTCCGTTATACTAGCTTAAAGTCAACCCACTAATTTAAAAGGATGAAAATATATGTAGTTTTAATGCCATAAGATCTTGTTATTACGAGAAAATATGTTGTTAAAACACATAATTGAGTGAAAATAACAATAATAATATGTATATGTATGTAAATGTAATATATGTACTATGTGGTAGCAATGGGTCACCATACCAGGTGACCTGTTAATGAGAAGAAATGTCCAGTGTAGATTTGCTAAAATGTCCTTTTTCGAATTGCCTGAAATGCGAATGAACCTCATGCGAGCGTAAATACTTTTTTGCGATATATTGGAGTTTTTGAGAAATTGCGGGATTGACGTTTCCATTGGGCTTATTTTCAATTCGCAATTTCAATTTGTGCAATTTGAAGGGTTATGGAAACACCGCTATTATAGATAAATATAGGCCTTCCTGGCCTCTTTAACCCAATATAATAACAGTATTAAAGGGGTACTTCAGTGCTGGGAAGATGAATCTGTATCTAAACTGGGTCATTAATGTAGTAGAAGTGTGAAATTATTTTTGAATTTGGTGCCTTCTAGACTGAGAAAACACAGAAAATGTATTTTTGTCTCATGGGAATGAAAGACAACAAATCCCAGAATACACTTCGCTTGCCTGGCACGGCTACTGGCTGGATCACTTGCCCACCGCATTCATTTTCATAAAATCAGTTCAGTTAGAGACCCTACAATTAAAAACTGAACGTGTCTGTTCAACATAATGTGAGTGAGCCTGAGTGTCACGGCACAAACACAGCAGGAGTTGGATTACATTCATCACATGAGCTGAGGTAATCGCGGGATTCGCGGCCGCATACATTCACAGCGCGTTATCAGTCTGGTGCATTTTCAGATCATGTCTTTGGAAGCTTAACTTTCATAGGAAGTTCATTTGAAAAGTTGAAACACTCACTTTACTCTCCACCGCTCCATTTACATGAATCTCCGCAGCTCCCCGAGCCGAGTGCTGTGAGTGCGATGTTGAAAACATGCGGAAATAGCGTCTCCTGCTGGCTGTAGTCTTTAGCCTCTGGACAAAAACTCCTCTCATGATGCAAAATGACGATATTTGCGTCATCGGAGGAATTTTTCCAGAAATAAAATACATAATTCTCTCGTCTCAGGGGGATATGAGGGGGGAAAGTACGTTAGTTTGAATATACTCCCGGGTTTCTACTGATACAAAGTTTAATGCTAATCGCTGAAGTAACCCTTTAACATTTAAATTGAAATGTATTGTCAAATCTAGTCTTAAAATAGGTAGATTTTAATGACAAAAAAACTACCTTTCAGAATCAGAATTCGGTTTCCTGGTCATTGTTTTACAGTAATTCAAGAACATTTAACTAACTGTTCACGTGACTGGCGCGTTATGTTGGGACATTCTAAAACGCTTAACATGAAAAACACTTAACGTGGCTTAATGTACTAAGACAGTGTTATTACCAGACCAAACTTGGTAAACATAACACTTTGGTCTGGTAATAACACTGTCTTAGTACATTAAGCCACGTCTTGGTACATTAAGCCACGTTAAGTGTTTTTCACGTTAAAGGGTTACTTCAGCGATTACCATTAAGCTTTGTATCAGTAGAAACCCAGGAGTATATTCAAATTATCGTACTTTCCCCCCTCATATGACCCTGAGATGAGAGAATTATGTATTTTATTTCTGGAAAAATTCCTCCGATGATGCAAATATCCTAGGATATTTGCGTCATCGGAGGAATCTTCGGCCAGAGGCTGAAGACTACAGCCAGCAGAGGGTGCTATTTCCACGTTTTCAACATCACACTCACAGCACTCGGCTCGCTGAGCTGCGGAGATTCATGTAAACGGAGCGGTGGAGAGCAAAGTGAGTGTTTTAACTTTTAAAATGAACTTCCTATGACAGATAAGCTTCCAAAGACATGAACTGAACACGTGCCAGACTGATCACGCGCTGTGAATGCAGCCGCAGCCGCGAATCCCGCGATTACCTCAGCTCATGTGATGAATGTAATCCGATCCTGCTGCGTTTGTGCCGTGACGCTCAATCGGGCTCACTCGCATTATATCGAACAGACACGTTCAGTTTTTAATTGTAGTGTCTCTAACTGAACTGATTTTCTGAAAATGAACGCGGTAGGCAAGTGATCCAGTAATCCAGTAGCCGACTAGCCGTGCCTAGAGTAGGGCAGTGAAGCAGTGCATTCTGGGAATTGTTGTCTTTCATCCCCATGAGACAAAAATACATTTTCTGTGTTTTCTCAGTCTAGAAGGCACCAAATTCCAAAATAATTTCACATTTCTACTACATTAATGACCCAATTTAAATACAGATTCATCTTCCCAGCGCTGAAGTACCCCTTTAAGCGTTTTAGAATGTCTAGTGAGACCCTCATTTAACGCTCACGGGACGCAAAGCAGGTTCATAAAGCTATGACGGTGAGAAGCACATAATTGCCATGCTGGGCCCAGGTCGAGTGACAGACACGTATAGCCGTGCCTGGTACAGTGATAGCCGTGTATAGCCGTGCTGGGTCCAGTGACAGGCGTGTATGGCCGTGCCGGGACGAGTAACAGGCATGTATAGCCGTGCCGGGTCCAGTGACAGGCGCGTATGGCGTTGCCGGGTTGAGTAACATGCGCGTATGGCCGTGCCGGGTCGAGTAACAGCCACGTATAGCCGTGCTGGGTCGAGTGACAGGCACATATATAGCGGTGACGGGTCGCAAGGCAGCTGCCACTAGCGGTGACAGGTCTCATTGGCAGCTGCCCCTGCCACGGAAAGAATTTACCCCCTCTCAATTTGCTATACACCACTTGTTGACATTTTTATTTCTGATAATTTTTCACAGTGGCATTGGACTTTGTAAAAAGTCACCCTCAGGAGCATGTGGATCAGCACAAGTTTGAGACTGCCTGTGGGGTCGGAGTGGTGATCACACCTGAGCAGATAGAGGATGCAGTAAGGACACACTTCATTCACAAATGTTCACAAAAGTTCTTCTGTGGCATGAGTATAGACTAGATATTATAGGAGTAGATAAAATATGGCAATCAAAAGTTTGGACACACCTACTCATTACTACTATATTTAGAATATTATTAGTAGTTAGTACTAGTATACATTTCACCACAAATGGAACTATGGGAACTGTGTATTATAGTGACTAAAAGATTTTACAAAAAAAAGAAAAGATAACTATTTTATCTTCCTCAAAGTTGCCATCTTATGTCTAGAGTTCACCTTTACACACTGATGATTATAACTGACAACTAAGGAAAACTAAGGAAAATCCCAAATTCAGTATCTCAGAAAATTAGAATATTGTGAAAAGGTTCAATATTGAAGACACCTGGTGCCACACTCTAATCAGCTAATTACCTGCAAAAGCATTTAAATGGTATCTCAGTCAAGTTCTGTAGGCTACACAATCATGGGGAAGACCGCTGACTTGACAGTTGTCCAAAAGACGACCATTGACACCTTGCACAAGAAGGGCAAGACACAAAAGGTCATTGCAAAAGAGACTGGCTGTTCACAGAGCTCCGTGTCCAAGCACATTAATGGAGAGGCAAAGGGAAGGAAAACATGTGGTAGAAAAAAATATACAAGCAATAGGGATAACCGCACCCTGGAGAGGATTGTGAAACAAAACCCATTCAAAAATGTGGGGGAGATTCACAGAGTGGACTGCAGCTGGAGTCAGTGCTTCAAGAACCACTACGCACAGACGTTTGCAAGACATGGGTTTCAGCAGTCGCATTCCTTTTGTCAAGCCACTCTTGAACAACAGATAGTGTCAGAAGCGTCTCGCCTGGGCTAAAGACAAAAAGGACTGGACTGCTGCTGACTGGTCCAAAGTTATGTTCTCTGATTAAAGTAAATTTAGCATTTCCTTTGGAAATAAGGGCCCCAGAGTCTGGAGGAAGAGAGGAGAGGCACACAATCCACGTTGCTTGAGGTCCAATGTAAAGTTTCCCCAGTCAGTGATAGTTTGGGGTGCCATGTCATCTGCTGGTGTTGGTCCACTGTGTTTTCTGAGGTCCAAAGTCAACACAGCCATATACCAGGAAGTTTTAGAGCACTTTATGCTTCCTGCTGCTGACCATCTTTATGGAGATGCAGATTTAATTTTCCAACAGCACTTGGCACCTGCACACAGTGCCAAAGCAACCAGTACCTGGTTTAAGGACCATGGTATCCCTGTTCTTAATTGGCCTGCAGAAAATCTATGGGGTATTGTGAAGAGGAAGATGCGATACGCCAGACCAAAAATTGCAGAAGAGCTGAAGGCCACTATCAGAGCAAACTGGGCTCTCATAACACCTGAGCAGTGCCACAGACTGATCGACTCCTTGCCACACCGCAAAAGGAGCCCCAACTAAGTATTGACTAAGTATTAGTTTATAAGTCTTTTCTATTCTCATATTTATTCTAATCAATGTATTAAGTGACCAAGCAATGAAATTGTTTCCTCTATATTTAAGCTCTCTCTCTATATATGCTAGATTTTTTTAGTTTTAAGTTAGATCTTTAAGATCTTTATCCACCATTGACCTAATAACTCTTCCAAAGGTGGAATTAATTATCAAGAAACACAAAGATCGGCTGTTGGCAGAGAGATACCGCTTCAACATGGGAATACTTATGGGTGAGGCAGCATGTCATATGTCATGAGTACAGTCGTGTTTGTTCTGGTGAGGAATAGGTTCTGTTTGTGCTCTTCAGGTGAGGCCAGAGCCGCTCTCAAATGGGCTGATGGAAAGATTATCAAGAATGAAGTGGATATGCAGGTAGTGTGGCAGTTTTACTACCTTGCTCTAATCAGTCCACATCATTGTTAATGTACAGTATGCGCACTGAACATATTTATTTTGGTTTTTAGGTATTGCACCTTCTGGGTCCAAAAACTGAGTCAGATCTGGAGAAAAAGCCCAAGGTATATTTTTTTATGGTCTCTTATTTTGTTGTGGCACCCCATTTCCACTGAAACCTTGCTTTGTGAGAATATAGTACACAGCAAATGTTTCTGTGAATCTTTCTCATAACATTTTCCAATTATGTAACTGTATCCATGTGGGCAGGTTATATTGTAACAGTCCAAAATGACAAAAATAGGAAATGGTTTCTGCCAGCTGAAAGTATGTTATCATATTGAAGCTAATCTAATCAGGTTTTTTGTAGATAACTTGATTAATTTTAAATGATCTGCTGTTGTTGTTGTTGTACTAGACAAACAGCTTTAACAGCCTTTTCTTCTGTGGAAACGCAAAAGCACAGGGATGATATTTGGCACAAGCTCTGACACCAGCACTGGCACTATGTTGGTGTAAAACACATTACAGATGATCTGTAGTTATGTCAACTATGCAGCTGTGAAATGTGCTGCTGTTTTTTTTTCATCACAGGCAGCCAAAACCAAAGGTGTAGAAAAAGATGTGAAGATTGAGAAGGTTTCTGAAGTAAAAGGTAAGACACAGAAAGTTATGAGACATTTTCACTGCACTTTAATGTGACTGATGCATCTTTAGTTTTGTGTAAGTAAAGTGCTGCTTCAGAAATACTAGGGGCTAGGGTTAGGTAGTATGACTATATATTGTGGCGATATAAAGTTTCTATTGATAGAGAATTCTTCAATCGTCTTGGTGACGTTGCCACAGTTCTTTTGGATTTAGTCTGTCTGAGTTTTTTCTGCTTCTTCATGCAATCCCAGATGGACTTGCTGTTGTTGCTGTGTGGAGCACACTGGCTGACTCATTGTGCATACAATAACCTCACTGGATTATTACAATTAATGGCAAAAGTAATGTGACAATCAAGTTACCTTTATTTACAGTATATAGCTCTTTTTACAATACAGATTCAGTTTCAAAGCAGCTTTACATTGATAACAGGAAAATGTTAGTGTACAGCAAATGTAGATTACAAGACTAGACTATGCTACAGCAAAAGCTAATCATAATAATAACTTAATTTTTTTAGTGCCCTTACAAATAGCATCTCAAAGTGCTTCACAAGAATAAGATCAAGTAAAACATACTGTACCTGAAAAAAACTTAATGTACTGAAGAAATCTGTGGGGGAGTTATGATATAAAAAAGGAACTTTTTTTTCAAAGTATGCTCACTCTCTCATATAGTATGGATTATTAAAAAAAACAACCTAACTTTAATTTTTAAACGTTGACATTTAATTTTCCCACACCATTTGTGCTATGGACAAAAATGATGTTTCCAATCATGCGTCTTTTTGATGTGTTGTTTTTTTTTATTCACATGGACTTGCATTCAAGGGATAGTTCACCCAAAATTGAATTGATTCACCCTCATGTCATTCCAAACCTGCAAAACCTTTATTCTGTAACCAAAGTTTTGGTGACCATAGACTGGCATTGTATGGCCAACAAAATCTTTTTTTTTAAAAAACTAATTAATTAATTAACTATCCCTTTAAAGGAAGGTCTCAAACAACCTAGCTTCCTAACACATTTTCTTCATAAAATGTAGAAGTCTGTTTTATATCTCCTTCTTTCTCTGTAGGTGAAGGACAAACGGAAAGGAAATCATTGATGGAGCAGCTGAGAGGAGAGGCACTGAAGTTCCATAAGCCAGGTGAATGTGTTGACCTGTCTGTGTCCATGCAGCTACAAAGGGTGCTACTCATTCCTTATTTGTGCATCCTCGCTTTCTTTTCTCATTTCTTTTTCTTGCTTCGTAACTCCAGCCACCTTAGGATGCAAGGAAAGGAAATGTGGACTGAGGAATCAAAGGAATGCTTATTTGTATAATCTTGATCACTCAAGTGTCACTTCAAAGCGTGATCAATTACATTACGTTATCAATTAAGGATCTGCCCTTATGTTTAGTTAAGAAATTCATAATAAATATTAATGAATGGCCTTTTGAATATTTGTGATTTATAGTTTATTTAAACTGCAGAGGTAAAGCATAAATGAAAATTATTGTTACACAGGTGATGGGGGAGGAGAATTTATACATGGATGCATCTGGTTTTTCGATTTCCGCATAGGATGCATCTGTGCATCCTCGCTCATAGCTCATCTGGAAGCTTCAACATTCATTGTTCCTCAACTCCTGTGCACATAGAGAATTGAGATGTCCTTCAAGATCAGGTTTTCAGATCACAGGCTGGAGGAATGAGGAAGCACCCATAGACACTGTACAGAGCCTCAAAATGCAAAGCTTAACCCAATGTACCATCAGGGGATTTTTTTTTTAAATGGCTAAAATGAAACCATGTGATTTTATTGTTCTCTCCCTAGGGGAGAATTACAAGACGGAGGGTTATGTTGTAACACCCAACACCATGAATTTGCTGAAGAAACACCTGGAAGTGACTGATGGACAGGTATGACCTGAATGCAAGTTTGCTAAAAGATTGACTACATAGCTATTGGTTTATTTTATCCAGTAGCCTGTGTGGTCTAGGTCTCATCAGAGGCAGCACAGGTTATTACATTTTAATGAACGATTAAGAAAATAATACATTTTTGTCTTTTGAATTAGTGTCACTGAAGTGTGCACAATAAGAACAGGACTATTAAGGAACTAAACTGAGCTCATTCATTTTGCCTAAATATTTTCTGTTTAAATCAAATTCTTGCTTTTACTCCACCTCTTTGTAGGTCCGCACCCGTTTCCCCCCTGAGCCTAATGGTATTCTGCATATTGGTCATGCCAAAGCAATCAACTTTAATTTTGGTTATGCCAAGGTACACACACACACACACACACACACACACACCCACACACATACCTTCTGACTCACATGTGAGGTCACACTGCATAACAAAAATCCTGTCTGACTTCATGTGTCCGTGTGAAGGCCAATAATGGCATCTGTTTCCTGCGGTATGATGACACAAACCCAGAGAAAGAGGAGGAGAAGTACTTCACTGCTATCAAAGACATGGTGGAATGGCTTGGTAAGTTTTAAGAACTTATACAATCACAAGCAGTCTACTGAAACTGAGCAGTTCACTTAAACATGAAAATTGTCATCACTTACTCTAGGGCTACACAATAAATATAATTTCTAATCATGATTATGGATGCCACGATTACGTAATCGTTCAAAGCATTAATTACAAAAAAAATCAATTTACATTATTTTGCATGCTAAAAGGGTTACTTCAGTGATTTAACATTTAAGCTTTGTATCAGTAGAAATCCGGTAGTATATTCGAATGATCGTGCTTCATTTTGCGTCATCTGAGGCTAAAGACTAATCAATCAATCAATCAATCAAATTTATTTATATAGCGCTTTTACAATGACGATTGTTTCAAAGCAGCTTCACAGTGTTAAACAGGACAACATTGCAACAAAATTTGATTTGGCTAGTTTAATTTGGATAGTTTATAGAATTATATATGACCAAATTAATAAATTCTATTTGTATATTTAGTTGAGTAACTTGGATCATAATTTGAGTGTCCCCAACTGAGCAAGCCAAGCCAAAGGCGACAGTGGCAAGGAACCAAAACTCCATCAGGGCATGATGGAGAAAAATAAACCTTGGGAGAAACCAGACTCAGTCGGGGTGCCAGTTCTCCTCTGGCCTATTATTAACAGTGTATAATTATTACTCTGGCAACCTTGCAGGTCATAAATCATATTAGATAGGAATATTCGAAATTTTGGGTATGACGCACGAGACGGGTTAATTTAGGATGGCGCGTCGATTACACAAGAATATGAATACTTGAAAGATCGGAGTTATTGCGCTGGAGACGGGTTAATTGAGGATGACATTCCGGTGAGGCGAATTCAGAGGAGACACTAATGGACACGGTCTCAGCAGACACTCCAGGATGAGCTGGTCATGTCCAGATGCAGGTCCACCATCCGATCCGGACACGGCCTGGATCCGCCGACTGCAGTAAACCTCGGGATAAACAGAGAGACTAACATTAGTGTGGATGCCACTCTTTTATGATGTAACGAGTACATCAGGTGTTATGGGAAGTGTTCGGTTCCGGCTGACCTAGTTAATGCAGCCTAACAATCAGTCATTTGATTTGAATAAAGAAAGTTAAAAATGTTCTATGTGTATGCCATAGTAAAGAGATGTGTTTTTAGTCTAGATTTAAACTGACAGAGTGTGTCTGCTTCAACAATGCTAGGAAGACTGTTCCAGAGTTTAGGTGCTAAATAGGAAAAGGATCGACCGCCTGCAGTTGATTTAGATATTCTAGGTATTTTCAACTGGCCAGAGTTTAGAGACCGCAATTGACGTGATGGAGTATAATGCGTTAAGAGCTCGCTTAAGTACTGGGAGCTAAACCATTTATTGCTTTATAAGTAATAAGCAAGATTTTAAAATGTATGTTTAATAGGAGCCAGTGCAGTGTTGACAGAACTGGACTAATATGATCGCATTTCCTGGTTCTAGTAAGAACTCGAGCTGCTGCGCTTTGGACCAGCTGGAGTTTATTTATTAGGCGAGCAGGGCAACCACCCAGTAGAGCATTACAATAATCTAGCCTTGAGCTCATGAACGCATGTACTAATTGTTCAGCATTTTGCATTGAAAGCATGTGACGTAATTTAGATATATTTTTAAGATGGTAGAATGCAGTTTTACAGATGCTAGAAACGTGGCTTTCAAACGAAAGATTGGTATCAAAGAGCACACCCAGGTTCCTCACTGACGACGAGGACTTGACAGAGCAGCCATCGAGGGTTAGACAGTATTCTAGGGCACTACTTGTGGAGCTTTTCTGTCCAATAATTAAAAATTCAGTTTTATCTGAATTAAGTTGCAGGAAATTACTATTCATCCAATTTTTAATATCAGCTATGCATTCCGTTAATCTTGTGAATTGGTAAGTTTCGTCAGGGTGTGAAGAAATATAGAGCTGAGTATCATCAGCATAACAATGAAAACTAACGCCATGCTTCCTAATGATATCTCCCAGTGGTAGCATATACAGGGTGAAAAGCAACGGTCCTAACACTGAGCCTTGCGCTACTCCATACTGAACTTGTGATCGATGTGACATCTCTTCATTTACTGCTACAAACTGATAACGGTCAGATAAGTAAGATTTAAACCATGCCAATGCAGTTCCACTAATGCCAACATAATTTTCGAGTCTATTCAAAAGAATATTGTCATCGATAGTATCTAATGCAGCGCTAAGATCGAGTAACACTAATAGAGAGATACAACCACGATCAGATGATAAGAGTAAATCATTTGTAACTCTAATTAGAGCAGTCTCAGTACTATGATACGGTCTAAATCCTGACTGGAAATGCTCACATATACAATTTCTTTCTAAAAAGGAACATAATTGTGAAGACACTGCCTTTTCTAATATTTTTGATAGAAACGGTAGATTCGAGATTGGTCTGTAATTGACTAATTCTTTAGGATCAAGTTGCGGTTTTTTAATAAGTGGTTTAATTACAGCCAACTTAAAAGTTTTTGGTACATATCCTAATGTCAAGGATGAATTAATAATATTAAGCAGAGGATCTATGACCTCTGGAAGCATCTCTTTTAATAGCCTAGTCGGTATAGGGTCAAGCATACATGTTGTTGATTTTGATGATTTAACAAGTTTAGCCAATTCTTCTCCTCCTATAGCAGTGAATGAGTGTAATTTTTCCTCAGTGAGACTACAATGTTCTGTCTGAAGTGATACTGTAGTAGACGGCTGCATGGTTATAATTTTATTCCTAATGTTATCAATCTTACTAGTAAAGAAGTTCATAAAGTCATTACTGCTGTGTTGTTTACAAACGTCAGAAGTTGAAGCTTTATCCTTTATTAATTTAGCCACTGTATCGAATAAATACCTAGGGTTGTGTTTGTTTTCTTCTAGAAGAGTTGAGAAATAGGCCGATCTAGCAGTTTTTATGGCCTTTCTGTATGCAATCATGCTCTCTTTCCACAAATTGAAAAACCTCCAGTTTTGTTTTCTTCCAGCTGCGCCCATTTTTCTGGCTGCTGTTTTAAGGGCCCGAGTGTGCTCGTTGTACCACGGCGTTGGATTATTTGCTTTAATCTTCTTTAAGCCGAGGAGCAACTATGTCTAAAGTGCTAGTAAAGAGAGAGTCAGTAGTTTCTGTTGCAACATCAAGTTCCTCTTGGCTATCTGTAATTCTGAGGAGATGGAACTGATGAGGAAGATTATGTATAAAGCAATCTTTAGTCGCAGCGGTTATAGTCCTGCCATATTTGAAGTAGGGGATGGCTTTGCAGCCTTAGCTATATTAAGTATACATGATATTAGGTAATGATCTGAGATGTCATCGCCTGCTGCAGAATTTTAATGGTATCACATTTAGTCCATGTGACAGTATTAGATCTAAAGTATGATTAAGGCGATGAGTGGGTCCAGATACGTGTTGTCTAACTCCAATAGAGTTTATAATGTCTTTAAATGCCAATCCCAATGCGTCTTTTTCATTGTCAACATGGATATTAAAATCACCAACAATTAGTACTTTATCTGCAGCCAGTACTAACTCTGATAGAAAACCAGCAAATTCTTTGATAAAGTCTGTATTGTGCCCTGGTGGCCTGTATACAGTAGCCAACACAAATGTCAAACGGGATTTATCATTTACACTACACAATGTTACATAAAGCACCAAAACTTCAAAGGAATTATATTTGAAACTAGACTTCTGAGTAATACTGAAGTTATCATTATAAATTACAGCAACACCTCCCCCTTTTCCTTTCAGACACGGCTCGTGTTTATAACAATAATCTTGGGGAGTGGACTCATTTAAAGTAATGTAGTCGTCAGGTTTTAGCCAGGTTTCTGTCAAACACAGCACATCTAGGTTATGATCTATAATCATATCATTAACAATAAGCGTTTTTAGCGAAAGGGATCGAATATTCAGCAACCCGAGATTTATCAATTGTTCATCCGTATTATATCTGTTGTTTATTTGTTGGACATCAATTAAATTTTTACTGTTGAATGGTTTTGATGGTTTTTGTATTTACTGATTCGGGAACAGACACAGTCTCTATGTGATAATATCTAGGTGAAAGCGTCTCTATGTGCTGGGATTTAGCTGACTCTGGTGACGTGAGACAGCTAGCAGACGGTTGGTTTAGCCAGTTTGTCTGCTTCCTGACCTGGGCCCCAGTGAGTCAAGGTTTAGCTCTAAGATTATGTGCCAAATTACTAGAGAGAAGAGCAGCACCAGCCCGGGTAGGATGAATGCCGTCTATCTTCAACAGGTCGGGTCTGCCCCAAAAACTTTTCCAATTGTCTATGAACCCTATGTTATTTTGCGGACACCACTTAGACAACCAGCCATTGAGTGATGATAATCTGCTAACTATTTCATCACTCCTTTTAACAGGAGGGGCCAGATAAACAGACTGCGGTGACATCGTACTTGCGAGTTTACACACCTCTTTAATGTTAATTTTGGTGATCTCCGACTGGACGGTCGAACATCATTAGTGCCGACGTGAATAATAATCTTAGAGAATTTACGATTAGCTTTAGCCAGCACTTTTAAATTTGCTTTGATGTCAGGCGCTCTGGCCGGTAAACATGTGACTATGGTGGCTGGTGTCTCTATTTTCACGCCCGTGTAATAGAATCGCCAATAACTAGGGCACTTTCAACAGGATCCTCAGTGGGTGCATCACTGAGTGGGGAGAACCTGTTTGATGTTCTAATCGAACGGCAGAGTGGTTTTTAGATCCGCGACTATGCTGTCTCACAGTCACCCAATTGCCCTGCTGCGGGGCTCAGCCGAACCAAACAATGAGTGTTCACTAAGCTAGTCGCATCCAAAAGAGTATCTAAAGCTGTACCATTCTCACTACTCTCACATAAAGTCTGGATCGTGTCTCTAAATCTGAAATCTTCTCCGTCAGCCTGATTAATTCCTTACATTTAACACATGTGAAGCCCTGTTCGCCAACGGAGATAGATATGCTAAACATGTAGCATGCAGTGCAAGTGACAATGACAGGAGAAGAAGACATGGCTTACCGTATTTGTTGATGAATCCAAAACTTACCACACAACTTACTCCACTTACTTTGTTTGATGGAGTCTATTTAATAATCCAACTCACCACAGTTGTCTAATGAACTCAGAAAACAGGAGACCCGGGTGCCGGGATGGAAAGCTACCAGGCTAGCGAAAAGCTAACACGTGGTAGTGATTTAGATTAAAAGCTAATGATGTCAGATTTAACTTGATAGGCTATATTAAACAATATATGGTGATGAGTAAGTTATTTTTAGCAGTATAGATAACAAAGAAAATATATCAAATAGAGATTCAAACGCAGCTATACAGAGCTACAAACACTGACGCATGCAGTAGCAGCAGTAGGTAGACTGGAGCAATCGATCAGGGAGCAATCGATCAGGACTCAGGGAGCAATCAGGGAGCAATCGACTACAGCCAGTAGAAGGAGCTAGTTCCGCATGTTTTCAACCCGCCCCATGGGGGATGGGTTCGCACTCACAATGCTCGGCCTGGCGGGCGTTCATGTAAACGTCGCAGTGCGTAACAAAGTGAATTTGAATTCCTGTGAAAGTTAAGCTTCCATAGGCATGATCTGAACAAATGCCGTGAATGTATGCCACGCCCGCTCTTACCTCGCTCTCGTGATGAATGTAATTTGACTCCTGCTTCGTTTGTGCTGTGACACTCGTTCGCCTCACTCACATTATATTGAACAGACACAGATTTTAATGGTAGTGTCTGATCTTTAGCTGAAATTAATGGTTTTATTACTAAGAAAATGAAAACAACGGTAGGGACGGTGCCGCGGTGGGCAAGTGAACCAATAGCAGTGGCTTTGGGAGTGGCCTCGTAGGGCAGTTAAGCAAGTGCATTCTGGGAGTTGTTGTCTTTCATCCATATGAGCCAAAAGTACATTTTCTGGCTTTTCTCAGTCTAGAAGGCACCAAATTCTAAAATAATTTCACATTTCTACTACATAAATGACCCAGTTTAAATAGAAATTCATCTTCCCAGCGCTGAAGTACCCCTTTAAGAGGTGTGTTTAGAGCATGTTACATTGTGAGATGGCGAAGTACGACTACTTCAGAGTAGGGACTAACCCAGCACAATAGGAACTACCAGTGACAAAAGTGTACGCTGACTGATTGAATGCACGTGAAACACCAGCACCTGCCATTTTTAAAAAGCCATGTACATAGCCTATATATTAACTCCACATACTAACTCTACAAACATAGAAAACAGTAATAGATGGACCTCTCAAACTTAATGCTAAGAAGAATATCCAACGCAACTTTGAGGGGATCAAGCTTAACAGGATTATGTATTTCGCTCAGCTAGTCAAGTCAACTTTATTTATATAGCGCTTTTAACAATGCAGATTGTTTCAAAGCAGCTTCACAGTGTTAAACAGGAAAATAATGCAACATAATATATTTAATTATCATACAGTGACAATGTGGGCTTTAGATCAGTAATTTAGTTTATATGGTTAATTTAGTTTAATAATTTGATTTATTTGGATATTTAGTTAATTTTGAGTAAAATTGAGTGTCCCCAACTGAGCAAGCCAAGCCAGAGGCGACAGTGGCAAGGAAACCAAAACCCCATCAGGTGGCCTAATGGAGAAAAATAAACCTTGGGAGAAATGTGTAAGTGTATGAGTATTATTCTGGCAACTTTACAGGTCAGAGGTCATAATAGATTGGAATATTCGAAGGATTGGAGGCAACACACCAGAGACGGGTTTACTGAGGATGATGTGTCGAATAAATAATTATTAAATATCGGAATTATCACGCCGGAGACAGTTATTTTTCCATATTTTTTTATTCTGTATTGATTCAACAATTATTAAATTACTATATATGAAAGATCGGAGTCATCACACCTGAGACAGGTTTATTGAGGATGCCGTGTCAATGAGGCAATTTCAGGGGGAGTCTAAGGCTGGCTACACACTGCAAGCGTGGTGGGAGCGTCTCAGCTGTGTGGCGTGTCCGTTTTTATTTCAGCTCCCATGTTAACAGGTTAGAGCATGCACACTGCCTGCGTCTCAGGCGCAGCCAGAGCCACGCGGAAAACGCGTGCATGTTAGAAATAGGACCAACGCCTATTTTTCACGCGACACGCAAGCGTGTTGGAAGTGTTTCCAGGCAGAATAGAATAGGAAAAGATGTTTGTCATTTTGACACAAATACATATTAATAAATTACATTTTGATGTTTCAAAGTCTCTAGGTTTTGACATGAGTGCAGATATAACTGTAATTTAAATAAATAATAATTATTGTTTTTCAATACATGTCAATGAAATTCTGTAGCCAATTTTGCCGCCCAATACCATAGATATGTATGGTCAATACTGCCGACGTTGTCTTTGTTGTATCAGTAGGCTATATATTTATGTTTAACATGAAGTATACATTAAGTACGAAAATTCTGTAGCCTATTTTGCTGCCCAATACCATAGATATGTATGGTCAATATACTGCCGACGTTGTCTTTGCTGTATCAGTAGGCTATATATTTATGTTTAACATGAAGTATACAAGTATAGGCCTTCCCTGTACGTCACCTAGCAGCAGCAGCAGCGCTGCGTCAGACACGCTTCTGGTGTGCAAAGACATAGAAAACGCCACGCAGCTGACACGCAACAGAAACGCGACGCTTGCAGTGTGTCGCCGGCCTAATTGACATGGTCTCTGCAGACACTTCAGTCACAATAACACCATGTTTTCCCGCCGTAAGATCCGCACGTTACAACTCAAATGTGCGCATCTGTGACGCATGACATCAGTTCTGACTGGATCTCTTCCCTGATCGTCCCTCCCTGACATTTTCGTCTTGTTTTTATTCGTTGACGAAAATCTACTGTCACTAGTTTTCGTCAGTGTAAAAAGGTTGTTGACGAAAATTATGACGTAAATTATTTGTCAACGAAATTAACACTGCTTTCTTGGTTGTGAGTGTTCACAAATAAAAGTAGACAGTTTATAGTTAATAATTATGTATTGAACTTATCTATATGGCTAAAAATGACGGAGTATTGTGAGTTATATCCACTGTCATAAAGGAAAATGTGCATCAGAAGCGCCGGCGGCTTCGTCGGCCAAGGGTTAAGGAAACCGTGGTCTATTTAGTGTCTTTTTTTTTCGTCTTTTTTTTCCAGTTTTCCAAATAAACATACAATAACATTTCACATCAAACAAAAATAAACAGAAATTGTGGAATACGCATAACAGATCTTACATTGTGAAAGGTAAAATATAAAATTTTGCAAATTACTTTTTCAATATGAGAGTTTAGTTTCATAGTTAGGCTATGTTTAAATATTAGCCTATGATATAATTATTTTTTATTTCATAAGTTGATAATGAATAGTGAGCAGCATGAGCAAGATAGGCTATGCATATGTCTGGAGACATGAAGTAGGGTCAGACATGATTTTAAACACTTCATTGAGTATTGTTTTGTAGAAAGTCTTTATTTAAAGTCAATTTCGTTTTGTATAAATAGTATTTTAATTTTGATCAGTATTTCATGAACTAATACCTGTACGAGTTTTTGCGAAATTGATGCCAGATGTAAAAAATAATAAACGTGAACACAAGAAATTACGGAGAAATTAGTAATTACGGAGAAGCAAGATATTACTACACATGACATGCATACAAATATATATTTATTGTGAATTAAAATGAAATTCCCTTGTTTTAATTAAAAGTTCCCCATGCGCGCGGGCCCCCTACTGGCCCGGGCTATTTGCACATGCACACCCTGCATGCCCAAACGCACTTCTTCAGGGTCATGCGTTGGTCATGTCTGGGTGCAGGTCCACCATCTGATCTGGATACAGCCTGGATCCGGTTGACTGCAGTAGACCTCTGGATAAAACAGAGAGACTATCATTAGCGTAGATGCCATTCTTCTGATGATGTGACGAGTACATCAGGTGTTATGAGAAGTCTTCCCGGTTCCGGCTGATCTAGTTAAAGCAGCCTAACAATCATTTAATTGAAAAAGTGTTTTATGTGTATGCCATAGAAAAGAGATGCGTTTTTAGTCTAGATTTAAAATGACAGTGTCTCTGCTTCCAGAACAATGCTATGAAGACTGTTCCAGAGTTTAGGTGCTAAATAGGAAAAGGATTGACCGCCTGCAGTTGATTTTGATATTCTAGGTATTATTAATTGGCCAGAATTTTTAGACTGCAGTAGACGTGAGGAGTATAATGTGTTAAGAGCTCGCTCAAGTACTTGGGAGCCAAACCATTTAGTGCTTTGTAAGTAATAAGCAAGATTTTAAAATGTATGTGCTGTTTAATAGGGAGCCAGTGTAATGCTGACAGAACTGGACAAATATGGTCTTACTTCCTGGTTCTAGTAATAACTCGAGCTGCTGCGTTTTGGACCACCTGGAGTTTTTTTATTAAGCGAGCAGGGCAACCACCCAGTAGAGCATTACAATAATATAGCCTTGAGGTCATGAACGCATGTACTAACTGTTTAGTTACATTGGACATCAACCACATGACAAACGCTAATACTTTTTCATATACTATCTACTTTTATTGTATAACGGTTCTGTCTAATAACATACAGGACTGTTAAACAGATAGTAAGCACTGTGTGCTCAGGCTCTGGCGTTCTCAGCGCCATCAAAATAAAAGTCAAAACAACGCCGCTTACGTTACTTTAGAGTTACTGGCTGTGCGAATGCTATCAGGAAAATTACCTAACACTTTGTTCTCGGGGAACCACCCTGGAGGTTAGTTCCTAGAACTACCTGGTGCGAAAGACCCTATTATTGTACCATGAATATTTTTATATTTTATTATATTATTATATAAAATATGGCATGCAGTTGCTTCAAACAATGATAGAAAGCTATTCAAAACACAATTCAATGTTAATTGTGATATTCGTAAATAATAATTGCAATTACAATTTCAAGGGAATGATTGACAATTATGATTTGTCGTAATCGTGCAGACCTAACTTACTCACCGTTTTGTTCTAATCCTGTGTACTGTTATTTTTGTACTGTTATGAAAGTTGAGCACCTTTTCTCTCTTGCGGTCTGTTCTTTTCAAGCAGTTGCTCGTTGTCACCTTACTTCAAAAGAGAAAGTTGACACTTGCTATAACACGCTTTGCTGCTGTGTGTGCTTGAAATGCATTTAAACACATTTCAGAGCAAGATTTAAAAGAAAAAAGTTTTTGTTCTTCTCTATCAATCAGGGTACAGACCATACGATGTCACGCATGCCTCTGATCATTTCCAGCTTCTCTACGATCTTGCTGTTGATCTTATTTGCAGGTGAGATGCTTTTAGAACCTGTGCCCCTAATTTAAAAATGGAACACAGTTAAAGTCCAGCATGTTAATATGCTATGCACAAGCAGACATAAGAAAGAAAATTTTTGAAATAATAACAAAATTCAGGAACATAGTGTGAGATTGGGAGATTACTTTCTGATAAACCAAATATAATTATTACTCTAGGACACTAAACACTGGATCATGACCTTATTGTGTGTAAACGAGCACATGCCTTAATCTGAAATGCTCAGTGGGTCAAATTATAAATGGATATATAGTGTAAGTTGTAAAATACAACTTTATTTTTTCAAAGTTGCACACTGTCATTTTAATTTACAAAGGCTGAATTATATTGTTATTCATAAAACATCCACACTGATGTGCCAATCAAAATGTTCAGGCACATCAGACTGAAGTGATTCAGTCATTTCTTACTGTAGGTTTTCATAGAATAAACTTAAAAAAACCTAAAATAAGTGTTTTATTAGTTTAATTCACTAATTCAAATGTACACTTCAAAAGATGTTATTCTTCAAAAGATATGATTATTATATATAATTACCTGAGAAAACAATGGCATTTTTATATATGTGTGTGTGTGATCTGAATGTGGTATATATTATAGACTATTGATTCCTTTTTGTTTGTGTGTAAGGGGTCATGCATATGTGTGCCACCAGCATGGAGAGGAACTCAAGGGTCACAACGTCCCTCCCTCCCCCTGGAGAGAGCGACCCGTGGACGAGTCTTTGGTTTTGTTTGACAGGATGAAGAAGGGCATGTTTGCAGAAGGGGAAGCCACTCTCAGAATGAAAATGATCATGGAAGATGGGAAGATGGACCCTGTGGCATACCGGATCAAATACACGCCCCATCACAGGACAGGAGACACATGGTAAAGACATTTTGTTTCGCTCACATGGGGTGAGTGTGGTTTTGTTTCTTAATTTTATGCCGCTCTGTTGTTGTGTCTTGTATACAGGTGCATATATCCCACGTATGATTACACACACTGTCTGTGTGACTCAGTTGAACACATCACACACTCGCTGTGCACCAAAGAATTTCAGGCCAGGTATGTCATTCAACATTAATGCATTTTATCAGGTAGGACAGGGTATTGACACAAATTACATGGTTCGTTTCTATTCCGATTCACAAGCTCTTGAGTTCTCATTGATTCTGATTTTGATTTGATTCAGTATCAACAAAAAGCAACAATGAAGAGGGATCCAGTAACACTTGTGAAATAATGTAATAATCAGAAATCAAAGAATTGTATACTGTAGCAAAGTTCACAGTTCAGGGAAGAAGCTGGCGGGAACCAGTAAACAGTAAACATACTTCTAAGGTGAAAAAACGCAAACCACAAAACGAAAACAACCTGGGCATTAAATGGCTCTCCTGAGGTAAATAGTGTTTTTGTATACAAACTGACATTTATATCCAAACTTTTTTACTGTTTTACTGAAGTCTTTTCATAGTTGAAACATTGTCTGTACATTTAAATGAGACCTGGTTCATTTCAGTAAGTTGTACTTTTTCTTTCAACATGCCTTCTAAAGTTCATTCACAGTGGTGTAGCGTCTGGGCATGCAGGGTATTCACGTGCATATGGGCCCGGGCCAATAGGGGGCATGGCCATGGGGAACTTTTAATTAAAACGAGGGAATTAATTTTGTTTTATTCGTGGCCACAATAAATATATATTTGTATGCATGCCATGTGTAGTAACTTCTTGTTTTTCTGTAATGACTAATTCCTCTGTCATTTCTTCTGTTCTCGTTTATTATTTTTTGCAGCTGCCGTCAATTTCGCAAAAACTCCCATGTATAATTACTGTAGCCTACTCCCATATATAATTACCCTAATGTAATTAAGACATATATTCAAGAAATGTGTTAAAAACAGACTCGTACCAGTTCATGTCTTACTCCAAAGGTCGCGGAAACAGTGTTCCTTACGCACTTCAATCCATTCCTGACGTTTTTGAATTACTTCTTATTTATTAAATATAGGTACAGGCATTAGGTATTAGTTCATGAAATATTGATCAAAATTAAAATACAATTGTTACAAAACGAAATTCACTTTAAATAAAGACTTTCTACAAATCAATACTCAATAAAGTGTTTAAAATCATGTCTGACCCCACTTCATGTCTCCAGACATATACGCATATTATAGCCTATCTTGCTTATGCTGCTCACTATTCATAATCAACATATGAAATAAAATAAATAATACAATTATAATAATTACATCATAGCCTAACTATGAAACTAAATAGGTCAAGCCACAGTTTCTTTAACCCATGGCCAAGACATAATTATGAACTATAAACTATAATGTGGATGGATTACTTTGCTCCACTCCAAACGTCTTCATTTCAAAAAAATATTTTGTTAATCAAATGAAAAGTTTTTAATTTCAAAAGCATTTCTAAATTTAGTTCATATTTCTAACAAACGAAATTCCAAGCCAAAATTGCCTTTGCGTTACCACCATGCAAATGCAAACATTTTGCCCTTTTAATTTTAATCAATGTTTGAATAACATGCCTATGTCTCCTTCCATTAAACATAATGGCTAGGCGGTGGCTGGGATGTACATAATCCCAACATACATGACATAATTTTTGGAATGACTTATCACGAGAGGAAAAAAATGTTTTATCGACATTTAGAAAATATCTAAATTTTTCCGCAAATCTTGTAATGTAAAAACGGCTAGTGGCTGAGCTTGTTTAAGAATTGTTTTTTTTTCCATTCTTGTTGTGAAAAATTACTGGGAAGAGTGTGTGTTTTTATGGTATTGTTTGGTATGGTATTTTCTTGATACACTACAGTGAACGTCTATAAATGCCTTGATGTAGGCCTACTTGGGGGGGTGGGGTTAGGGGCCCCGTACAATTTATTTAGCATATGGCCCGAGACTGACTTGCTACGCTACGCCACTGTTCATTCACATTATTTTGTGATATAACTAGTGTTAAAGAAGATAAGATCGTTTCGCACCTGCTGCCATCTTACCTAATTTTTATTTTTTTCATTTTTGGGTGCAACTTGCACATTAATACTTATACTTTATCCAACACACCTTCCTGGAAGTTTCTAGTTTTCCTGAGGACATCGGTTGGTGACATCAAAACAGGCTATTCCTGTGCATTCAGGTGTGTTTAGTTAGGTCTGGAGCTAAACACAGCGGTGAGTGATTTGAGCGCTACACAAGTCCTCTCGATAGTCGCACTCATCAAATGCAACTTTACGCAATCACGGGTAAAGGAGTATACTTTGAAAGGCTCAGACACTTAACTGTGTGAGAGGAAAGGAGGAATGCGGAAAAATTTGTATATAAGGGCCTTGAAGAAAGTTATTTGCAAAACGTTGTTTTGGTAGTTATGTGAGTTGGGCTTCATGAGAAAGATGAATGAGACTCCACAAACCTGCTTGCCTCAACTTCCATGATATTCTAGACATGCACACATTTATTGTCTGGTCTCTCTCTCTGTTATGCAGTGATTTCAGAGTAAATAGTTTTCACAATATGACTGTTACCACATTGTGTACTTTAGTATTAATGGTACACTGTATTAACTATTTGGCTTTCATGGCTCCAACACGTCCCCTTGGAATTATAAGGTTCTATCTGCGTTCGGAGCAGTTTTGAGATATTGAGCTTCACAGTTTTTGCATTACATATAGGAACATTTATATGGGGAACAAGTTTCTTTCAAACATGAAAATAACAGGGACCCTAAATGTATTAAAAAAATACAATATCAAAATCCTCTCATAAATGTAAATGGGGATTTTTGGAATGGGTCAAATGCAGATAGAACCTTCTAATTCTAAAAAAAAAAAAACTTTTCGCTTAGAATTATAAGGTTCTATCTGCCAAAACATAATTTGAACATTAAATATAAAATGTTGTAACAATGTCTCAACATGTGTTAGAAGGTAAAATTGTATCCTTTCTATGATATTTATTTAATATTTTTAGCACTTCCATGTCTTTAGGACATTTCAAATTAAGCAAGGTAGGTCTAAATATTTTGTCTAGTGCAGATGTGAGTTTTTGGTTCCAATTTGGTGGGTAATTAAACACATTATTGCAGAAATTGGTCAACTTTCGTTTTAGACAGAAAGCAGCTACTGTAATACATCTGAGCAGGACTTTATTCCACCTAAAGTAGGCCAGGTAAAATGTCTTTCTCTCAAGACATCACTATGGCTGAAACAACATGCTAACGTTTATTGTATTAATTAAGACCCCATCAAATAAACTATTGACTATTTGACCTTTTAAGGCTTAATATTGCAAAGAATTAATATGGAGGGATTTTTGGGTCAGATTATAAACTAAAAGTCTAAAACTAAAAGTCTTAAACCAAAACTAAAAATCTAAATTTGAAACTTAAAGTCCAAGTCGAAAATTTATTTTGTATTTAGGATTGGGCATTTGGTATTTAGGATTGGGCATTTTCTATTTAGGGATTTGGCATTTGGTCATTTAGCCATTTAGGATTTAGGATTGGGCATTTGGGGATTTAGGATTGGGAATTTGGTATTTAGGATTGCGCATTTAATCATTTAGCCATTTAGGATTGAGGATTTGGGGATTTAGGATTGGGCATTTGAGGATTGAGGATTGGGGAGTGTATGCAAATTAGGAGGCGTGGCCCAAATACTGGAGGCTGGGTTTGAAATGGCTGGTGCGCAGAGGCACCTTATGGACAGCAGAGGGAGCTCCCAGTGCTAAGGAGCACACTGACAGAGCGTCCTCTTCAGAGTAAAAATTGTGGTTCTCTGCGTGCTCTGCCATCCACCTTGGCTGCCATATTAACAATGGCAAAGCCGTTGCCGTTATATGTATATATATATATATATTAGAGGTGGGCATAGATAAATTTTTTTGATCTAGATTAATCTAGATTAATTTTGAAATTAATCTAGATTAAATAAAATGGCTCATCTGAATTCTGCCGAAGGCTTTCAGAATGTGTGTGCTACCCTCTCACATACGTTACTCTAGGGGTGTAACTGTACATATTGCTCACTGTTCGGTTTGTATCATGGTTTTAGGTTCACGGTTTCGGTACGGTTCGGTATTTGCTATGTTCAGGGAAAAAAGGACTACTGTCCAATAAAAATAAAGAAAATAAGAACAAATAACTTAAATACAAGCAGCAGCACAAATAAATACTATTGAGCAAAGATACTAATAAAATAAACAATGCTTTTCAGGTTTTTCAGGTGGGTCTAAAATTAGTTTTTAGGTAAAGAAATTGAATAAAGTAATCAAATGTAAAATAATTGCATATTTCACTGTTAAAAGTTTAATTAAAGATTAATCCTTATTAAACTTACACAAGGATTAGAATTAGTTGTGCCGACACAACTTTGAGAATAGATTAACGGCGTTATTTTTTTTATCGCACGATAAGAGTCTCACGTTAACGCCGATAACGGCCCACCACTAGGCAAGGCAAGGCAAGGCAAGTTTATTTATATAGCACATTTCATACACAATGGCAATTCAAAGTGCTTTACATGAAAATGAAATTAAAATAGTGATAAGACTTAAGAATACCACGTGTAAGACTTAAAAATAAAACAGGATAATTAAAAACAGTTGTAAAGAGAATTTTTAAAATAAGAATACAATAGAAATATATAGTTGTAAAGATATTTAAAAAGAATAAAATTATTACAGTGTATATATAGATAAAAAATAAAATAAAAATAAAAATTAAGATGATGCATAGACTAGAATAGGTGCAATCAGTCGGACGTACAGTGGCACAGTGCTCATTCAGTAAAGGCACAGCTGAACAGATGTGTTTTGAGTCTAGATTTGAATGTGGCTACTGTTGGAGCACATCTGATCTCTTCTGGAAGCTGGTTCCAGCTACGGCTGGCACAATAGCTGAACGCAGACTCTCCTTTCTTTGAGTGAACTCTTGGTATTTCTAGCTGACTTGATCCTGATGATCTGAGTGATCTGATGGGTTTGTATTTAATCAGCATATCTGCAATGTATTGAGGTCCTAGGTCATTGAGTGATTTATAAACAAGTAATAATATTTTAAAATTGATCCTAAATGTAACTGGAAGCCAGTGTAAAGACCTGAGGACTGGCGTGATATGGTCATATTTTCTTGTTCTGCTCAGAATCCTGGCCGCAGCATTCTGTATGAGCTGCAGCTGTCTAATGGTCTTTTTGGGAAGGCGGTTAGAAGACCATTACAATAGTCCACCCTGCTGGTGATGAAAGCATGAACAGTTTCTCTAAGTCTTGCCTGGAAACAAAGCATCTAATTCTTGCAATATTTTTCAGATGATAGTAAGCTGATTTAGTTATTGCTTTGACATGACTATTGAAACTCAGGTCTGACTCCAAAATCACACCAAGATTCCTGACTTGATTTTTGTTATTAGACCTTTTGTCTCAAGATATGCTTCACCTTGAGAATTTCATCTTCGTTTCCAAATGTAATGATTTCAGTTTTGTTTTTGTTTAACTGGAGATAGTTTTGGCTCATCCAACTGTTAATTTCATCAATGCATTTGCACAGGAGTCAATGGGGCTATAGTCATTAGGTGATAGTGCTAAGTAGATCTGTCGTCAGCATAGCTGTGGTAAGCCATTTGGTTCTCTCTCATTATTTGGCTCAGTGGCAGCATATATAGGTTGAATAGGAGTGGTGCTAGAATTGACCCTTGTGGGACTCCGCAAGTCATGGATGTCCAGTCAGACTTATGGTCACCTATACTCACATAATAACCTCTCCCTTCTAAGTACGACCTGAACCATTTAAGGACCATCCCAGAAAGTCCGACCCAGTTTTCCAGCCTGTCAAGAAGTATGTTATGGTCAACAGTGTCGAATGCGGCACTGAGGTCGAGTAGCACCAGAATTGATGTTTTGCCTGTATCTGTATTGAGGCGAATATCATTTATGATCTTTATGAGCGCTGTTTCTGTGCTGTGATGTGGTCGGAAACCAGATTGAAAATTGTCAAAGTATCCGTTTGAGCTTAAGAATTTGTTCAGCTGACTGAAGACAACTTTTTCAATGATCTTGCCTATGAAGGAGATTTGAGATTGGTCGGTAGTTGTTCAATATGGAGTTATCCAGATTTCTTTTTCAGAAGAGGCTTAACTACTGCGGTTTTAAGGAGTTTGGAAAATTCCCATTGAGAAGTGATGAGTTTACCACTTCTAGCAGATCTGCTTCTAAACAGTTAAACACACTTTTGAAAAAGAAGTGGGGAGTGTGTCAAGGAGGCAGGTTGATGTTTTAAGGTGCTGCACCGCTTTCTTCTAAAATTTTATAATCAATTGCTTCAAAATCAGACATAGTAACTTTCCGAGGTTGTGGTCTGATCTGACTGACCCTAAAGCAACTCACGGATGTGCTGATCGCCTTCCTGATATTATTTATTTTCTCTGAGAAGAAGGAAGCAAACTCACTGCATTTGCTGTCAGAGAGCATTTCACTGGGAATGTGACTCGGGGTTTGTCAGTCTCTACAGTAGCAAAAAGAGTGCGCGTGTTGTTTATGTTTCTGTTTATAATATTTGAGAAGAAGGTCTGTCTAGCCTTGCCTAGTTCCACATTGAAATCATGAAGGCTGTCTTTATAGATGTTATAATGGATTATAAGTTTTGTCTTCACACATGCGTTCAGATTTCCTGCATTGTCTTTTCATTATTTGCACTGCCGTTGAGTTTCTCCAAGGTGCTTTCTGTCTTCCACTCTTTTCTTGACTTTCTCAGGAGCAATATTATCAATTACACTCTTAACTTTTGAGTTAAAGGAGTCAAGGAGAGAATCAACAGAGTCTGCAGATATGCTTGGTGTTAGAGATATAGCCTTCATAAATAGCTCACTAGTGTTCTCATTTAAGCTTCTCTTTTGACAGCGACAGATCTAGCTTCAATGGCAGGAGAGATTGAAATATCAAAGAAAATACAGAAATGATCAGACAATGCTACATCTTTAACAACAATTGATGAAATGTTTAGACCCTTGCTGATAAGTAAGTCTAGAGTGTGTCCACGATTGTGTGTGGGACCATGTACATGCTGTGTCAAATCAAAAGTGTTAATAACAGTCATGAGCTCTTTTGTTGTACTGGATTCAGCATTGTCTATGTGAATGTTAAAATCCCCAGCAATGGCAAAACAATCAAACTCTGAGGAGATTATTGATAACAGCTCTGTAAAGTCCTCAGTAAAGGATGGAGAGTATTTTGGAGGCCTGTAAACAATGATAAGCAGGATGCGTGGAGCACCTTTTAACACAATACCCAGATATTCAAAAGACAGATAGTCACCAAATGACACTTGCTTACATTGATAGACATCTTTAAAAAGAGCAGCAATACCCCACCTCTTCTAAACGCTCTGGACATACTCATAAAAGTAAAGTTAGGAGGGGCTGTTTCATTGAGGACTGTTGCACTGCAGTTTTCTTCAAGCCAAGTTTCATTTAGAAGCAAAAATCTAGGTTGTTTGTGGTTATTAAGTCATTGACTAGAAATGATTTGTTCTTAAGTGAACGGATATTTAAAAGTGCTAACTTAACAGTATTAATTTTTTCCCCACAGTAATCTTAGTTTGACATGTAATAGGCAGCAGATTAGATGGGTTTGCTATACGGTCTGAGAAGGTCTTACACTTTCTATCACGTAACAGAACTGAAATAGAGAAAGAGACAGGCACACTGGGTTCTCGTTCTGTAAACATTTGATAAAGATACTGTTAACATGGCGGGACCCAACACACATCACTGAGAGCTGGTATCAGTTGTTTTGGGTTCACCTACAACAGATGGAGGAGGGTGTTGGCCTGGCGTTGTGACGAAGAAATCTCACAGGAGGAGGCTGAGAGCTGGGCCCACAGGCTTTGATGGTTGTGGGGCTCACGCTCTTGGTTGATATCTGGGGCTCGCAGAAATCGAGTGTGATAGTCTGGTTCCAGCATAGACCATTTGCTCCATTCTCTCTGAGAAGCTCAGAAGGGGATGCTGGTGAGAGGGATAACATGTCTGGTGAGGGTGGCTGTTGTTCTGGTGTTATCGGAGGCTGAATTATGTTGTCATCCATTTCATGGAGTGACTTAGACATTTCATGCAGTTTCCTGTTCAGACTAGTCATAAAGCGTAACAGTTCACTAGTCTGACCCCCCTTAGAGCCCACCCTTTCGTGCACCTCCACAGTATGGGCAGAGATGTTACTGTTCAGTCCCTCAATCTGTGTTAGTTCTAATATGTCACAGTCTGTCTGTGGTGAGCACTGTGGGCGGGACTCAGCTGGGAGTGTGTCCGTGAGCAGTGGCTGTTGTGGCTGCGTGATGTTATCAGTGTCCTTGTGGAGTGTGACATGTCCATTCAGATGCTGAAATGAAGTCCTGTAGTCGCCCATAGTCTGTTCAGGTGTGTGTGTGCCATTCAGGTCGAGTGAGTTAGCACACACAGCTGAGGGATGGTGTAGGGAAAAGTGAATATTGTCCTTTAGCACTCTTGCACCAAGTTTGTTTGGGTGAAGGCCATTTGATGTAAACAATTGTCTCTGGCTCCAGAATAGATTAAAGTTGTCGATGAAGTTCACTCCCTTTATGTTGCAGGTTTTGCAGCCATGTATTAAGCCCAAGTAACCGTGAAAACCTATTTGTTCCTCTTGCTGGAAGTGGTCCACTGATGAACGGTTGAACTTTTAGTTTTCTAAGTGTTTCAAAAAGTACATTGAAATCCCTCTTAATGAGTTCTGACTGCTCTCTCTGAATATCGATTTTCCCACATGAATGACAAGTCGATTTGCAGTCTTATGTTTCATCAGAATGTTCTGAATTTCCTGTTTACAGAAACTGTAGCTTGTGGAAGGCAGCATGTAGTTGTATCCCTGCTGCTAATGTTTCTGACTGTGGAGTCCCCCACTATCAGAGTCCTGGGCTCGGCTGCGCTCTGAGCTGAGTGCCGCTGTCTGCTCGACCTTGAGCGCCTTTTGGTATCAGTGTTAGCTGCTGGCTGATACGATCTGTGTTCGTTTACATTCATCACATTTGGGGATGCATCACCCACATTCATTAATACTTCAAATCTGTTTTCAAGTTGTATAGTTGGTGGTAGGAAATCAGCGTTTGCAATCCTTGTGTCTGGGGTAGAGCATGCTAATGTTGCTCGTGACAATCTGATGTCTCGGTCCCTTTGGGTCTTGCTCCTGTTTGTGCCATCGATTAGTGTGTTGATCAGTTATTTGTTTCCCCTGTTGGGTAGCACTATGTTTATGGGACTCACCGGCAGTGTGCTGAGGGCGTTCATTTTGAAGCTCTGTGTGATTCGTCTGGTTGGTGGTTCCGCAAATAACTTTGTTTCAAGAACTGCAATCCTCTGTAAAAGTCTGTGGCAGTTTGTGCAGCAAGTAGATTCTAGAGGAGGCATTTTCTTATCCTTTTGAATGTAGGCAGCTGTGTTTTCCCTTCTCCGAATGTAAGCTGATGGCAGTGGGAGGCTGGTTGGATGAAATATTCGCTTTTTTGTAGTAATCCAGTCACCAGAGTTTCAAATTTTATCATTGAAGTCAAGCTTTGTTGTTTGAGCACTGTGCTGATTTACAGAAGTTGAAATTACGAAATTACAAGATAAAATATAGAAGCGATAGAGCAAAGCGGAGCAGTAAGCAAGAGCGTCGAACAGTAGCAAAGCAGGAAGTAATATATATATATATATATATATATATATATATATATATATATATATATATATATATATATATATATATATATATATATATATATATATATATATATATATATATATATATATATATATATATATATATATATATATATATATATATTACAGCTCACTCGCTCCGTTTGGTTTCATACCCTCTGCTGTCCATAAGGTGCCTCTGCGCACCAGTCATTTCAAATCCAGCCTCCAGTATTTGGGCCACGGCTACTAATTTGCATACACTCCCCAATCCTCAAATGCCCAATCCTAAATCCCCAATCCTCAATCCTAAATGGCTAAATGCTTAAATGCCCAACCATAAATACCAAATGCCCAATCCTAAATACAAATACATTTTCGACTTGGACTTTAACTTTCACATTTAGATTTTTAGTTTTGGTTTAAGACTTTTAGTTTTAGACTTTTAGTTTATAATCTGACCCAAAAATCCCTCCATAAATTAAGACATTAAGACTTTAAAAACTGCAATAAAACAGACATGCTTCAGCAAATTAATTCATAAAGTTTAATAATCATTGAAAAATGATTAAATGACTATATAATCACAAAAAATGTCAGACTCATTTTTTTGAACACAGAACTATAATACTCTTTGTGACTCTTTTTTTAAAACATAGACTTATACTCTCTGACTCATTTTTTAAAACACTTTTTTTTAAAATACTCTCTATCTGCTAGTGGCATGAATTTAAACATGGACTTAATGTCACTCATCTTCGCCTATGAGATGATGCTCTTTGGAGAGTACCCTTGGTTTGGGTAAGATGGATGTAGGTGCCAGGCTTCTCGTGTGCTTGCTTGGTCCTCTTATGTCTACTTAAACTCTTAGCGCTGCATGTGATTTTGTGTAATCAAGAGTATATGGACACTGATCAAACACAAGCTGTGACACTTCAAAAAATGGAACCTGTTTGTACTGAAACAGCTTGGAACATGCCTGAAAGTCAGAAATCTATACTCTTCAATCTGTATGCTTTCATATGGGTTGTTCCTGTTTACCTTCAGTAAAATGCGCAAGAAAGACAGTGGTGAATAGAATTCAGACACTGCCATTGCCTTTTCAATATGGCTGTGCATATTGTCTACCTCCTGCACTGCGGAGTGGCCTGGAGTAGAGTATTTTATTGTTATCTTTTTAATTTGAGGATGCCTTTTCAGGGAATATGCCATAGCAAAGGCTATTATGGAATTTCTGTTCTGAGGCACACAACTATCACTCCATGTAATCATCTCAGTGGCATGTGAATGATCACGTACAATGCATTCTAATATTTTCATTAGGGCACTTGCAACATAATTTCCTCCCCTACCTGACATTGCCTCTGTCCACAAAGCACAGTAGCCTTTTTAGTCAGCGAACAGTGACAAAGTAAGATTATACAAGTTAAGTTTCCGCTTGTAGAAAAAAGAGCTAATTTCAGCATGTGGACATGAAATAACATTCTGTTGGTCAAAACAGACTGATAGAGTATCTTTATCATCTCTGTCTTTTTGGCGCTCTTGGTGCATTGCCTTCTTGTCAGATTTGTTTGATGGTATTCATCACTTTGGCCTACCATGTTTTGCTTTACGGCAGTCTCATATGCTTCACATTGATCACACCGATCCTTTTTACGGGTGTGAAAGCTAAGATTGAACTCTGTGTTGAATATGAATCAGATTCTTTCACAGGTGTTTTTCCATTTAAGTCTGTAGAGACCATACATCCTTGAAACATTGAGTACCGGTTCAAGGTACTGTCTTTCTGTGCTGGCACGACAATAATGTGACTCAACAACAGAAAATTAACTAATGTGTCCCTTTACCTTCTCTTTCTGATTTTCATCTATGCATATTTTTGCATGCTTTCCTCTTGCATCTGATTTTGGCATGCTAGTTGTCTGATTTTTCTTCATTGTGTGTATTATACACAGGTTTCTGGCTGATGGCAAGTGTGCCCAGATAAAACTGCTTACAGACTCTCACATTTTCACCCTCTACTTTTAGATTGTACTTAAAGGGTTAGTTCACCCAAAAATGAAAATTCTGTCATTAATGCAAGGGCGTAGATATGGTCTCAGCTTTGGTGGGGACATCCCACCAGGTTTGCCCAGATTATATAGTCTATTATTTATGTTACTGAGTATGGAAATGCACCATAGTTTAGAAATGAATACATCTATTAATTTATGAGGCTCTTCAGTTCAAATTATCCAGTACTAAAATAATAATAAAACAAAATACTCCTTAATTATCAAGTTCATAAATTATTTTCAAAACTGATTTGAAAAAAAACAACACACACACACACACAAAATGACTTATTTTCAATATAAAAAGTGATTGGGGACTGGATTATTTAATACATTTTTTTTCCTCTTACCACAGTATTTGGCATGTCGAATATTAGTAACAATTTTAGATTTGATGCATTGTTAGTTTTTGTACAGGATCTTTTTTTTTTTTCTCATTTACTGTTTGTGGCTGTTTTTACCCCATTGATTATAACCAAATTTTTTGATTGCAAAGCCATGACACCATATAATCATGCATTCTTTGTTGATTGTTGGTGGTTTTCCTTGTTGGAAGAGGTAAAATGTGTATTTTTTTACAGTTGATAACTAGGTGGCACCATTAAACCTTTAGATAGGCCTCTGCTAAAAAAAAAAAGGTTAGTTTCTGGCTTTTGTATAGAGTATAATAACTGCATATAAATGAGGGAGAAAAAAATGTAAATCTGATGCTGGACAAAAACAATGCATCAAAGCCAGTGTTGTTACTAATCTTTGACATGCCCAACAATCACTTTTTATATTGAAAATAAGTTATTTTTTGTGGGGTTTTTTTTAATCAGTTTTGAATCAGTTTTTTGAAAATCATTTATGAACTTATAACAAACTCGTACTTTTAGGTGTATGGTTTACTATAAATTTATCTGAAGATCTTTTTGGGAGGGTTCTACATAACTTCTCATTATCTTTAAACTGGTTGAGGTCAAGAAAACAAAAATAACAATACTGATTTCCTATATTTGAAAAATATAACAACTGTGAGATAAACAATGATAAACCCAAAGCAAAGTAACATATCATACACCAATTTTACAAATAAACCCCATAACATATTCGTAGGAGTTGAATGCAAGAGTTGGGATGCAATGAGTGTGGTAATACTTATAAGTTGCAGTCCATAGATGTAAAGAAGGCAGATGGAAATAGTTCTTCAACCTTGGTAAAAGTCCAGATAAGATTCAATACTCCATACCGTGAATCCAAAAGCAAACCGAACCCGTTCGTATCCTTGTAACATGTACTATGCAACCTCCAATGAACCATTGGCACCACTAATGAGAGTAGGCAAAGGGAGTCCTTCTACAAACAAAATATTAACCAACATCAATATAAATCAATCAATCAACTTTATTTATATAGCGCTTTTACAATGACGATTGTTTCAAAGCAGCTTCACAGTGTTAAACAGGACAACATTGCAACAAAATTTGATTTGGCTAGTTTAATTTGGATAGTTTATAGAATTATATATGACCAAATTAATAAATTCTATTTGTATATTTAGTTGAGTAACTTGGATCATAATTTGAGTGTCCCCAACTGAGCAAGCCAAGCCAAAGGCGACAGTGGCAAGGAACCAAAACTCCATCAGCATGATGGAGAAAAATAAACCTTGGGAGAAACCAGACTCAGTCGGGGTGCCAGTTCTCCTCTGGCCTATTATTAACAGTGAATAATTATTACTCTGGCAACTTTGCAGGTCATAAATCATATTAGATAGGAATATTCGAAATTTTGGGTATCACGCAAGAGACGGGTTCATTTAGGATGGCGCTTCGATTACACAAGAATATGAATACTTGATAGATCGGAGTTATTGCGCCGGAGACGGGTTAATTGAGGATGACGTGCCGGTGAGGCAACGAGGTAGGCTGGGGAGTCCAGCATCATTCATGCCCTTAATCATATTTTTAGCGTTGTCTCATAGCACAACGTGGACAGAGGTTTTCGGAATGCACCAGGTCTGAAGCATCCCATCGAACGCGTCTGCTATGGCTTTGCTGGTGTGCGAACCCCGAAACGGCTTTGCTTGTAAGGTGGCATGGCGAAGAGTAAAGTTGTCATCAATCCACTGTACAGTTAAACTGAGCAGAGACATTGGGCAGACACTGCTTGACCAAATATCTGTTGTAAAACTGACGGTCGAAACGTCACGCAACAGGCCATTGATGTGCTTTTTCACGTCATGAAACACTTTCGGTAGCATAGCGGTTGTAATGTGATAGCGACTCGGAATTTCGTATCGCGGCTCCAGTATGCCAAGAAGATCTCAAAATCCTATATTTTCAACAGCCGACAATGGCTTGTCATCAAGTGCAATAAAGTATGCAATTCCCTCTGTTATTTTCTGTGCCCGTGGATTATCTCTGGACATCTTCTCGCGCTTCTGTAAAACCTGTGTTAATGTTGGCTGCTGAGTTGCTTGTTTAGCTTGACTAAACTGTGTGTATTCAGCACTATGATGCGTCTTCAGATGTTTAATTAGATTGCTGGTATTAAACGATGACCATAACTTACAGTCTGCCTTGCTGCTGTCATCATCCCTTATCTTGAAATGAGCCCAAACCGCCGACATTTTACGTTCATATGGTGTTCACCTAGACAAAGCGGCAGCTCGCGGCGACCAGTTTCGTTTCACAAAACGCACGTGGTATCGGTGAGTGGTATCGGCTCATTTTTATGAGTACGAGTATATGAGGACAGTATCGACCCGATGCCAGTATCGGTATCGGGCCATCCCTATCAGAAAGAGAGGGATGGCCCGATACCATAACAAGAGAGGGATGGATCATAACCATAACAAGTTGGATCATAACCATAACAAGTTTTCAAATTCTGCACATGGTAAGTCTCAACATTTTCAGTATCATTAAGAAAAGAAACAGAACAGTTGACAGGACCAAGACATTTGACAATTTTAGCCGGACCTTTCCACTTTGTGGCTAATTTAGCGATAAAGCCTTCTTCAGCTCTGGATAGACCGTACCCAGATTATATCTCCCACCTGAAACTGACTGTGCTTGCGTCTCAGGTCATAATGGTGTTTTTGTCTCTGTTGAGCTCGTTCCTCATTTCTCTTCACAAGGTCAAGGAGTTGTTGTTGTCTTTCCAACACATTATAGGCAGGACTACAAGGAGCAGGGGGTTGATGCAAGGCACCTTTTAACGGTCCTTTTAATTTCCGTCCCAAAGCTACTTCGGCGGGTGTGAATCCTGTGCTCTCTTGAAACGTAGAATTGAGTGCAAACCTAAATTCGGGCAACCATTGATCCCATTGCCGATGCTGATCTCCCACATATGAAGCAATCATTGTCTTTAGGTTGCGATTGATCCTTTCCATCATATTTGTTTGGGGGTGATAGGAGGTACAATTTTTAAAATTTTTGTATCACTCCCCACTGTTTACAGATTAAGGAAAGTAGCTGTAACGTAAACTGAGCTCCGCGATCCGACACTAAAAAAGTAGGAGTGCCCCATCGAGTAAAGATTTCCTCTACCAAAATTCTGGATATTTGGGGAGATTTCGCCACTCTCAAAGGAAATAACTCCACCCACTTGGAACAGTAGTCAACGATAACTAAGAGATGTTCATTTTGCTTGGCACTCTTTGGGAATGGACCCATCAGATCAACCCTGAGCATGAAACCGGGTTCAACAACTGGGGTGGACTGTAGATATCCAGACAACTTTGTTAACACAGGCTTATACTTTTGACACGTTTGATAATCTTTACAATACGTCCACACATCAGCTCTCACATTTAGCCAATAGGCTATGTCCAGAAGTCGAAGAAGAGTTTTTAGTCTTCTAAGATGACCGCTTAATGGGTTAACATGTACATATCGCAAGAACTCTTTACGAAAATCCCTTGGGATGACCAGCTGTAGTTTCTGTCCCCCATTTCTGCGAAACAGTACCCCATTCTCCAGTACGTAATGTACTCTTGAAAGATCCTGATTAGTTTGTGAGCTAGCCTTTTTACATAGCTCCTGGATTTCCAAGTCATTCTTTTGTACAATAGTGATCTGATCAAGATCTACAGGTAAGTTTGTTGCAAAAACTTTAGACTTGTTTGCTCTGACTACCGCCAGCAGCCCTGCTGATTCTGGATGTTCTTGGTTTCTGGACAAAACATCGGCTACAACATTACATATACCTTTTCTGTATTTAACTGAAGTGAAAGCCTTGCAGACGTATAGTTCAGCGTGTGAGACGAGAGTTTGGTTTAGGATGCTGAAAAACCCAGGTGAGGGCTGCATGATCTGTGACTTCTTCAAAAAGCCGCCCTTTCAAGTAATGTCTCCATTTTTCGACAGCCCACACAACAGCCAAACATTCTTTCTCTGAAACAGAATAAGCTTTTTCTGCTCCTCTTAATAGCCTAGAAGCATAGGCTATCACATGTTCCTCTCCTCTGTTTTCCTGGGATAATACAGCCCCCAATCCTATCTCACTAGTGTCAGTCTGCACCTTGAATGTCTTACTGAAATCTGGAGAAGTTAGTACGGGTGCTTGGGTAAGATCTTGCTTTATGATCTCCAAAGGCTGCTGACATTGCTCAGTACAAATCCATGAAGATTGCTTTTGCTTAAGAGCATGTAAAGGTGCAGCTTTTGCTGAGAAATTAGGGATAAAACGGTGGTACCACCCTGCCAAACCCAAGAACCGCTGAACATCCTTAATGGATTTGGGTATTGGAAAATCCTGGACAGCAGCTACCTTTGCTGGATCAATTTTTACTCCTTCCGCTGAAACGATGTGACCAAGAAAGTCAATTCTCTTTGGATGAATGTTACATTTTTTTTTTAGATTGAGAGTAAGCCCAGCGTCATATAGACACTTGGAAGACCTGATTTAGATGTTGAAGATGCTCCATTTCGTTCCTATAATACACCACCACATCATCTATGTATACCAGACAACATTTTCCTCTTACCTCTCTGAGTACATGTTCCATCAGCCTTTGGAATGAAGCAGCTGAATTTTTCAATCCAAAAGGAAGGTGTAAGAATTCAAATAGCCCTGAAGATGTCACAAATGCTGTTTTCTGGATACTATCTGCTTCCATCTCCATTTGCCAATATCCACTTTTAAGATCGAGTGTGGTAAACACAGCAGCTCTGTGCAGTGACTAAAATATCAGGAATTTGTGGCATAGGATAAGCATCCAGATGTGTTTTTATATTCAGTCTGCGATAGTCAATACAGAATCTTAAGCTACCATCTTTCTTTGGAACGACTACCACCGGAGAAGCCCAAGGAGATATTGAAGGACGTATAATCGCTTTAGCTAACAACTCCTTGATTTCAGTATCAATGAACTGCTGCTTATCTCTAGAAACCCGGTAAGCTCTTTTCCTAACTGGGATTTTGTCTGTGGTAATAACACCGTGTTTTAGCAGGGTTGTATGACCAACGTCTTGGGTACAAACCGTCGGCCAGTCTAACATCAAACTTTCCAGCTTCCTTTTCATCTGGGGTTGAGTGTCAGCTTTTTGAACCCGTTGCTGAACAATCTGCAACTGGTAGATTAGGTATAGCAAGATAAAAGTGCACTGTGGAACATGCATCATTGCTCAAAAATGGAAAAGAAAGATCTGTCCCTGTTTCAATTTCAGAAGTCAAAGTGTATCGGGCTTTTTGGAAGTCAAGCACAATTCCTGTCATTAATAGAAAATCCATGCCTAAAATGATTGGCACTGTCAAATCAGTATCCCTCATAATGAACAATGTCAGATCTACTTTCAATCCTTGAAATTTCACCCTTCCAATTTACCTTTCCCAACGCGGTCTTCCCCTGTCCATTAGCCAGCATGAATGGCACTGCTAGTATGGTTCTGTTTTACACAACTGTCTCCAACATGATTCCTGGATAAGGGATATAGTGCTACCCGTATCGACCATGGCTGTGAAATATCGATCTCTGATAACAATGGGAATATAAACAGTTTTAATGTCTGGTCGGGTTGAATTTTGAGTAGATTGCATGACTCTGGTATTAGCTATATGAGGCTTTCGTTGAGGTTCACAAGAGGGGTGTGTCCTCCTTTGTTCTTCTCCATTCACTTGACTCCAGTATCTTTTAGATTCATCAAAATCTTGTTCTATCTGTGTGCCAATTCTTACCAGTTCACCCACATCCTTTACAGTTCCTCTCATCAGACTTACTAACCGTGGATTACAATTTTGTAGTATAGCTTGGACTACTTCTTTTTCAGTCATCTCCTTTTTCCATCTCATGCACAAAGCACGGTAATGAAAAGCAATATCTCGAATACTTTCCTTGACTCCTTGTTTCCTTTCTAATAATTTCCTGGCGGCCACTTCTTCATAATCTTCACTCAGAAATGAAAGCAAGAAAGCTTCCTTAAACGGCTTCCAATTTCTGACATTCCTTCTTTCAGCCAGCCACCAATCTTTAGCTGTTCCTTTCAATACAGTGGTTAAGGCAGCCAATATTTCATGGGCAGAAAGAGGACGAACAGCAAAATACTCTTCACATCTTTCAATAAACTCTACAGGATCTTCATCTTGAGTATTGCTAAAATCAGGAAAGTCAATTTTTACAGGAGGGTTATATTGCACTGAAGACTCCGGTACGGGGATGGGACTAGTAAGCTGCCCATCAAAGGTTGGCTTGCTTACATTGTTGACTGGAGTGGGAAATGAAGAACTTAAATGAGGTGGTTTGGGAGTCGATATGGTTGACCTAAGGGATTGGAATTTTTGGTCAATCTGGGCATTTCTTCTTTTTAGACAGTCCACCATGGATCTTCCCAAATCTTGTATTGTGAGTTCAAGCTTTTTCTTAACTCTGTCACATTCACGTTCAAAGTAATGCAATTTCGCTTCGATGGCTTTACATTTGTTTTCCATCTCATCCTGAGAAACACATTCATCCACTCTCTGATAACAGTCTTCAACTCTACCTTCAAGTTATGTTATTCTTTCATCCAGTTGTTCATTCACTGGTGTAACAAAAGTGATCAGTGGGCCTATTTCTCTGTCATCTTCAGATGGGGGTGGTAAAGGAAGATTATCCAGATCTTCACTGGTGCGATCTTCCTCAGAGTCCAGGTACAAATCACTGAAGGTATTGATCAGTTCTCTGAGTGGTTCTCTGTGAACGGTGAAGGTCTCTGATGCAAAATCCAAACTAGGTATGGCCTCATCCTCACCCAGAGCATTGTGGCTTGTCATTATTGACAAAGACTCAAAACACAATAAAAGATCAATGAATGAAGCCAATTAGTTTTTGTCCCTGTTCGGGCGCCATCATATAGCAAACTCGTACTTTTAGGTGTATGGTTTACTATAAGCTTATCTGAAGATCTTTTTGGGAGGGTTCTACATAACTTCTCATTATCTTTAAACTGGTTGAGGTCAAGAAAACAAAAATAACAATACTGATTTCCTTATAGATATATTATGAAAAATATAACAACTGTGAGATAAACAATGATAAACCCAAAGCAAAGTAACATATCATACACCAGTTTTACAAATAAACCCCATAACCTATATATATATATATATATATTATATATATATATATATTATATATATATATATATATATATATAAATATATATATATATATATATATATATATATATATATATATATATATATATATATATATATATATATATATATATATATATATATATATATATATATATATATATATATATATATATATATATATATATATATATATATATATATATATATACATATATATATATATATATATATATATACTCCTGTCGATTCAACACGAATGCAAGAGTTGGGATGCAATGAGTGTGGTAATACTTATAAGTCACAGTCCATAGATGTAAAGAAGGCAGATGGAAATAGTTCTTCAACCTTGGTAAAAGTCCAGATAAGATTCAATACTCCATACCACGAATCCAAAACCAAACCGAACCTGTTCGTATCCTTGTAACATGTACCATGCAACCTCCAATGCACCATTGGTTCCACTAATGAGAGTAGGCAAAAAGGAGTCCTTCTACAAACAAAATATTAACCAACATCAATATAAAGTTCAAAAACAATGAAATACAATTTATCCAGTCACTCTTTAAATATGGCGTGCAAAAAAAGGACCTTACTTTGATTGAGCATCAAACAGTACGTTTCTCAATCAGGACATCATTAAAGGTAAGGTTACCAGAGGGAAGCCATGCTTTCCTCTTACCAAACAGCTCTCCATTCTTCTGCTATCTACATGTATTTAACCTTAGCAGACAAATGATCAATAGTGTCCCCTAATGGTGGATAGAATAATAACACCCCATGTAACCTTTAACTGTTACAAACTAGGCAATTAAAGAGTGATGTAAGCGATAAGAGTGACAATTAAACAATGACAACAGCTCAACAATAAACATGGAATCAAGTATGTAAACTTGCAACAAAACACATTTAATATTATTTTACATTTGATTATTTTATTTATTTCTAAAGAACTTTTTAGTAGCCTATATGGGTGCACTTTAAAGGGATGGCTCACCTAAAAATTAAAATTGTCATCATTTAATCATCCTCATGATATTCCAAACCTGTATGACACAAAAGAAGATATTTTGAAGAAAGTTTGTAACCAGGCTGCTTTGGGGGCACCATTGACTTCCATGGTAGGAATGTGTCTTCCTATATTCAACATAACAAAGAAATGCATACAGGTTTGGAACAACTTGAGGGTGAGGAAATTGACAGATGTTTCATTTTTGGGTGCACTGTCTCTTTAAACTGTCATTCTGAACCGGTAACCACTTTACTGACAATTCTGAAATTCAAAATTTTTTAATTTTCTTTATTAGTTTATTATTATGACTATATTATTATGTAATTATTTGTCACATTTTTATCTAAATATTTTTTAAATATCAAACTTTATATGATTATGATTTTAGGATTATTTATTATTAATATAGTCTGGCTATAGCTAAATGATAAATACAATCTATTAATTAACCGGTCCAATGTCTAGAAAAATAAGTCTGCCAAGCTTTGATAATGTATGGAATATTATATTAATATATTATCCATAAAAATAAATAAAGCAGCAGTGCTGACAGACACATCTATTGTTTAAGTCAGACAGTCTGAGACACTGAAATGCTTCTCTGCAAAGTGTGCAGTTCGCCTTAGGTTCATCGTAAGTTACTGGACAAGACCCACTGATACCTTTGTTTCTACAGCCCTATATCTGGAAATCCTCTTGCGTTCAAACGGTGGACATGAGCTCGACTTGCTTTTAAAAAACCGTGCAAGTTTCCAGCGCATGTTCTCAAGACTCCGTCGCTATGGCAGCAAAGCCGTTAAAACACAATCTTGTGCATCGTGTCCCATATTGGTTTTATACGGGGCGCGTCATTTTGCTTGTAAATACGGGACGATTCCGTATTTCAAGGGACGGGTGGCAACTATTTCATTTGTTTGGTCCTGGCCGTAGGAATCGATCCATATAGCAGCACGTTAAAATATTGGTGGGGACAATTTTGTCATCTTAAAATATTGATTGGGACTAGTACCTAGCGTCCCCCCCCTAAACCTATCCCCATGCATTAATGACTCAACCTAATGTCGTGCCAAACCTCCGTTCATCTCCGGAACACAGTTTAAGATATTTTAGATTTAGTCTGAGAGCCTTCTGTCCTTCCATTGAAAGTGTATCCACACTATACAGTCCATGTCCAGAAAGGTAAGAAGAAAGGTATGAAAAACATCATCAAAGGAGTCCATGTGACATCAGTGGGTTAGTTAGATTCTTTTGAAGCATCGACAATACATTTTGGTCCAAAAATAACAAAAACCTAAAACTAGCTCTCAAACTAAATCTAAAATATCTTAAACTGTGTTCCGGAGATGAACAGAGGTCTTACAGGTTTGGAACAACATTAGGGTGAGTCATTAATGAAATAATTTTCATTTTTGGGTGAACTAACCCTTTAAATGAGTAGGCTTTCTGGGTGGTTCATCACAGGTTTGTCTTTCTTTTTCTGTGCAGTCTGTAGTCATGGCTATAAAGTCATATTTTCTGTTTTGACTCAACTGGTAGACCTGTGTAAAGCATTTCTCAAATAAAGACTTTTTATTTGCAGAGTTGACATGTTCCTTGCCCTCCTGATAAAGTTTCTTGCTGGTACATGCTTTCCATGTTGAAGGATTTGAAACACGTCTCCTGTTTCTTCTTTTCTGAGTAGCCCCCAGATCTTTAATTTGTAAACTGGTAGGTGCAGTCACTCCCTCATTGGCTCCACTGGTTTGTCTGGTAAGACCCTAGGCCCTGCTGCATCTACATTGTCACCTGTCTGGAGAAAAAAATACATTTGAAAAAGTACATATTTAAACATAATATTTAAATACACAATGTAAAAAATAGGAATGCAATAAATTCTGAAAAGTTTCTTATTAGCTCAGTAGCTCTAAACTAATCAATTCTGACTGACTGATTCTTACCTTTCCTCTCTCTGTTGTTCTGTCTTGGTATTACTGGACTGCTTGTTTCTCCCTCTCTCTCTCTAAAAGTCTGATTTTACATCGCTCCTTCCCTCTTCTGCCTCAGTTTCTGTGCCATTCTCTGATGATTCTTTTTTCATATTTTCTTTGCCTGGTGCTCTCTCTCGTTCTCCTGCTATTGAGAGATGGTGGTCCAGTGGATTAAACCATGGAACTGAAACGCAGAAGGTTGCTGGTTTGATCCCAGTGGTCACCACCAATGTGTCCTTGAGCAAGGCACTTTACTCCATGTTCCTCCAGGGGGATTGTCCCTGTAATAAGGCACAATCCTAAATTAGACGCTTTGGATAAAAGCGTCTGCGAAATGCATAAATGTAAATGTTGTTTTTAGCATTACTTTTCCGCCTCCTGGATATGTCCGGTTCATTACAAAAATAGGCACAAAAAAATATGGTATACCATTGAGTAGCTACAGGCTACAATCATTCTGAAATCATTTTAATACTGAGGTAACTGGTTTAACGATCTTTCACATGTTTGTTTGTTTGTTTTTTCTGTTTTTTTTTTTTTTTTGTATCTTAGTGCTTGCCTCTTAATATCAGGAACTATGAAGCTAGCGCTGCTGGCTAGTGTGGTGTCTAACTATGAAAACAATCTCCTCAGCAAGACCTAAAACAAAACAAAAACAAAAAAGACTGAACTTGCATGGATTTCGGGCTGCTGTCCTTGACAAGATCATAAATAAAATTGTCGATCTTGAGGTTGCTTAAAAACTTTGCGTTGCATGCCATAATCCATAAGCCGGCGACATGACATATAAAGTTGATCCTGATTGGTCCTCTTCTGTGCATTTGAAGTGCTGATTGGCTCATGCAGATAGAACCTTATAGAACCAAGTCTGAGTTCAACTTTGTAGATTTAACCTTTTTGTTTTTTCAATAAAAAGTCCCAAAATGTACATAACTTAAAAAAACACATCACATTATGTAAATAAGTTGTCACAGAACAAGAATAATAACTCAATTTTGACAAAAACGTCAGATAGAACCTTATAATTCCAAGGGGACAAACTATCCTTATAAATTTACAGTTAGGCACAACTTTTTTTTTTTGTCTTTCTCAGACGATCATCATATTACTGGTTGTGTAATGCTCTGGATTTGTACTGCCCTGTGCAGTGGGAATATGGCCGACTCAACCTTACGTATACTGTTGTTTCCAAGAGGAAGATCATCAAACTGGTAGAAACAGGAATTGTTAGGTAACACATAAACACATCATTTAAAAAAAAAAAAAAATTAATTTGTTTGTGAATTTGAAGTTATTGTATTATGTTTGTGTCCTGTGTTGAATGTTTCAGAGATTGGGATGATCCACGACTCTTCACACTCACAGCTCTCAGGAGACGTGGGTTCCCTCCACAAGCTATCAACAATTTCTGTGCCCGGGTGAGAGAAAATGAGGGCAGCATTGTATCATATCAGTCAAGATATGTGAACGATTGAATGGTAGCAGGAGCTAATGATCACTATTAGTGATTGACCGATAGTGGATTTTGCAGATACCAATAACTAAAATGGGAAAAAACGACTGATTTAAATGATCAAATACACATACAAATATGTCAAAATGACCAGCTTGGGGAGTATTCTTTTAAACACGATTTACAATTGTCTTAAATTGAGGTACACAGTAGAGAGAAAGTAATGTATATCCGTATATTATATCCATGCATTTTAGGTCTTGGGGCAGCAGTTTAATAAGTAGTCTAATAAACCTTGGTTGTCACTTGTGCTATTAATGTTAATCAAACAACAAAAGACAAAAAATCACTCTCTTCTCTTGACTAAATAACTTTAGCTTTAATAAGCATTAATGTATTGATTTATACAGTGAAAATTACTTTAAACTTTATTATATTATTAGATTTCTTTTTTAGGCTATATCTTCTTGCCTGAACAGTAATGTTAATAGACCTTCCTGAAAAAATGTAAACAATTTATTACAATCGTATATTTGTAATTATTTTTTTCCGTTTGTTTCTTTTGTTCTTGTTCTTATTTTATCTTAGCCTGACGTGGTCATACTCAATTCTAGTCAGAATATGAATCTGATACTGCTCCATTGGGCTGTGATTATGGGGCGTGTTTCAACCGAACCAGGAAAGACCTCAAATGGATAGACCTACAACCGGTCAGAGCAACGGAGCGACGCATAACGTTAGTTGTCAAATGTCAAGTCAAGTCAACTTTATTTATATTGCGCTTTTAACAATGCCGATTATTTCAAAGCAGCTTCACAGTGTTAAACAGAAAAATAATGCAACAGAATATATTTTGATTATCATACAGTAACAATGTGGGCTTTAGATCAGTAATTAGATCAGTAATTTGGTCTATATGGTTAATTTAGTTTAATAATTAGATTTATTTTGAAATTTATTTGGCAAGGAAACCAAAACCCCATCAGAAGACCTAATGGAGAAAAATAAACCTTGCGAGAAACCAGGCTCAGTCGGGGAGCCAGTTCTCCTCTGGCCAATTAACAAACAGCATATTATTATTATTCTGGCAATTGTAAAGGTCAGAGGTCATAATAGATCTGAATATTCGAAAGATCTGAGGCAACACACCGGAGACGGGTTTATTGAGGATGATGTATCGATTAAATAATTATTAAAAATAAATAATTTGAAATATCTGGGTCATTACACCGGAGACAGGTTTTTATTGAGGATGCCGAATTGATTAAACAATTACTAAAGTGTAATATTCGAAGATCGGCCGCAACACGCTGGAGACGGGTTGTTTTGAGGATGACATATCAATTTAAAGAATTATTAACTATTCAAACAATCGGAGACAGGTTTATTGAGGATGCCGTGTCGATGAGGCAGCTTAAGGGGGAGTCTAAATGACGCGGTCTCTGCAGACATTTCAGGGTCATGTGTTGGTCACATCTGGGTGCAGGTCCACCGTCTGATCTGGATACAGCCTGGATCCGGCTGACTGCAGTAGACCTTGGGATAGAATAGAGACACTAACTTAGCGTAGATGCCATTCTTCTGATGATGTAACGAGTACATAAGGTGTTATGGGAAGTGTTCCCGGTTCCGGCTGACCTAGATAATGCAGCCTAATAATAATTTAATTGAAAAAGCGATTTATGTGTATGCCATAGAAAAGAGATGTATTTTTAGTCTAGATTTAAACTGACAGAGTGTCTGCTTCCCGAACAATGCTAGGAAGACTGTTCCAGAGTTTAGGTGCTAAATATGTCACAAGTTCAGTATGGAGTACCGCAGGGCTCAGTACTCCATACTGTCAACAGAACTCAACTGCACTGTGTTGCCAAGTCAAGTTTTTCCCGCAGGTTGTTTTCCATGTCCGCAGGTTGAAGCGACCCCAATTATATAGACCCAGGAAATATAGACCCTAGCAGGCAACCTTGCCAAGATAACATATTTTACCCCCCAAACGCCTTTTTTGTTTTGTTTTTTTGGAGAACTCCCCCCCCAGGAACTATTGGGATTGTTTTGGGCTTTAGTTTTGAGTAGCAATTGTGCGACATTGCAAAAAACTTGGCAACCCTGTCTGCACGCACAATGGAATAATTAACGTTAGTGTAAACTATCTTTGCCAGTGTTGTAAATAAAGAATTTAAGGATACACAGAGTAACTTACTTACCAACATGATCATTATTTCTGAGAGAAATAGTGAAGGTGAATGCATATACGAACAAGTTCTCCGTTTAGGATGAGAAAATTCAACCCAAGCGCCTTCGATGACATCGATGACATGGATGATAACATTACTGTTTATCATCTGTCCATCATCGTCTAAAGCCCGCCCTGACAATTTCATTGGTCCGAACAGTTTCTGTTCGGGCATAATTACTCCTCTATGGATCGAGTCCAGACCGAATTGCCTGAGCAAAAATTTTGTGAGCGGGGCTATATTCGCAACTAGGCCTGTCGCGATATTCAATAAATCAATTAATCGCGCAATAAAAAAAAATGAGCTCGATCATTTTTCCGCCCGCGATAATTTCCAGCATCTGTTTTTATATCCAATTTTGTAGAGCGTTACATTATATGATCAAGCTCTAATACATGTAAATGCTTGTAAGCGGAACAAGACACAAGATAATGTGCTGTATGTCAATGTCCTGTCTGTGTGGCTGCGTTTCATGTCAGCTAATCGAGGGACACTCTTATGGGGTGTGATTTATACATTTACTTTGCTAATTAAGCAATTAATCGTGTCGATTGTCGCGACCTTGCCATGATCAATGACGTGTGATAAGAAGCGTTACACTTTCGTCGCCCACTAGTGCTGCAACGACGCGTCGACGTCATCGACGACGTCGACTACGGAAATACGTCGACGTGCGTGAAATGCGTCGACGCGTCGCATCATACATTCATCTCGCGTAATGGCGGCTTCTGCTCCTGGGAATGGAGAGTTCCATTCTATCACAAAAACCTAGACCACGATTATCAAAAGTATGGGGATACTTTAAACAGAGGCCAACCAAAATGGTCCTTTGTTCCCTTTGCAAAGCCGAAATGGCGTTACGTTACCACGGCAGCACTGCGATGCACAAGCTCCTCACACCGGCTTCACACCGCACACGCTAGTGTGTTGGCAGGGCAGAAGCGGTGCGTATGGAGAGCGGGAGCCGCGCGCGTCAGTTGTACATTCACACTGGCTGCGTTTGCCTCGCGCAGCTGAACCGCGGCTCGTATATTGCAAATACAGACGAATATCGTCAATTCTGTCACTTTCCCGGTGTTCTCCTCCGACCCCTGTCTGTCTCGTGCTTTGATTAATGATGGGCAGCATATATCTTCTGCAAATGCGACTGTGTTCTCCTCTTTCCCAAACACACATGCATAACATGCTGTATAAAGGTAGTTTACGTGATAAAAGTAGTCTTAATGTTAATATAAGCCTCTAGTTTTAATCATTTAAACAGGCATTTGAAGTTTGAGCAAAACTGGCAGTGTGTTTTCCAGTATTTTATTTTTTTTAATTCACAGCGCCGGATGTCACATGGTGTTTGTGAAACACACAGAACACTTCACTACATGATTTCAAGGTGAAATTAGTTATTTTGCATGTTAATCAGGTCAGTTTTGATCAGAACAATGCACTGTGGCTTTAATTCAGCGTGAGCAGCGCCGTCAAAAATAGACCCGGCGCCCGAAGCGATCGGCACTGACGCTTCTGCTCTGCTCCTGCTACGCGCCGCTCTGCTGCCTCTGCTGCGGTGTGAATGCACTCATCTGTTAACATGAGCGTTGGTAAAAATATGCGCTGCTTACGCCCTGCTTACGCGCGGTGTGACATCCAGTGAACATGCTTAAGCTTCCATTTTCCACAACTGATGTGTGCGTTGATGAATGTTTTTATGTGAATAAAAGCCTAAATTAAATCTGTTCATCATATAAAGTGATTGTGTCTCTTCAGAAAATGTGGACTAAACCACTCAATTAATTTGTATTAGTTTTACAATTTACGATAAACTATTTGAAGTGTCAAAGTGGTAGTTGCATTAGTGCTGCAATTATTGTGTTTGTTTTTTCTCAGGAAGAGGCAAAGCTTAGAAGAAGAATTCTTTCAAAATGTGTGTGAAATGCGTCGACGCGTCGCGTCATACATTCATCTTGCATAATGGCCCCAGCTGGCCGTTACACTTACCGATAGCATACTCAACATGATTGTAAAAGATACTTTATGGCACTTTATTTTTGTATACTGTAAAACTAACTTGCAGTACTTTTGGTAAAAAATTAATAAAAGTTGAAATATTATATTAGAAGTAGTACTTATCATTTTTTGTATAGTTATCCAAAGGATTCATTAGCTAATCAAAAAAAGAACACTAGATTGAAAAAAAAAATCGTTAGATTAGTCGACTAATCGAAAAAATAATCGTTAGATTAGTCGACAGAAAAAATAATCGTTAGTTGCAGCTCTATCGCCCACATACTCGCCTGAGAAGCTACATGACGTCTGCGCCGTGTCGTCTGAAGTTTTGCCAGTTAACGAAAAAAAAACCTTCAATGTTCTAAATTGACGTAATTACAGTAAGCTCTGTGCATTAACAATTCGTCTAGTGGGTAGGACTGATGGGTATGTGTTTTTGCCAGTTAATCCTTGTATTTTCCAAAAAAAAGTATATTTATTTACAACATGTGATATAGTAGGACTCTTATACTGGAATGCGAAAGAAGTTAGCCTATATTACTTAATTCAGCCAGTTAGAAAAAAAGGTAAATAAATGTATTAAATTGTGCATTTGAAAAATTTTAGTACATCAATATGTTAAACTATACAGTTAGTAAACATTTAAATGAAATGCCCATTTATAAAGGTGTGTTTAAAATCAGCTAGAAGCTAACCCAGTTAAACATGTCCTTATTAGGAGAAAATACAAAATATGCAATTATCCATATTAGATTATTTATATAGGGGAGAGCAGGGCACAACCTAACATTTTTTTTAATATTTCAGTTTGTGTAAATCCACTTTCAGAGTATTATTTTTGTTTTCCTACATGAATTACATGTAATTACTACATGTAATTAATTACTTACATAAAAAAAATAAGTACAATGTACTTACTGTGTTCATATTGTGTTGCAAAACACCTTTGCTGATATTGAGGTGGGATACGGGTAAAGTTAGGGACAGGTGTGGTGGGATGGGTTTAAGGGTAGGGTTAGGTGTAAGGGAAGTGTCAATAGTGTAATTACAAATGTAACTACAGAAATTAATTACAGATGTAATTACATGCAGGTATTTTTTACAATGTAAAAACATGTATGTACACAATAAGTGCAATGTATCAAATTATGAATTAAAATGTTAGTACATAGTAGTTAAGGACACCTAATATAAAGTGGGTCCGTGGGGCTCATTGGCTGCATTCCGGTTTGTATTTCTAAAGTTCTTTCATGTTGCACGCTGTTTTAACATTTAATCCAAAAAACATACTAGTATTTATTTTCATGCTACTAGTACTTATTTTTTTAGATACTAGTATCTATTCCATTATTACTAGCGCTCATTCTTTAGTTAGCCTACTATAGGCCTACCTTTTGAAAAAACTAGTACTTAATCATTATAGACTAGAACTCGATCATTAGATACTAGTGCTTTATTATAATTCACTACCTAAGAAAAATTATACCTAATGCTTATTTTTGTTACTGTTAACATTTTAGATTAAATATATCTCTAGCTTAAAGCTGCGGTAACTTTTGCGCCTAGCGGTTAATGAGCAGAACTGCATGCGTCTTGCGGAAGAACATTGTACCCGGAGCTACTTCTCTCTGTTTATGACTACACAGAGACTGTGCTCCTCCGAAGCGATACCTACTAGACCGTCTGAAATAGTCCCAATATAAACACTTATTATAAGTGTGCCATACCATAATGATTCAGGGTAAGACAGAAACACGGTTTTGAACATGGATTCATGTTGTACATTCTCATTATATATTTTTTGTAAATATTGAACACAGTCACAGGCAGCAGCTTAAATATATACTTTTATTATTTCAATAATCAGTATGAAAAAAGCCCACTTACATTCATACATGCATATTCAGATGTTTATGCACACGCACGTTATCCAGATGTTTATGCACACGCACATTATCCAGGCGTTTATCCACACCAACGTTTTCCAGACACACATACGTTATCAAGGCGTTTATCCACACGTACGTTATCCAGAAGCATAATAAAAAAATATACTTTCTTACATATGTCGCTGTGACCGTGACTTCTAACGTCTCGAATCTTACGTCTGACGCCTGAATACTATGGGATTTTGGCCAGACGGCTGGCGAGCGTATACACGTTAGTTCTCCTCTCTGTTTGCTTGGCAATCATCACATTTTGTATAATCCACCCCTCATACACTCTGACACACACACACACATACACACGCACAGACTCGCATCAGTCTCCTGCTCACATCGAATCATATTTTGCTCATGAACAAACAATAACAACAACACAGAGAATTTTGAGTATTCTCATATTAGGAGTCTTAAATGGGTTAAATAACATCTTAAATTAACTTAAAGAGTTGTGAGGAAATGAGATCCGCGGGGCAGCGCGTGAGATCCGCATTATTTTCGGCAGCGGCTGTTCTCAAAGTGACAGGAGCACTGATGGTGCCTGTCATTAATGTTCATCAAAGAACAATGGGAACAGAGAAAATTTTAGCTTGAATGATTATTAATCTATATTTCATTTATTATTTATGCAGTTAAGAACAGCCTGGGAACAGCCTATTCGTTCTGAAATTTCTTTCTGTGTCTTACCCTCTCGCTTGAGGGTGTCAATGATGGCCTTCTTACCCATGATTGCGGTTTTGAGTAATGAACCAGCTGGGAGTTTTTAAAAGCCTCAGGAATCGTTTGCAGGTGTTTAGAGTTAATTAGTTGATTCAGATGATTAGGTTAATAGCTCGTTTAGAGAACCTTTTCATGATATGCTAATTTGGGTTTTCATGAGATGTATGCCAAAATCATCAGTATTAAAACAATAAAAGACCTGAAATAATTCAGTTGGTGTGCAATGAATCTAAAATATAGGAAATTTTAATTTTATCATTATATTATGGAAAATAATGAACTTTTATCACAATATGCTAATTTTTGAGAAGGACCTGTGTGTATATGTGTGTGTGTGTATATATATATATATATATATATATATATATATATATATATAATATATAATATATTTATATATACAGGGAGTGCAGAATTATTAGGCAAGTTGTATTTTTGAGGATTAATTTTATTATTGAACAACAAACCATGTTCTTAATGAACACACTCATTAATACCAAAGCTGAATATTTGTGTAGTTTATTAGGAAGTAGTTTTTAGTTTTAGTTATTTTAGGGGGATATCTGTGTGTGCAGGTGACTATTACTGTGCATAATTATTAGGCAACTTAACAAAAAACTAATTTATACCCATTTCAATTATTTATTTTTACCAGTGAAACCAATATAACATCTCAACATTCACAAATATACATTTCTGACATTGAAAAACCAAACAAAACCAAATCAGTGACCAATATAGCCACCTTTCTTTGCAAGGACACTCAAAAGCCTGCCATCCATGGATTCTGTCAGTGTTTTGATCTGCTCACCATCAACATTGCGTGCAGCAGCAACCACAGCCTCCCAGACACTGTTCAGAGAGGTGTACTGTTTTCCCTCCTTGTAAATCGCACATTTGATGATGGACCACAGGTTCTCAATGGGGTTCAGATCAGGTGAACAAGGAGGCCATATCATTATATTTTCTTCTTCCATCAAGACTCACTCTCATTTCATCAGTCCATAAAACCTTAGAAAAATCAGTCCTGAGATATTTCTTGGCCCAGTCTTGACGTTTCAGCTTGTGTGTCTTGTTCAGTGGTGGTCGACTTTCTGCCTTTCTTACCTCTTGGCCATGTCTCTGAGTATTGCACACCTTGTGTTTTTCGGCACTCCAGTGATGTTGCAGCTCTGAAATATGGCCAAACTGGTGGCAAGTGGCATCTTGGCAGCTGCACGCTTGACTTTTCTCAGTTCACAGGCAGTTATTTTGCGCCTTGGTTTTTCCACACGCTTCTTGCGACCCTGTTGACTTTTTTGAATGAAACGCTTGATTGTTCGATGATCACGCTTCAGAAGCTTGGCTATTTTAAGACTGCTGCATCCCTCTGCAATATATCTCACTATTTTTGACTTTTCTGAGCCTGTCAAGTCCTTCTTTTGACCCATTTTGCCAAAGGAAAGGAAGTTGCCAAATAACAGGTGTGGTGGGATGGGTTTAAGGGTAGGGTTAGGTGTAAGGGAAGTGTCAATAGTGTAATTACAAATGTAACTACAGAAATTAATTACAGATGTAATTACATGCAGGTATTTTTTACAATGTAAAAACATGTATGTACACAATAAGTGCAATGTATCAAATTATGAATTAAAATGTTAGTACATAGTAGTTAAGGACACCTAATATAAAGTGGGTCCGGCTCATTGGCTGCATTCGGTTTGTATTTCTAAAGTTCTTTCATGTTGCACGCTGTTTTAACATTTAATCCAAAAAACATACTAGTATTTATTTTCATGCTACTAGTACTTATTTTTTTAGATACTAGTATCTATTCCATTATTACTAGCGCTCATTCTTTAGTTAGCCTACTATAGGCCTACCTTTTGAAAAAACTAGTACTTAATCATTATAGACTAGAACTCGATCATTAGATACTAGTGCTTTATTATAATTCACTACCTAAGAAAAATTATACCTAATGCTTATTTTTGTTACTGTTAACATTTTAGATTAAATATATCTCTAGCTTAAAGCTGCGGTAACTTTTTGCGCCCTAGCGGTTAATGAGCAGAACTGCATGCGTCTTGCGGAAGAACATTGTACCCGGAGCTACTTCTCTCTGTTTATGACTACACAGAGACTGTGCTCCTCCGAAGCGATACCTACTAGACCGTCTGAAATAGTCCCAATATAAACACTTATTATAAGTGTGCCATACCATAATGATTCAGGGTAAGACAGAAACACGGTTTTGAACATGGATTCATGTTGTACATTCTCATTATATATTTTTTGTAAATATTGAACACAGTCACAGGCAGCAGCTTAAATATATACTTTTATTATTTCAATAATCAGTATGAAAAAAGCCCACTTACATTCATACATGCATATTCAGATGTTTATGCACACGCACATTATCCAGGCGTTTATCCACACCAACGTTTTCCAGACACACATACGTTATCAAGGCGTTTATCCACACGTACGTTATCCAGAAGCATAATAAAAAAATATACTTTCTTACATATGTCGCTGTGACCGTGACTTCTAACGTCTCGAATCTTACGTCTGACGCCTGAATACTATGGGATTTTGGCCAGACGGCTGGCGAGCGTATACACGTTAGTTCTCCTCTCTGTTTGCTTGGCAATCATCACATTTTGTATAATCCACCCCTCATACACTCTGACACACACACACACATACACACGCACAGACTCGCATCAGTCTCCTGCTCACATCGAATCATATTTTGCTCATGAACAAACAATAACAACAACACAGAGAATTTTGAGTATTCTCATATTAGGAGTCTTAAATGGGTTAAATAACATCTTAAATTAACTTAAAGAGTTGTGAGGAAATGAGATCCGCGGGGCAGCGCGTGAGATCCGCATTATTTTCGGCAGCGGCTGTTCTCAAAGTGACAGGAGCACTGATGGTGCCTGTCATTAATGTTCATCAAAGAACAATGGGAACAGAGAAAATTTTAACTTGAATGATTATTAATCTATATTTCATTTATTATTTATGCAGTTAAGAAAGGTGTTGATAACTATTACATTTCTGTACCGTATTTTCCGAAACTATAAGGCGCACTGGATTAAAAGACGCACCTTCAATGAATGGCCTATTTTAGAACTGTTTTCATATATATGGCGCACTGGATTATAAGGCGCATATAATAGAAGATACTGCAGTCAAACGTTTGCGTTATGCATCCACTAGATGGAGCTCTGTGCTAAAGGGAATGTCAATAAAACAGTAAGATAAAGTCCAACTTTATTAAGCGTTCTGACAACTCTGTTCACTCCCACTCCTCACTCCCAAACATTGATGTGCATATAAACAATATCTCCCAGCCTTGCTAGCTTTTCTCCCAAACGTGGAGGGGAACTTTTCCTTAATTCAGTAAACACGTAGCCTAGTAAAAGAAACAGTCGGATACCACAAAATCAAACGTTAGTTCATAACTCCACATTGTTCAGTTAAGTATAACACGTAAAGCTCACTTTTTCAGTTCATTCCCCGTCCACGAATCCCTGGAATTCTTTTTCTTCAGTGTCCGAATTGAACAGTTGGGCGACTACGGCATCCAACCTGCCCGGCTCCCGCTCGTCATTATCCGAAACCACAGTATCGGTGTTTACTGACTACGGTAGCCGTAATGCTGCAAGCGGTGCGGCTTTGTAGTTTACCAGTCATACTGAAACATTTTAATATTATTAAATTGTTTTTATTGGTTTTTCATATTAAAACATTTTGACAGAGCGTCTTGATCCATATATAAGGCGCTCCGGAGTATAAGGCGCACTGTCGTTTTTTGAAAAAATGAAAGGCTTTTAAGTGCGCCTTATAGTGCGGAAAATACGGCATATGTCTAACAGGGAGGGCACAGGTAAATATAACATTTATTATAATGGATTTATGTAAAGATTGTTTTAAGTTCACTTAAATTAAAAGATGTTTTTTTTTAAAGCCTAATAAATGTTGAAATTGGTATCTTTCAGTTATACTGTAATGTAATGTCATTGATGTTTCATAGAGACATCAGTGGTACTGGCCTTCATTCATAAAAACATGACAATACAACACACATTTAACATATACTGTCAATAAATTGTTTCTACATTACTTTGGAGAGTATCTGAAATTATTACAATATCAAAACATTAAAAACGTATTCGTAAAAGTGTAATCGTGATTAATTACAGAAAAAAAGATGAATTAGTAATTTTTTTTATAGATTCCCAGCACTACCTAAGTATTCCCTGCTGTTTATTCAAGTGCATTTTTTTGTTAACAGTCTGAGAGTCCATTGCTTTTTTTGATTTGGTTGTTTTGTTCATTTATTGAGGATATTTAAAATGCTTTCCGTTTTCAGTGTTAAATAGTCTTTAGAAATAAAAGTTGATTCATCTTTGAAATGGAAGCATGAAGTGCTCCAAAATTTCCTGATAGCTAGCTGCATTGACCCTGCCCTTGATAAAACACAGTGGACCAACACCAGCAGCTGACATGGCACCCCAGACCATCACTGACTGTGGGTACTTGACACAGGACTTCAGGCATTTTGGCATTTCCTTCTCCCCAGTCTTCCTCCAGACTCTGGCACCTTGATTTCTGATGACCTGGGAAATGCGGCATCTGTAGCCCATTTCCTGCACACGCCTGTGCACGGTGGCTCTGGATGTTTCTACTCCAGACTCAGTCCACTGCTTCCGCAGGTCCCCCAAGGTCTGGAATCGGTCCTTCTCCACAATCTTCCTCAGGGTCCGGTCACCTCTTCTCGTTGTGCAGTGTTTTTTGCCACACTTTTTCCTTCCCACAGACTTCCCACTGAGGTGCCTTGATACAGCACTCTGGGAACAGCCTATTCGTTCTGAAATTTCTTTCTGTGTCTTACCCTCTCGCTTGAGGGTGTCAATGATTGCCTTCTTACCCATGATTGCGGTTTTGAGTAATGAACCAGGCTGGGAGTTTTTAAAAGCCTCAGGAATCGTTTGCAGGTGTTTAGAGTTAATTAGTTGATTCAGATGATTAGGTTAATAGCTCGTTTAGAGAACCTTTTCATGATATGCTAATTTGGGTTTTCATGAGATGTATGCCAAAATCATCAGTATTAAAACAATAAAAGACCTGAAATAATTCAGTTGGTGTGCAATGAATCTAAAATATATGAAATTTTAATTTTATCATTATATTATGGAAAATAATGAACTTTTATCACAATATGCTAATTTTTTGAGAAGGACCTGTGTGTATATGTGTGTGTGTGTATATATATATATATATATATATAATATATAATATATTTATATATACAGGGAGTGCAGAATTATTAGGCAAGTTGTATTTTTGAGGATTAATTTTATTATTGAACAACAAACCATGTTCTTAATGAACACACTCATTAATACCAAAGCTGAATATTTGTGTAGTTTATTAGGAAGTAGTTTTTAGTTTTAGTTATTTTAGGGGGATATCTGTGTGTGCAGGTGACTATTACTGTGCATAATTATTAGGCAACTTAACAAAAAACTAATTTATACCCATTTCAATTATTTATTTTTACCAGTGAAACCAATATAACATCTCAACATTCACAAATATACATTTCTGACATTGAAAAACCAAACAAAACCAAATCAGTGACCAATATAGCCACCTTTCTTTGCAAGGACACTCAATAGCCTGCCATCCATGGATTCTGTCAGTGTTTTGATCTGCTCACCATCAACATTGCGTGCAGCAGCAACCACAGCCTCCCAGACACTGTTCAGAGAGGTGTACTGTTTTCCCTCCTTGTAAATCGCACATTTGATGATGGACCACAGGTTCTCAATGGGGTTCAGATCAGGTGAACAAGGAGGCCATATCATTATATTTTCTTCTTCCATCAAGACTCACTCTCATTTCATCAGTCCATAAAACCTTAGAAAAATCAGTCTTGAGATATTTCTTGGCCCAGTCTTGACGTTTCAGCTTGTGTGTCTTGTTCAGTGGTGGTCGACTTTCTGCCTTTCTTACCTCTTGGCCATGTCTCTGAGTATTGCACACCTTGTGCTTTTGGGCACTCCAGTGATGTTGCAGCTCTGAAATATGGCCAAACTGGTGGCAAGTGGCATCTTGGCAGCTGCACGCTTGACTTTTCTCAGTTCACAGGCAGTTATTTTGCGCCTTGGTTTTTCCACACGCTTCTTGCGACCCTGTTGACTATTTTGAATGAAACGCTTGATTGTTCGATGATCACGCTTCAGAAGCTTGGCTATTTTAAGACTGCTGCATCCCTCTGCAATATATCTCACTATTTTTGACTTTTCTGAGCCTGTCAAGTCCTTCTTTTGACCCATTTTGCCAAAGGAAAGGAAGTTGCCAAATAAATATGCACACCTGATATAGGGTGTTGATGTCATTAGACCACACCCCTTCTCATTACAGAGATGCACATCACCTAATATGCTTAATTGGTAGTAGGCTTTCCAGCCAATACAGCTTGGAGTAAGACAACATGCATAACGAGGATGATGTGGTCAAAATACTCATTTGCCTAATAATTCTGCACTCCCTGTATATATGTATGTATGTATGTATGTACTTTGTGACATGGTGCATTATCCTGCTAGAAGTAGCCATCAGAGGATGGGTACATGGTGGTCATAAAGGGATGGACATGCTCAGAAACAATGCTCAGGTAGGCCGTGGCATTTAAACAATGCCCAATTGGCACTAAGGGGCCTAAAGTGTGCCAAGAAAACATCTACCACACCATTAAACCACTACCACCAGCCTGCACAGTGGTAACAAGGCATGGTGGATCCATGTTCTCATTCTGTTTACGCTAAATTCTGACTCTACCATCTGAATGTCTCAACAGAAATCGAGACTCATCAGACCAGGCAACATTTTTCCAGTCTTCAACTGTCCAATTTTGGTGAGCGTGTGCAAATTGTAGCCTCTTTTTCCTATTTGTAGTGGAGATGAGTGGTACCCGGTGGGGTCTTCTGCTGTTGTAGCCCATCCGCCTCAAGGTTGTGCGTGTTGTGGCTTCACAAATGCTTTGCTGCATACCTCGGTTGTAACGATTGGTTATTTCAGTCAAAGTTGCTCTTCTATCAGCTTGAATCAGCCGGCCCATTCTCCTCTGACCTCTAGCATCAACAAGACATTTTCGCCCACAGGACTGCCGCATACTGGAGGTTTTTCCCTTTTCACACCATTCTTTGTAAACCCTAGAAACGGTTGTGCGTGAAAATCCCAGTAACTGAGCAGATTGTGAAATACTCAAACCGGCCCGTCTGGCACCAACAATCAAGCCACGCTCAAAATTGCTTAAATCACCTTTCCTTCCCATTCTGACATTCAGTTTGGAGTTCAGGAGATTGTCTTGACCAGGACCACATCCCTAAATGCATTGAAGCAACTGCCAAGTGATTGGTTGATTAGATAATTGCATTAATGAGAAATTGAACAAGTGTTCTTAATAATCCTTTAGGTGAGTACATATATGCCTACATATATACATACATACATACATACATACTGTATGTATGTGTGTGTGTATATATATATAATATATACAGGGGTGATAGCGTTCCGGCACCACGCCGGATTTCCGGCGTAGGCTACTGTGGTTGCTGAAAAAAATAAAATAAAATTAGGTTCTTGTTATATTGGTCTACAGCGGCGTTTTAGTGCCATGTTAAAAATAATAATAATAATAATAATAATAATAAAAAAGATTGTCTAATGTTTATTTGATGTCTGTTTTTTAAAGCACGGAAGAGAATATGTGCTGTTCTGTTAGACATCGTTTCAGCTATTAAAATAGTTCCGTTTTGTATGTATGGCAAAGTGATTTCGTTTCTGTTTTTATAAATTAAGTTGTAATGGGAATATTTTTTATTCGTCAGATATAAATAAGGTATAGGCGCATATCCATTGGTTTGTGCGGAGAGGAAGCTTGCACAATGCAATACAGAGGCGCCAGAGCCGTCACTTGCACTTTTTTTTTATCCAGTGGAAACGAATTATCCTCAAAACAATACATGCCTTACCAACATCAAATACATAGATGGAGAGATTTAAATTATTGCTTAAATAAAACAAATCAAACCAAAAACTATTTCATTATATCTGTAAAGATGCATTTCTCGCGTCAAAGTGGAGATTTCTATTAAGGATCTCGCGTCACTGATTTAGAATACACTAGTTTATTCATAAATAATTCAAATATCCCTTACCCTCAGACACATTCATTGTTATGTACAAGGAATACAAGTTGATGTTGACCAGTGGTTTTCAAACCCTGGGTCATGAATTAAAAAATTGTCGCCAGGACAATTTAAGGAAAATGGAGTTACACTAAAAATAAAAATAAATATTTTTCATAAAATTAGTCTATAGGCCGATAGGCTATATAAAAGGAATAAATATGCGAAATATAATTGATTTAAATAATTAAGAGATCAAACAAAAGAAAGAAAGAAATGTGTGACAGTTGCTGCTGAGTTTGGTTTATTGTTTGGTGCTCCTCAAACAAGTTCACAAAATGGAAACCCAGACGACAGAAAGCACATCTTGTTATCTTTATTTTACAATAGCACAATGTAAGTAAACACTTTGCAATTTTTAACGATGTCCTTCTCTTATTATTTGTATGACCAAAATGACGGAGTATTTTATTTATGTTTCCTCTGCTCGTTAGGTACCCAGCGCCTCGCGCGCAAACAAACAATCCAGCATTGCAAACTTGACATCGCAGTCAGTCAGTTCATCATCAAAATAAAATAGTTAACCTAATATATAAAAGTTACACAGCTCAGTTCAAATAGTCAGTAAAAGCCAACAATTCGTGCCATTCAGCGTGAGCACTGCTCCACTGTGGTGTTCCCAAATAGAGACCTGCGCGGGACGGATGTTACCTTCTCCCGCTCCCGCCCGCATTAAAGTATAAAACGTTTTTCTGTCGTCCATGACACTATTTCAAGTAATTTAATGTAAAAGCAACCCAGTGCGTGGTTTGGCGTGGCAGAATGCGCGCAAAGTGCGCTCCATTCATAATTTTAAAAAAAGATGACATCTCAGTTGATCGCGATCTCACAAAGCTCTTGTTATCAATAAAACTGACTGCGCAATGGATCTTCCATAATGTATAAATTGTATTTGTTATAATCAGAGGATTTGCCAGCATTCAGGATTCAGAACTGCGCAAAAACTCAGGCGTTTTGAGCGGTGAGTGGATTCTATCTTAAATGCATCTCTTTGGCCATTGCGCTCTAGAAATAAACACGTATTCGTGACATTACACAACGCAGCAAAACAATTTATAAACAGAAACCCTGCCTATACTTGCACCCGTAGCTAAATCGTTTTTATTTTGTTTTAGTTGTTCTTGTTGATTTGTGCAATAGATGCATAACAATTTATTTGTTGATGGTTTATTTTATTTTTTTAGAAATTTCTATTTTTGCGGGAGTCCGCGAATAGTTTTATTCTCCGCAACCCGCACACACGAATACCTTACCGCCTGCACCCGCACACACACGAATACCTTACCGCCTGCACCACGAATACCTTACTGCCTGCACCCGCACACACACGAATACCTTACCGCCTGCACCCGTACCTGCACTCAGCCATCAAATCTAGTCCCGCGCCGCACTCTATATGCGTTGGGTCCCCGCGGGAGTACAGGTCTCTATTCCCAAGCACATTTTTGCGCAAGTGAGGATGATTTTTTTCCATCAATATTGGGACACGAGTGAAGTACAAAGCCTATAATAAATAATTGTTATGCATCCAAATGAAATAGGCTACATCGCGAATATGGAAATTGGATTTGAATGAGGGAGTCAGGCTACGCGAGACCAAAGCTGGTTACGTTCAGTTTCTCATTAAATTATTTCGTTTTGGCTTTATATAGTTATAGCCTAATTGTAGGCTATTTTTAATTCTTGATCCATTCTGAATACTGTTCTCTTTGAAGGATTTGTTGTAGAGTGAGGGGAACTAAAATAGCTATGTCTGTAGTGTTTATAATGTTTGTACATTATTTTGCTTTATACAGTTTTTTTCTGGATGCAATTAAATGCGACTTGTACATGACTTAGGCCTACCTGATTTTTCTCTCTCAAAAACAATATATATATATATATATATATATATATATATATATATATATATATATATATATATATATATATATATATATATATATATATTGTTATAGTGTAGTTGTAGTGTATTTTGAAGCATGCAGCAAGCGATTAATTGGTTAAAATTCTTGTTGGTTAACGGTTAACCAGTTAATTAGCGTCCCATATATAGGCCTATATCAAATTAGTGCAGAATCAACTTTAATTTGCGAACGCATCAATGATCAAAAGCGTTGTGTGGAAAAGTGCTGAGCTGAACTTTTGTGCCATCTAGTGGTTTAATGGAGAATGCAGTCAAATGGCCCATTGTATATAAGTATTATGCCTATATATGGGTCGCGACAACTTAAAAAAAAAGAGGGTCGCTCTTTAAAAAGTTTGAAAACCACTGATGTAGACTAATATAAATTTAAAATACATCGTTTTAATAAATACAAATCAGCAAAACTGTTTCAAGTGATAGGCATTATTCAATTAAAAGTATCAATGAATAAAACATTATGTTGACCAGGTGGATTATTCATTGAAATCATGGAGAATGACATTTAGTTTTATTTTCATCATGAATGATATGAGTATATTCATTTTTTTTTATAGTTTTTCAGTTGAATGGTGCATATTTTGCAATTATATTTGTTAAAGAAAAATGAATGTGTGTCCTTTTCATGTCCTTTAGGTAATCAATTCCTGTGTACTTTGGAGTACTATTATTGCCACTTACTGACCTGTCTTGGTATGACTGTAGCATCTGCAGCATTTACTTCCAGTGATTGTACTAAGATGGGCTAATAAGGTCAATGTAGGCACTGAACATATTGAGAAGAAAATGCTGTGTTTTCTTGAATAATACTGAGGGCATAATGCAAATATGAAAATATCTAAAAAAGAGCCACTTGACAATAATGATGATCAGGGTTATACATACTTAGGCTGTTTATATATTTGGGCCCAGGGGCCAACAAGTTGTGTTAAAAGTGCGTCGCATACATAGTACCCTCTCTTGGGGGCAAGGAAAAAAAGTTCAGGCTCAGGAATTTTTTTCACTATCAGCCCTGTATATATATGGGTCGACCGATATATCGTCCGGTCGATATTTGTCATTTTTTTAATTATATCGGCATCAGCCGATATCCGTGTTTAGTAGCGTCGATTTAAAGTCAGGCACTTCCGCGGGCAGTCCCGTGTTATTGGTGCGGTGGGACCATCCGGAACTGGCATAATGCTTGCAGATAACTTTACGGACTGTAGTCGAAAACTATCAGCAGCTTGCTTGCTAACATAATACCCCAAAAGTTATAAGTTCTGTTTTATTTTTCCTGTATCGGAGTCAGAGAATTTCACTCTGTGCGTGGGGTGGAGAAAGCAATAGCTCTCTCAAACACTGCAGTGGGATTGAGCGCGAGGGCTACGTTACTCCGCCCCCCTCACAGAGAGCACCGTGCTCGGAGACACAGAGCTGTCCTCACTCCTGGAGCAGCCCAGAACAGTGTATTACAGGCTAGCCTTGTTTATACTCGACGCATCCACACGAGCGAGGGTGCGCGCGGCAAAAATTATATCAAAGTGGAGTGGCCGATCGGAGGCGCGCAGAAAGCATAAACAAGGCTAAAGCACCCTCAAACGCAAGCAAAAGCACCCTCAGTTGATACTGTTGATACTGTAATAATATACAGGCAAAACAGATTGGGCAGATTTGCACAATTGTGTTTGCGCTCTGGAGAGCGCCGTCTATTTACCATACAACATGTGTTTGCAGCGTTGAGTAATGTAGCCAGATCTCTTGAACATGATCTGAGTTTTTTCAGTGCTGTGTTAATGCAGGCTCGCGAAACTCAAGGCTATACAGTCTATAAAATCCATTGAATAACGAGCAGCGATGAAAGGGCCCTCACACATGCACCGCCACCCGGTGGCCTCAGGAAAACAGTGAATAATGGGCGACATGCATTTAAGCGGGTCAATATAGGAGAAATATGGCAAACGCACTTCAATGTGCCACACTTCCTTCTGCCAGCAGGTGGCTTTTTTTGACTATAACTGAATATTGCCATTTAGATGTCGTCAGGTCAGAACTATTATCAAACATGTGAAGTTTGAGGCAGATCGGACATTGTATACCTGAGTTACAACAACTTCCTGTTTAATGGCGTAAATCACAGACATTAGCACAGCCACGTGTTGCAATATTTAATGTGTTTCTAGCATGTTTGGGATTTCATGGCATATTTAAAAGTGTTTCTGTGAGTGAGTTATAGTTTAAAGCATGCCATTTCCTGTTGCCAGCAGGTGGCGCTATGACTGAATATTGGCATGTAGATGTGTTTAGGTCAGGACTCTTATCAAACATGTGAAGATTAGGGCAGATAGAACATTGTATGCCTTACTACAACAGCTTCCTGTGTCATGGTGAAACATCAGACTTTGTGAGGCCGCCACAGAAAACTCAAGACCTTCACAATATAACATCACCAAGGCCTTTAGATTAGACTGACCAAATATGATGTTGATCTGGTTACATCTCAATGAGGAGTTAATCACAGTGTAAAACATGCCATTTCCTGTTGCCCACAGGTGGCGCTATGACTGTCACTAAATATTGGCATGTTGATGTCTTCAGGCAAGTACTCTCATAAAAGATGTGAAGTTTGGGGCAGATCGGACATTGTATGTCCGAGTTACAACAGCTTCCTGTTTCATGGCGAAACAATTACATTTCTGAGGCCGCCACGGACACGCTCTTCAGTGAAAACTCAAGATCTTCACAATTTAACGTCGCACTGGCCTTTAGATTAGACTGACCAAATATAATGTTGATTTGATTAAATCTCTAGGCGGAGTTCATTAAAGTACAACGTCTGGAAATGGCAAAATGTGCAACAATTTGGCAAAGAAAAATTAAAAAAAATTTCACTTCCTGTTGGTTTTCAGATTTCGTACCAAGAGACTTTTTTGTAGGTATTGGGCTGTTACATGTGTCTACCGAATAGCTGTACAGGTCCTTCTAAAAAAATTTGCATATTGTAATAAAAGTTCATTATTTTCCATAATGTAATGATAAAATTAAAAATTCATATATTTTAGATTCATTGCACACCAACTGAAATATTTCAGGTCTTTTATTGTTTTAATACTGATTATTTTGGCATACAGCTCATGAAATGACTTGCAGAAATGACTGCTTCAATGCGGCGTGGCATGGAGGCAATCAGCCTGTGGCACTGCTGAGGTGTTATGGAGGCCCAGGATGCTTCTATAGCGGCCTTAAGCTCATCCAGAGTGTTGGATCTTGCGTATCTCAACTTTCTCTTCACAATATCCCACAGATTCTCTATGGGGTTCAGGTCAGGAGAGTTGGCAGGCCAATTGAGCACAGTAATACCATGGTCAGTGAACCATTTACCAGTGGTTTTGGCACTGTGAGCAGGTGCCAGATCGTGCTGAAAAACGAAATCTTCATCTCCATAAAGCTTTTCAGCAGATGGAAGCATGAAGTGCTCCAAAATCTCCTGATAGCTAGCTGCATTGACCCTGCCCTTAATAAAACACAGTGGACCAACACCAGCAGCTGACATGGCACCCCAGACCATCACTGACTGTGGGTACTTGACACTGGACTTCAGCCATTTTGACATTTCCTTCTTTGTTTTGTTTTAGGTGGGTGTGACTGTTGCCCAGACCACCATGGAGCCACACCTGTTGGAAGCATGTGTAAGGGAAGTCCTTAATGACATTTCCCCTCGTGTCATGGCCATACTTGAGCCCCTGAAAGTCACCATCAACAACCTACCAACCAATGCACAGGTACACACATGCATAAGTGCATGTTTGTTTGTTACACATAATGCATAATATACAGCTAGCCAATTATAATTACAAAAAAATCAGTTAAGGGGCCTTAAGAAGTTTATTTAGTTTATATGATGACAGGATAACACAAGCTTTTCTCACTAATTACAGCCAGTCTGTCATTATCGCACAATAAAAATTTGACAGTTTTAACTAATTGAAAAGGTTTATTTTGCAGTAATGACTGGCTGTAATCTTACAGATTTATGCTCTCTACTAAAAATTATATTGAAGTTATTTTTAGGTATTGTTTACTATAGTTGCTAACTTCAGACGCAAAGACATCAGAGTGATATGATAAACATAAAGGTTACAACGACATGTTGCTATGAACAACAGTCAAACAATAAGTTTAGGTTAACCAAAAATATATTTACTGCTCAATGCTGCGATTAACTGATCAAAATCAAGTATTCCAGAGAGCCATGCGATTAATGGAGTTAAATGATGCACAAGTGTACTCTCATAACTGCAGTGGATCACTCCTGTTTTTTTCCCTTATTCAGAAGGAGCTTCGAGTCCCAGACTTCCCAGCCAATGAAGCCAAGGGCAGCCATGTGGTTCCCTTCTCAAAGACCATCTTCATTGAGCAGAGTGACTTTAGAGAGGTAGAGATTATTTTCTGTTTTGAATTTAACCAGCATCCCATATAAGCAGAGGTGACACTGTTTTTGCTGTTTTGTGTGTTTGCTGTAGGTAATGGAGAAGGGCTATAAGCGCCTGACTCCAGATCAGCCAGTAGGCTTGAGACATGCAGGATATGTCATCTCTGTACACCGTGTCATCAAGGTGAATCACCACTCGCTTAGTTCACATGATCCACATGCAGAAGATTGTGTACCACAGGCTTTTAAGCAAAGTTTTGATCATATTGATCATTTTAAAGGCCTTTTTTAAGGAAATTTTGTGTATCAAATATGATACAGTAGGATTTATAGGGTTTAATGCCTTTTCTCGTCAGGATAACTGTGGTAAAGTGTGCGAGCTAGAGGTGACATGTGTCAGCTCAGACTCTGTGGAGAAACCCAAAGCATTCATTCATTGGGTGAGCGAGCCACTGCAGTGTGAAGTGCGCCTGTATGAAAGCCTGTAAGTTTCCTTGTGTACTGACAAACCAGAGGTTTTTATTTAATCTTAATATTTTGTCATGTCTTTTTGACAAACAGACTGTGTATGTTTTACCCTCACTCTCATGTTTCTGTCTGTAGGTTTCGCCATAAACACCCAGAGGACCCAGCTGAAGTTCCTGCTGGTTTCTTGAGTGACATTAACCCTGTAAGGCAATACATTATATAGGATTTACTTGAATTTTTAAAGGAAGTTTGATCACTTAGAAAAGTAATTGCATTATCCTCAACAAACTAAAATAAGCTATGCACCAAAGTGCAATACTTCAGTGTAGGGATTTTGAACACTAAAGCTTAGTTCCGACTGCACGATTTTCAAACTGGTCAGATCACTGCTCTTTTCACACAGCATGACTATAGCATTCAGTCACTGTAGCATTCAGTCACTGCTGTGTTCACACTGCACGATGGATCTGCGACGGGGTTTACACCGCATTACTGTGCAAAAGGAAGAATCGCCGACAACTCGCTCTCTCCGGTGCGCAAACTACGTTTCCCAGCGTTCCCAAACAAACGCACGTGCGATGTGACAAGAAAGTGTCAACAAATTATCCACTTATAGGTACAGTAGTCTATATAAATATGAATTGATACTAAATCAAATGTCAAAACGAACCCCCTCAAATAAAATCCCACTGCAACCTAAAGTTAAAAGTTAGCAACCCTGGGTAAGGATTAGTTGCTTATAATTATACATGATTTAAAGGTTACTACAATAGTTAGTACATGTAACAAGGATGCTATAGTGTCACCTAAATTTCTCTTTTTCTTTTTTAAGTTAAATGTTTCTAAATCTTTTTTGTCATTCCTAGAATTCCCTAACAGTGATTGAAAGTGCCTTAGTGGATCGTTCTGTGGGCAAGGCCAAAGTGTTTGACAAGTTTCAGTTTGAGAGAGTGGGTTATTTCTCTGTGGACCCTGATAGCACATCTGAAAAGGTATTTCCAGAATCATTCAATTGTCAAAGAGATTGACATACAGTAGAGGAAAACACTGCCTCATCTTTCACCTGTTTCCCCCCAGCTGGTGTTTAACAGGACTGTCACCCTGAAGGAGGACCCAGGAAAGATATGATTGGGCTACAAGAGAGAAGTTGTACTAAGACATCAACCAGGCATCACAAAGCAGTTTTCAATATAATGTCAAGTAAACCAGGGAATTCAGTGTATTCTAGTATTCTATCCATATTATATGGTCTTTTTTTAACTCTCAGGTGCAATTTTGTACAACCTATTAATTCTGCTGGGGTTTGTCTTCTATGAAATAAATGATTTCAATAACTATATTGACTCGCGTAAATCTATTTGATGCAAATGCATCTTTGACCGATATGGGATTTCTGAGATTAAGACCAATTAATAGAAAAATTGATTGTTGGAACACTTTCTAACAGGGTAAATGCATTTCCATTTTAAATACCCTTTCTTGGATAAACAAGCTTTCCTGTGGACAACCAACAAGTCTATTTAATTTTCCATGGTTGAATTGTAATATCCTTAGTAAGAATACCATATTAGTGTCGGTGCATTCCAATTCATAAAATGTTACGTTTTCCATTCCCAAGATGATGTCCTACTTCAGGTGATTTTTTTCAAAATGTTATTTTATTATGACTACATTTACAGCAGCAATACAATATATAAACAATTTTAATCACAGATATATTGGTATTAATCATGATCTTACAGGTTTATTGTTGAGTTTACAAAGGCAAATATTAAACCTATTTTTACAATTTTGCCTTCCAGGGAAAATAAGCTATTTGAACGTTGTCTACAAAGCACAACTATGCTAATAAACTATACCATTCATGGGACTCAAAACCCATGAATTTACTAATAATTGGCGCATATGTTGACAAGATATATATATATTTTAAGAAATTACACAATGCACACTAGCTTTTGTCCATGTGCATAAAGAGGAAGAGATGAGACTGGACCATTTGTCATGTTTTGCCAAAATGAAACCGTATAAAAATGACCACTACACACAGCTTGTTGTGGTACTGGATCTAAATAAAACTTGGGTAATGTTTACATATAAAAACAGATCATTCAATTTGGAGCTTTCTTTTTGTATAAGTTAAAATAAAATGTAACTAACATGTCTGGACACCTTTAAAAATACAGCAATCATTATAATAAGTCAACATAAAACTGCTTTGGCAGCACAATTCAATTCATTACACTGCAGAGTGAAACATTAAATGAGAAAAAATGTGGGAGTAACTTGATTTGATCCATAGTGAATTACCTGCATGGTGAAGAGAAGGGTTCCTCAAACTTGATCCTAGAGGACCACTATCCTGCAGGGTTGGGGCTAAACTTTGATAAAACACACCTGAGCAAGCTAATCATGGTATTCAGGATCACTAGAAAATCACAGGTAGATGAGTTTGATCAGGGTTGGAGCTAAACGGAGTCAGCAAGTCATTACATTGTAATAAATATACAAACATTTCCTCTTTTAGAACAACATGCACTGCTGAATTGTGCACAAGACCAGAAATATAAAGTAAATGGGGTACATTTTTTTTATGGTGTTCACTGTAAAGCCCAGTTTCTTAAGGCTTATTAAATTAATAGCCTCTAGTCTAGACAGTATTTGGATCTCCACACACACCAAAAGCTGGTGCTGGTGTGTTGGGAATAAGAAGTTTATCTGTCTTCTCAAGGGTGTTGTTTTCTTGCAAACAGAATGTGAGAGTTTGGAGAGCGTTGTTGGATTTGCTGTTGCAGTACGGGTGCTCTCTTCTTGAGCTCTTTGGTGGTCGGCCAACAGCTCTACGTCCAGCCAAAGCCCCTTTCCTCCGTGGACCTGCAGCTGGTTGTACACTGATTTGATTGATTGTCTGAGTGGCCTTACCAAAACAAAAAAGTGATGACTGCAGAGCACTGTCAGTCTTTATTTGAAAGAAATTGGACACAAAAGCTCTTATAGGTGGTGTAAAACTTGCATCCTCGTTTAGCTTCTTTTTAAGCATCCCAAAAATCTCCTCGAGCTGTCCATCCAAAGACCCAACGATCTCTTCAGCTGCACCTTAACAGATAGATACAATGATAATGATTAGTCTTATTAAAGGGGTAGTTCAGCCAAAATTAAACATTTTGTCATCTTTTACGCACCCTCAAGTTGTTCCAAACCTGTATGAGTTTTTGTTTTTAACAGTAGAACGAAAAATATATTTTGAAGAATGTTGGTAAGAACTGTCTGGTTACCAATATTCTTTAAAATATCTTCTTTTGTGTTCAACAGAAGAAACTCGTATAGGTTTGGAACATCCTAGGGGTTAGTAAATTATGACAATTTTCATTTGTGGGTTACTATCTCTTTAATGTAAAATGCTTCAAGAAAAAAAAATAACGTACTTGGGCCTGCCTCATCTTCTGTAAAATGTTCTCCTTCTAAACAGGAAGACATATAAATAACAACATGTCTGCTTCCATATTAAATCTTGATCTCAGAAAACATTGAGACACCACAATAAGCACATTTTGACCTCCACATTCTCATTATTTTCTAATTATTAAGAAACATTTCTGTTTCTTTGCCAGTGTGATCTGTGTACTCGCGTATCACACGTGCCTGTTAGTCTTCTCCGTCTTTTAGTCCAGTTTCCTGTCTTGCTCACAAAATTCTCCTCAAATTCTGCTGTTAGATCTGTGGTTGCCTGTGTCCTCCAGAGTACAGCAGTCTCAGACTGCCCATCCCAATGCTGACCTTTGTTGCGTCCCTGGCCCTGGAGATTGAATTGGTTTTAGCTCGCCCTTCTGGACTGTGTCTGACCTGCGATACCCTCGATTGTAATTTTAGTTTGTCCGGTTATTCACATTTAATCTCCGTTTCTGACCTGCTCAGCAGTCTGACTTCCCCTCTTGCTTATGATTTGGATTTGATAACTGATCAGATGGACTTCTGGTTTGACTTTCGCCTGGCTGTCCATTCTTTGTCTGGCTAATTTGAATTGGCCTGGATCCAGGAGGCTCACGCTGTTTTTTTGTTTTTTTTAAACTTCTCATTAATGTTGACTATACATGTGCCTTTCCTTCCAGAAAACTTAACAATAATGTACTTTTTGCCAGACTTGCGGGTGAGAGACTTTACTAATCATCAATATGAAATTTCTTGCTATAACAATTAAGTTATTTAACATTACATGATGGGACAGATTGACAGACAAATTCTTGCATTACTGAACACGTGAACTGTGTCAACAAAGTGACAAAAGATGAGTTTCTTCACCTGCGTTAATGACTGGCAGAGTAGCAACAGACACCCCATCTTCAATGCACGTGGTGTGTCCATCTGTTTTAGAGAAAGGGCAAAATGATGTTAAATAATTTCTATAATATCTCTTTATAGACAAGTATTATTGATCATATTCTTGTTTCATTTTAACAGGTACATACCCGCCACTGTTGTGGTTTCCCATGACTGTTCCAATTCTAATGGTTTAAAAAGCTCTTCTGAAATGTCCTTCTCTGAATAGACACCCATATTTCACAAGACAAATGCTGGAATTAAACAATGCTAAAAACAAATCTTCAGCAATTACATGCGATTTAATATCAACTGATTTAATTGAAAAAGATTAAATGTTGAATATATTTATAGCAGTTTTCAAATTAAAGTAACCATCCTATTTATACTCATATTATAAAAAATGCTGAATGTGTTACAATCAAGCAATAATGTACCAGAGGCCATGCTATATTGTGAATGTAGTCATTGCTACAGGCTGTTGTTACCCATCAAAAGAGTCTATTCACAATATAGCCTTATACCTTATTGATTGATTGTAACGTGACGTCTAGCTTTTTCTATATACACCGATCAGGCATAACATTATGACCTAATATTGTGTTGGTCCCCATTTTGCTGCCAAAACAGCCCTGACCCGCTTAGGCATGGACTCCACTCTGAAGTTGTGCTGTGGTATCTGGCACCAAGATGTTAGCAGGAGATCCTTTAAGTCGCATGTGGGGCCTCCATGTATCGGACAGCACATCCCACAAATGCTCGATTGTAGGGATGCACCGAAATCAAAATTCATGGCCGAAACCGAAAAAGAGGAAACCAAGGCCGAAAACCGAAACACCGAAAGAAATTATGCCAATTATTAGTACCATTGCATTTACTTTACCAAAAATCAAGGCATTGCAATTGCATAAATTAATATTAAAGTTTCAAATAATAAATCAATTACAAATTATGCAAATATTTATTAGCACATTGCAACAATGCACAGTATAAAATAAAATTCAAATTAAAAATGTTTAACTTGAACTCACTCATGTGTACATTAAATAATAATGCACAGGCCTAATGGCCTGCAGAAAGCGACAGAAATTTAATAAAGTAATGAAACATAAAATAGCTGCATATTTAACTGTTTAAATTAAAGATTAATCAAACTTACAAAAGCTATTCAATCAAGAGCAGTGAGTGATGTCCTTGTCTTTTGTTTGACATTAAACAGACCGCAGTAAAGGCTACTGCCCCTTTAAGACCTAATGCAGAGATATGCGTCGTCTTTCTTGACTGTATACATAAGGCATACAGACTATGTCTGCAGGGATAATCATCAAGATGGACATGTTGACATACTTTTTGTGTGAGTTTGTCCGTTTAAGCGCAAGACTTGAAAGAGAACTCAGTATTTGTGCGCTGTGAGACGAGTGCGCGCTTTCGGATGAGTGCACACACACAGACAGATATTCTCACAGCGCGCGAGTTCTCATTCCCGTCTTCTGGCTCTGCACCCGGTGATGACGGCGGAAACGACTGCTCATATTCGAACATACTGCAGCACTCGCATGCATTGAACAAAGTTTACAAAGAGAGACCGTTTTGCCCACGTTTTTCTTTTATTATCGCTGTTGTTGTAGTGTATCACTGAGGAGCCAGCACGTGTATCCATGTAGATGCGTCATCAGATGTGATATGAACCACATACGTCCACACCGCAGACATGTTGCAACTTGTTTAGACCGTTTATACAAGCACGTGCAGGTCGCGGTTTCTGTTTGCATCATCACAACATTTCGGCCGTATTGTTTCGGTGATAAAAGTCTTTCGGCCGAAAACCGAAAATGCTCTTTAGGGCCATTTTCGGCCGAAAATGTTCGCTGGCCGAATATTCGGTGCATCCCTACTCGATTGGATTTAGATCTAGGGAATTTGGATGCCAAGTCAACACCTCAAACGCTTTTTTTGTGCTCCTCAAACCATTCCTGAACCATTTTTGCTTTGTGGCAGAGCGCATTGTCCTGCTGAAAGAGGTCACAGCCACCAGGAAATACCGTTTCCATGAAAGGATGTACATGTTCTACAACAATGCTTAGTACGTGTCAAAGTAACATCCACATAGATGGCAGGAACCAAAGGTTTCCCAGCAGAACATTGCTCAAAGCATCACACTGCCTCTACCCACATGACTGATTTTCAATATAAAATGTAATTGTGACCTGGATTTTTTTTTTACCTCTAATCACAGTCTTGGACATGTCAAAGATTAGAAACAACATTGGCTTTGATGCATTGTTCGTTTTTACGCAGCATCAGATTTTATTTTTTTCTCCCTCATTTATCCCTCGTGGCTGTTTTTGAGCCATTGACTTCCATTATAACCACATTTTTAATTGCAACGCCATGACACTAAAATTAAAATCCTCTTTCCTCATTTTTGTTTAGTCTGCACTTCTCACCATCAAAAGGCAGCAGGTGCATAAATACACTCACTTTGTTTTTGTTTACTCCATGAAGTAACGCTTTCTAAGACACTGGTAAATGGCAAAGGACCAGAGTATGTGAGCGGAGTGGAGTGGGAGCAGAGCGAGGAGTGGAGCGAGGTGATTTTGAATGGAGTGAGGAGCGGATTTTTTTAAAGTCGGAGCGTCGTGGTTTTCATGCGCTCCGAGAGCACTTTACTACCACTCCATCACAAGTAAAATTCATACCAACGGCCTACAATATAACAGTATTTTAGTCAAAACTCTCACATTAAACACATTTAACTAGCTTGATTCAGATGGATCACTCAAATCAGGAAGAATGGACAGGTTTATGATGACGGCAATGGACATGAGCGGGATGTTATAGTTTTTTTGTACCTTCTACATACTGAATATGATCGGGTGAAAGCACATTTTAAACGGGTAGCACTTATTCGCACACGCAAATGTTCTCTCTAATGCAGTCAAACAAATGTAATCTTACAGTGCATCTGCTTAGTTATCTGTGTCGGATTTTACATTCGCAGAAATCTGTAATGTGACGTGTAGATAATATAACCGATGAAAACATACTATTTTTATCTTTCCAAACAAAATGCACAAGCAAAAGCAGAAATCATGTTTAACTTTTAATACGTATAAAGCCTAATAAGCTTGGCATATCATAGAAAATAAATGTTTACAATAAACCACGTTGAAACTCTCCTATTGTTTTTTTTGTTTTGTTTTTATTTAATGTATGTTATAAACCGAACTTCTGTGATATTGCAGAGCTTACTTTAAATACTTTATCCTCAAATTTCCTCGGAGCGAAGACGGAGCGGTGTTTCTGATATCAGTGCGCGAGGAGTGGAGCGGGGAGCGGGAAATGGTGAACCTGGAGCGGAGTGATTATTGAATGCTTAGAGCGAGGAAGGGAAATTGCTGCCGCTCCGCTCCACTCACATACTCTGCAAAGGACACACACACACACTCTCATCTCTCTCTCTCTCGCACTCACAATAATATGCTGTAATACTCCATAGAAAAGTCCATAGACAAGCCAGAAACTAAGCTTTTTTTGCACAGTCCTATCTAAAGGGTTAATGGTGCCACCTGGTTATCAACTGTAAAAAATTAAAAATTTTACCTCTTCCCAACAGGGAAAACCATCAACAATCAAAAATGCATGGGTATATGGTGTCATGGCGTTGCAATCAAAAAATGTGGTTATAATGGAAGTCAATGAGGCAAAAACAGCCACGAGGGATAAATGAGGGAGAAAAAAATAAAATCTGATTCTGCGTAAAAACTAACAATGCATCAAAGCCAATGTTGTTTCTAATCTTTGACATGTCCCAGACTGCGATTAGAGGTAAAAAAAAATCCAGGCCACAATTACATTTTATATTGAAAATCTGTCATTTTGTGTTTGTTTTTTTTAATGCAAATCCGTGACATCATTTATGAAATTGGCAATTAAAGGGTTAAAATCCTGATTTTTATTTTTACATTTGGTAGTTTTGAACAGGACTGAAGTTGATTAATAGATGTATCATACAGTTTTACAGCAGTTTAAGTTAGTGGCTGTTTTCAGCAAAGAGGGTAACGAAAGGGGAGTGAATTTGCCCACAGTGTATCGTGTTTGTGAACATTTTCAAAGCATTTTCCCAAAATATGTGTAGAATAAGATTTGTCATCAAAAATCTTTCCATTTGCTAAAACACAGAGAAAGTTATGGCCAAATTAAGACTCAAAAATACCCCCTAGTGGCTGAAAACATCCCGAGTGACACATAAGGGTTAAAAAAAAAATAGAAAATGGAAAAAAAGTCGAATGCAAACAGTTTGCATATCACAGCTCGACAACAAACATGTCATATCACCTAAACCCGGTAAGCTTACTTGTCTGCGTTAGGTTACCATTTGTTTATTTAATTGTTTTTACATTATTTCGTTTTGGACATTAATAAAATTGTATACATTTTATTTTGCACATTTATTTGAAATACTTGTGGATTTGGGCATTTGATTTATTTATTTTTGTATTCTTTCTGAGTGCGCCAACCTTATATGTTCTATTTTGTTTCGTTTAAAATGTGGCTGTAATGTTGCAGCCTATGTATGTTTATTTATAATACATTTAGGCAGACAACAAGGCTACCAAGTACTGCGCACAGTGCACAGCTAATTAATTTAACATTCAGTCGACCAAGACTTTCTTTGGTTGATTACAGCCCTACCGGGAACACCCCACAAGAGCTGCAGTTTTGGAGATGCCCTGACCCAGTCGTCTAGCCATCACAATTTGGCCCTTGTCAAGCTTGCTCAAATCCTTACGCTTGCCCATTTTTCTGCTTCTAACACATCAACTTGTCAAAATGTTCACTTGTTGCCTAATATATCCCACCCACTAACAGGTGCAGTGATGAAGAGGTAATCAGTGTTATTCACTTCACCTGTCAGTGGTCATAATGTTATGACTGATCAGGGTATGCGTGTGTGACCCACTTCATTAACATGGCCACAATAAACTATCACCGCTACACTGATCTTAACTGCCAGAATCGTCTTACCTGCAGGTTCAGCATATGACTTTTGAAAAAGTTTGTAGTACAATCTGTGGTGAAATATAATAAAAAATGATGGCTTAGTTTTCAGTTGTAATAACATTTTTACATGAGACAGAATTACTGTTTTTAATTTTTGGGGCACAATTAATTATCACTTAATATGAATAACAATCTGTTAGTTAAGTTTGTTAAATGTTAAAATCTTACAGAAACATCACATTATTTAGGATTTTAAAAAGTTTTTTTACAACTTTAGTTTTTTGAAGATTGTATGTGAAAAAAAAATTAATGCAAATATTACAAAGATTGTCACATATGTTTTGAAGTGGAGATATTTTTATAATGAAAATTCTTTGTTTTTACTGACTCATCGTAAATGTAGCTTCACTACATTGTCATTACATAACAGATTTTAAATATAGATTTTACTATAGTTTATCAAAACACCATTGAATTACAGACCTGTAGCAGAACTGAAGGTCTGGGCAAATGGATCGATCTGCAATAGCGTAAATGTAGTTATCGCCTTCCTCTTCCTGTAGGTTGTATTTAATGCTTTTGAGTGCAGATGAAGGAGAGTGACCAGTTCTGTAGAGCTGTTGTAGCTTTTCAATAGTGTCATTAGACACATCTCTCCACCTCATGACCTCAGCAGTGTTCAGTCTATGGTTATGTTCGTTCCTCAAGTTCACATGAAGGAAATAGCCCTCTTCTATGTGCGGGTCTCCTGATCTGTGGAAGGATTTTGTTTTGAGAATTACATTTCTAATGACCAAATGTTTGGGTGTTCGAAATTCTTCTGAATTGTGTGGTTTTGTAGTGCATCACCTTGGTCTTATTTTTATCTCACCTGGACTTTCTTTCATACATATGTCTCTTGAGAATCAGAAACATGGTAGCAGGGCAGTTGGTATTTTTAGATGTCTTGGATGATGAACTGTACGTTTTGTGTTGGCATCTCAGATCCACCTGGTATATACAAAATACAGTACTTAGTTTTGACAAAATGGCCTTACATTCAATGTTTCAACTTTTTTTTCAAATCTTCTTTGCTTTTAATCCTGTAAGCATTATTACATCATAGTTAATCCTTTTAGAGAAAGTTATTATACTGATGAATCGCATTCAATAAGAACAGACATTTTTTCCATTTAATGTATTGCAATACCAACCAACAGGTTGAAGGTACAAATCAATGCAGTTTCAAAGGGCTTCAGAGGGTTCTGCACGATCCCAGCTGAGGAATATGGTCTTATCTAGCAAAACCATCAGCCATTTTCTAAAAAAAAAAAAAAAAACATTTATATACTTTTTAACCTCAAATGCGCAACTTCTGTGGTACTTCTTCATGACGGATGATGTCATCACGTCGGAAAGGTCACAGCCGTGGCGTACGTGGGAATACCGTCCAAGTGTTAAAACGAACGTGCAAAGACTAAATTAAACGCCCTTCACAAAAATAAAGCTAAAACGATGTCGGACCATTTTAAAGTTGGAGGAGAACATGAGATGAGAAGAACAACAGGAAAGCTGCGCATTTGAGGTTAAAAAGTATTTAAATATTTGTTTGTTTTTTTAAATATCCAATGGTTTCGCTAGATAAAGACCCTATTCCTCTGAAGCCCTTTTAAACTGCATAGATTTGGACCTTAAACCCATTGGTTGCCATTGAAATACATTATATGGAGAACAATCCTGAAATGTTTTCCTTAAAAAACTGCATTTATTTTCAGCTGAAGAAATAACCACATGAACATCTTGAATGAGATGGGAGATGAGTAAATTATCAGGAAATTTATATTTTAAAGTGAACTAATCCTTTAAGAACGTAAACAGACTCAATTTTGACATCAGGTTGGATTTAAAGCGTTTCTCTGTCACACACACAACAGGTTGTTCCTACTCTGTATTTGTTGTAACGTCCAGAATCAGGGTATGTCCTGGATTTCCTCCATGTTAAAGCTGAGGTCTTTTGGAAGTCCTCCAGCCACTTTTGGACCTGCTCCTCAGTAGTCAGCTGCAATTTAAGAGCCGCTCGAAAATTTTCAACATCCCCAGACATTTCCAGCAGTTCATGACGACACAGTAGATGACTGTACCCTGGAGGCAAGATTTTCTGCCATACAAAGTGTGAGGTAATAAATCACTGAATTAATTTCACAATAACATGTGCAGGTCAAGATTGTATTGTTCTGTCACTTTCAATTTTAATTACATTGGGAAATATTCACACCAATTAAACACACATGTATTGTTAAGATTTAATTACTGTAAATTACTTTTTTATATGATTCTCATTGTTCTCAATGAAGATTCAAATTAGATTCTCAATATTATTATAATAACATGTTTTTAAAGAAAAACTGCAGTACACCAAATTTGAACTTAAATCATAATAACTTCAATGCAATACAGAAAATGCTACCATGACATACTATACTTTATGTGTGTAATGTTTTATGATAATATGATGGAAAATGTTATTACATTTCACAATGAAAGCAATGCCAAATTTGAAATGAAAGCTTTATTAACTATTGTGTTTTGTCAGAAAGATTTATAACAATATATAATGTGTCACATTTTGAATATGGCAGCAGTGATTAGTTCCTCATGTGTTTAGATCTTTAGACATTTATTTTTTTATAATATATATCGGTTTGTAGAAATTACAATTGCACTGAGCCACATGGTTTTACCTAGGTGATAATTACGGTTATTATATAATGGTATAACTATGCTATAACTATGATAAAGATTCATAATGGTAAGCAAAATTTTCTATAATTTAAACACTACTTTAAAAGTCTAAATAACTATATAGTGTTAACGATAAAGGTACATATTATTTTTGAATCGTGTCAGCTGTGCTAACGTTAACTGTTAGCCAGCTAGCACACATAAACTCAGGCCTCACTCTTTAATGGTAAAACAGCTGCTGATGATGATAATATGAAAAACAACAAACCTCCACATGATCCGTATCCTCTGCTGCTTTATCTTCCCCAATACAGTGCTGACACTTTAACAGTGTCATTTTGAGCAGCTGAGCACAGCCAAACAGCTAACGTTAAACTTAAATCGGGTTTATAGTTAAACGTCTTACAGAAAACTCTCGCGAGAAGAAACTGATGGAGATGGTTTGGTTAGCAGTGGCCGCCCCTATGGAAGGTACGCTTTCCGGGGGAATTACCAAGGGGGTAATCCAGCCCCCGGAAAGCGTTCCTTCCATAGGGGCGGCCATTGCTAACCAAGCCATCACCTTCTGTTAGCATCCCATTGACTACCATTCATTTTGGCGTCACTTTGACAGTGAATAACTTAACATCTGAGGCGTTTAAAGACTCCATTTGTCCATTGTTTATTTCTACAGAAACACGACAATGTATAATAGGCTCCATTACCTTGCATCTTACTCTATCGTCCCGTAGAATCCGTTTTTGTAAATAAAAAAATAAAAAATAGGCTAACGATTGCGTCATAACCAACGTGACTCTGTCGCGTAGTAGAGAAATTACCGTACAGGCAGGAGGAGAAGCTCACAGGCAATCTTTTACTGTCTATGAGGCAATCGGGGGGACGTGGAGGCATAAAGTCCGATAAGGTCAAGAGAGTAGCATGGGGAAAATGCCACAGAGAGCCAAAAACAACGGGACAAGATATTTCAACAACGTGATTCAGATTTTACTTTCCACAACTACTAGAGAACAACTGTCAGGCAGGTTGCGTACGTCACTTTTACGTCGTCAAGCTCAGTCTGAGGCTGCGTTCGAAACCGCATACTTCCCTACTATATAGTATGGAAAAACAGTAGGCGAGTGATTAGTAGGGATGGCTGTCGCGAAACTGACGTTTCGACGCTGTGTCGATACCCCGAAGCGCAGATGTTTCGAAACACTGCTCCGAACTGTGATTCGACACACCCATGTCACTTGACTACCGCTAAACGAAGCGCCGAAGTGTTTCATCAGGTGCGCCTGTCGAAACTGTTTTGATTGAAAGGGGCGGGAACAAACCACACAGTCACACATCTGTATGAACCTCATTCCCCTCGGTTTAAAAGTAAAGTTAATCCATCTTCACTTCATGGGTTTTGAGAGAGGAGATAATTTTTGTGATATAAGTGAGATTTATAGTGTGCTTTGGTTAGTTATATTTAGGCTAGATTTAAATTAGATATATTTACTGATAGGTATAGACAGTGACATATAGTTAGGATAGGCCTATATATATTCATAGGTGATATATAGATGGAGGCTCCACATAAGATGTGCCGTACATCTGTGGTGTGGGAGCATTTCCATTTGGAAATACCAAATAAAGTGAGATGTATGATTTGCAACAGTAGAAGTGAAAAGATACTTCAAGGGTGCATTTTTGCCCAGAACGCATGAACCATTAATTTATTGGAACGAGAGAGCAATAAATTTCACTCATTTGTATGTACTTGCTAAAAAAATATGTGTGCATGCCAGCAACATGCGTCTCCTGTGAGAGGATTTTTTCAAAGGCTGGAGAAATTATATGTTAAAAAAAAGAAGTCGGTTAAGTCCTTCAACAGCAGAGACATTTATATATATATTTTAATAAACATGTAATGTATAGATCACTGTCAAGGTTATTTCTGATCAATACATGCAAGTGACCACTAGATGGCGTAATGGAAACGGGTGTCGGGTGTTGTTTCGAAGCTCCGGCAAATTTGCTTCAACTGTTTCAGTGCTTCACGAAGCCTCGGTCTGCCCATCACTAGTGATTAATATGTTCGATTCATAAAAGAGTAGGCTAGAACTACCTGGGGTTTTGGACTATTTCTCGCGAGATTCGGACGTGCGTGTACTTAAAGGACCTGTATGTAGGATTGTGGCCAAAACTGGTACTGCAATCACTTTCAAATTACTGTAGAGCAGTGTATCCCCTCTCCCCCCCCCTGACTCGAGGTTGGCAGATAGGCTGCAGGATCCAGCAGGAACGTAGGCTGCTACAAGGAGCTTCAAATGGCAAGTGACGAGTCCTACACAGTAAGTTGGGTTTTTCTTTCTGTTAATTATGTTTATGCTTCATGAGAGGTCTTTTAGGTTTCATAAAGACATTTTTTATCCAAAAAGTTTGTAGCTGCAGCTGTGGTAACTAGAGCAGAGCTTGCAACCCATACGCCCGAAACACTACTGACTTGGAAAACCTGAAACAAAAATATAAAGTAAGATCATTTAGTTACTTCTAATACAGAAATCAAATGACATTGTGCTGTTAAAATGACTGCTTTTGTATTATGTTTGTTCATGTTTGTAGAATCTGAGATGTCAGGAGACGGGTGGGAGCACTGAGAATCCAGGTCAGTTCATATCAGTTCAGTGCTTTAGCTCACTACACCACAAAAGTCAAACGCTATGAGGGACATAATGGACGGGTAGGACAGGCGAAGGTGTTCACGGTGGTCAACATCATTATAAACATCATTATAAAGCTGCAGAATTGGCACAGTTGAGTTGAGATGGCAGCAGATGTGGCGTTCACCGATTGTAAATGTGTGATCGTTAGGACAATACGTTTGAATAAAGCTTTGTTTCATGTGTTGACTTTTATTCATTTATTGTGATGTTTACTTTTATTAATTATTTTACTAATTTATTCATGTTTCATTCATATGCATTAATTCATTGCTTGACTGAAAATTGATATGTATTCAAATCGGATGCATTTGTCTAATGTGCATTCATGGCATGCATCGCTATGTCATATGATTTGTTACCTTTTTATATAAAAAAAACGTCTTTTATTATTATTGCACGTATTTGGGTGAGACATTCATACTTAACGAGATTTGGATATATACAGGTCCTTCTCAAAAAATTAGCGGATGGCATTCATACTTAACGACAACACCATGTTAACTTGTTAACACCATGTTAACTTAATGTTCACATGTTTTGCTGAGCTCTGGCAGAACTTTTTTATTTTGTATTTTTTATACCGCCTTAGTTGAAGGTAAAATGGCTTAAAAATTTCATAACAAATTAATCTAGCTTCTGGTTTTGCATTCCCAGAGGTATATTTAGAAAATTGGGTGGAATTGGTTTTCTACTGAGATGTGTATTATATTGGAAGTTATTATACTACCACAACTTCACCCCACACACAACTTCACCCCATATGGAACAATAGATTTATTTTATGCATTTTATGATTATTTTATGTCTCTATGCATTCTTGAATGGCTTGAAAAAGGTGTCTGTCTCAAAAAATTAGCATATCATGAAAAGGTTCTCTAAACGAGCTATTAACCTAATCATCTGAATCAACTAATTAACTCTAAACACCTGCAAAAGATTCCTGAGGCTTTTAAAAACTCCCAGCCTGGTTCATTCTCAAAACCGCAATCATGGGTAAGACTGCCGACATGACTGCGGTCCAGAAGGCCATCATTGACACCCTCAAGCGAGAGGGTAAGACACAGAAAGAAATTTCTGAACGAATAGGCTGTTCCCAGAGTGCTGTATCAAGGCACCTCAGTGGGAAGTCTGTGGGAAGGAAAAAGTGTGAAAAAAAAGCTACACAACGAGAAGAGGTGACCAGACCCTAAGGAAGATTGTGGCGAAGGACCAATTCCAGACTTTGGGGGACCTGCGGAAGCAGTGGACTGAGTCTGGAGTAGAAACATCAAGAGCCACCGTGCACAGGCGTGTGGAGGAAATGGGCTAGAGGTGCCGCATTCCCCAGGTCAAGCCACTTTTGAACCAGAAACAGCGGCAGAAGCGCCTGATCTGGGCTACAGAGAAGCAGCACTGGACTGTCGCTCAAATTTTGCATGTCATTCGGAAATCAAGGTGCCAGAGTCTGGAGGAAGACAAAATGCCAAAATACCTGAAGTCCAGTGTCAAGTACCCACAGTCAGTGATGGTCTGGGGTGCCATGTCAGCTGCTGGTGTTGGTCCACTGTGTTTTATCAAGGGCAGGGTCAATGCAGCTAGCTATCAGGAGATTTTGGAGCACTTCATGCTTCCATCTGCTGAAAAGCTTTATGGAGATGAAGATTTCGTTTTTCAGCACAACCTGGTACCTGCTCACAGTGCCAAAACCACTGGTAAATGGTTTACTGACCATGGTATTACTGTGCTCAATTGACCTGCCAACTCTCCTGACCTGAATCCCATAGGGAATCTGTGGGATATTTGTGAAGAGAAAGTTAGAGACGCAACACCCAACATGAAGCATCCTGGGCCTCCATAACACCTCAGCAGTGCCACAGGCTGATTGCCTCCATGCCACGCCGCATTGAAGCAGTCATTTCTGCAAAAGGATTCCCGACCAAGTATTGAGTGCATAACTGAACATAACTAAACTTTTGTTTTCTTTTCTTTTATTGGTCAGATGAAATATGCTAATTTTTGGAGATAGGAATTTTGGGTTTTCATGAGCTGTATGCCAAAATCATCAGTATTAAAACAGTAAAAGACCTGAAATATTTCAATTGGTGTGCAATGAATCAAAAATATATGAAATTTTAATTTTATCATTACATTATGGAAAATAATGAAGTTTTATCACAATATGCTATTTTTTTTAGAAGGACCTGTATATATTAATATTCCTCTTATTACCCTATATGACTATGGTAACCCAGATTAAATATATTTATAATCCTGAAGCAATATTCTTAAACAGTGTGAAAATTAACCCAGCCCTTATTATATGATTCAATAAAAGGGGATGAAATATCCAAACAACTATTGTGTATTTTCTTTATTGTGAATTGACCCCCGCAAAACGGTTCTCATTCCCGCTTGAATAAGGCCGGTGAAACACTGTGTGGCTGCGTGAGCATCTCAGCCGTGTGGCATGTCTGTTTTTATTTCGGCTCCCATATTTAACAGGTTGGAGTTTGCACACTGAGACACGCGTCCCAGGTGCGCTCGAGCCACGCGGAAAAGTCGTGCATGGTAGAAATAGAACCGACACATTCCAGCAACGGGAGTGTTCTCTGGCTAGAGCACACGCAACAGCGGAGTTTGTATGGACCAAAGTGCATGTCTGAGCTTGTGTTTTGTTGCTTTGACATTGTGGAAAAATAGAAGAATAGAAACAAAATGTATTAGCATTGTTACCCGTTATTATCAATCTAAATTAATCTAGTTTTTTTAGTTAGTTATAAAGTTTTTTCTTTATTTAAATTTCGTTTTTCTTTATTTAAATTTCATTTTTTTTTTCTTTATTTAAATTTCTTTTTTTCTTTATTAAAATTTAGTTTTTCAGGCATTGAAAAACGGTATTCAGACCTGCCCTAAACTTTTCTATTCCTGAATTCAGTGTTATTCTGGGGACCGGATGGAAATTTCTGGCAGGCCGGATTTGGCCCGCGAGCCGCCAGTTGACGTTACATGCTCTGGACCAGCGTGTGTGATACTGGGTTGAATATTTCGATTCCTTCAACAAAGGCCCTACCACCAATAAAGTAAGCGCTGTTGTTGTCTTGTCTTGCTTTTTCCACTGCCGGCCATAGTTTGTTTCTCCTCTCTTTATCTGCTGGGGACAGATCCTCAGGTATTTTCAGTTTATTTTCCCTGAGAAAAGCCGACTCCTTTGCTGCACGCCACACGACGTCGCGGTAGAAACGGGAGGCAAACTGGAAAATAAACCCTCTGTTTTTGTTCGGTTGTTTGCGACCAAGTCGGTGTACAGTGTCAATGGCGCTTAGAAGTTTATCCTTGTCATCTGCCACACCTGGATGACCCTTTCCCGAACATCATCTCTGTCCTTCTCTGGGATGCCATAGATTCGTAAGTTCCAACGTCGCGAATAGCTTTCCAGATGTGCGTGGAGAGTCTGGAAGAGCAGGAAATTCCTCCTCGCAAAGCCTGAAATCATCAAAATCAGGGTTGATCTTGCTGTAGTCATGTAGATTGTATTTTACAAGAATTTAAATTACATCCAGTTTATCAGCAACACAGTGCATGAGTGTGAATCTCCGCTTATATCCGCGATATCCGGCTTTGATCTTGCAGGTGTCTAATCCACTACAAGAAGACATAATTATCCGTCTCGCCTGCACTTTTTTCACTCCTCCCTTCACTGCAGCCGCCTAATTTCGCCTTTGTTTCAGGCGAGGCGCATCTCAATTGGGATCGCTGTGTCCATTTCTTTTACTGTCTATGGGGATTGATATTCATGATATGATGTCTATGGGATTACCTCTCTTTCTCTCTCTCTCTACTGCTGCTGCGCCCTAATTCGCCTACTTATACTCTATTCGCCTACTATATAATTTTGAATTCAATAATAATTCAAGCTGCGAGCAGCGATGACGGGCCCAAGAAGGTGGCTTTAGGGCAACTGTGCACGACAGGCAATATGCATTTAAACAGGTGAAAATTTAAAAAATGCTCGAATATGCCACATTTACCGCAGCAGCTGGTGCCACTACAACCACAAGGCACACCTATGATGTCATTTAAATATAGATTCATTTTAATGTCATAGGATATAATCTTCTGGACGTGTGTCGAGTTTCATGCAATTTGAAGCAAGCTAAGAGTCTCAAAAACACCCAAAAAGATCATTAAACTTTGACACGTTGCCATGACAACAGTTTTTAAGGTATCAGGAATCCATCCTATATCTATATCTGTCATGTTTTCACATTAAACTGATGAAGTTTGAAGTGAATCGGGTGAAAATAAGATAGTGATTCAAGGCATTTTTGAAAGTGACACACTTCCTGCTGCCAGTTGGTGGCGCTATAACTTTGACTCACAAAAGTCATATCCATGTGATCGGCCTCTTACAACGAACACACAGCTGAAGTTTCATCCAAATCAGTCAATGTATGCAGAAGTTATAACACACTTCCTGTTTCCCTTTTCTTGCCATAAATTTGTCTCCTCGCCACGGCTAAACCGTTTGAGATATCAAAATTTAGCATCCTCAATGCCTTGAACTCACGCTGACTGAGTTTGGCGCTGATCGGGTGAATCGCTTAGGAGGAGTATATCACATTCAAGAGCATGCGTTTTCCGAACAACCCATAATAGCTCACTTTCTGTTGGGCTGACGCATAACTTAGAGCACGAAAGTTGTTCCGCCCGATGAGATCTACATGTGCACTGAGTTTCATACATGTACGTGCAAGTGTGTTTGATACAAGGACAAAGTTTTCAGACCCCACTTAAGGGGGCGCTGTCGAGCTCCCCTGCCACGCCCGGGTACCAGCTTTGGCCCGGCCCTGATGGCCAAGCATTCCGACATATATGCAAAGTTTCAAGAGTTTTCGAGCCCGTTTCTGAGGCTTTGGCCATGTCTTCTTACTGACATCTCTGGTGTGTGTGTCGAGTTTCATGCAACTTCAAGCATACTAAGATTTTTAACTTTAACACATTGCCATGGCAACAGTATTTCCGATATCAGCAATCGATTCATATGTCTATATCTGCCATGTTTTGACATTATGCTGATGAAGTTTGAAGTAAATCGGGTGAAAATAAGATGGTGATTCTGCCAGTCCATCTGCTGCCAGTTGGTGGCGCTATAACTTTGACTCACAAACGTTATATCCATGTGATCGGCCTCTTACAATGAACACACAGCTGAAGTTTCATCCAGATCGTTCAATGTATGCTTATAATACACAGAAGTTATAATACACTTCCGGTTTCCTTTTTCTCGCCATAAATTTGTCTCATCGCCATGGCCAAACCGCTGGCAATTTAGCATCCTCAATGCCTTGACCTCATACTGACTGAGTTTGGCGCTGATCGGGGGGAATCGCCTTGGAGGAGTATATCAAATTCCAGAGCATGCGTTTTCTGAACAACCCATAATAGCTCACTTCCTGTTGGGCTGACATACAAATCATGAGGACGAAAGTTGTTCGGCCCGATGAGCTCTATATGTGTACTGAGTTTCATATATGTATGTGCAAGCATTTTTGATTTATGGACCAAGTTTCAAATTGCATTTAAGGGGGCGCTGTTGAGCTCCCCTGCCACGCCCGGGTACCATCTTCAGCCCAGCCCTGAGGGCTGCACATTCTGATGCATGTGCAAAGTTTCAAAAGTTTCTGTGCCCTTTCAGGACTTGGGCCCTAATTATAATCCTTAGAAGAACAATAGGGCCTTCGCCCTTTGGGCTTGGGCCCTAATAATCCTTAGAAGAACAATAGGGCTCTGCGCCCTTTCAGGGCTTGGGCCCTAATAATCCTTAGAAGAACAATAGTCAAGTCAACTTTATTTATATAGCGCTTTTAAAAATGCAGATTGTTTCAAAGCAGCGTCACAGTGTTAAACAGAAAAATAATGCAACAGAATATATTTCGATCATCATTGTTGAGGATGATGTATCAATTAAATAATTATTAAAAATAAATAATTTGAAATATCGGAGTCATTACGCCAGAGACATGTTTTTATTGAATATGCCGTATTGATTAAACAATTACTTAGGTGTAATATTCGAAAGATCGGCGGCAACACGCTGGAGACGGTTTGTTTTGAGGATGACATATCGATTTAAAGAATTATTAACTAGGACTATTCAAACAATTGGAGTCATCACGCCGGAGACAGGTTTATTGAGGATGCCGTGTCGATGAGGCAGCTTAAGGAGGGCAGTCTAAATGACACGGTCTCTGCAGACAATTCAGGGTCATGTGTTGGTCACATCTGGGAACAGGTCTACCGTCTGATCTGGATGCAGCCTGGATCCGGCTGACTGCAGTAGACCTCGGGATAAAACAGAGACACTAACATTAGCATAGATGCCATTCTTCTGATGATGTAACGAGTACATCAGGTGTTATGGGAAGTGTTCCCGGTTCCGGCTGACTTAGATAATGCAGCCTAATAATCATTTGATTGAAAAAAGTGTTGTATGTGTATGCCATAGAAAAGAGATGTGTTATTAGTCTAAATTTACACTGACAGAGTGTGTCTGCTTCCCGAACAATGCTAGGAAGACTGTTCCAGAGTTTAGGTGCTAAATAGGAAAAGGATCGACCACCTGCAGTTGATTTTGATATTCTAGGTATTATCAGCTGCTCAGAGTTTAGAGACCGCAGTAGACGTGATGGAGTATAATGTGTTAAGAGCTCACTCAAGTACTGGGGAGCTAAACCATTTAGTGTTTTGTAAGTAATAAGCAAGATTTTAAAATGTATGCAATGTTTAATAGGGAGCCAGTGCAGTGTTGACAGAACCAGGATGTGTTCATACTTCCTGGTTCTAGTAAGAACTCGAGCTGCTGCGTTTTGGACCAGCTGGAGTTTGTTTATTAAGCGAGCAGGGCAACCACCCAGTAGAGCATTACAATAATCTAGCTTTGAGCTCATGAATGCATGTATTAACTGTTCAGCATTTTGCATTGAGAGCATGTGCCGTAATTTAGATATATTTTTAAGATGGTAGAATGCAGTTTTACAGATGCTAGAAACATGGCTTTCAAACGAACGACTGGTATCAAAGAGCCTACTACTTGTGGAGCTTTTTTGTCCAATGATTAAAAATTTTGTTTTTTCTGAATTAAGTTGCAGGAAATTACTTAACATCCAATTTTTTATATCATCTATACATTCCGTTAATCTTGTCAATTGGTTAGTTTCTTCAGGGTGTGAATAAATATAGAGCTGAGTATCATCAGCATAACAATGAAATCTAACGCCATGGTTCCTAATAATATCTCCTAGTGGTAGCATGTACAGGGTGAAGAGCAATGGCCATAGCACTGAGCCCTGCGGTACTCCATACTGAACTTGTGATCGGTGTGACATCTCTTCATTTACTGCTACAAATATTCGCCCTTTGGGCTTGGGCCCTAATAATAATCCTTAGTAGAACAAAAGGGCCTTCGCCCTTTCAGGGCTTGGGCCCTAATAATCCTTAGAAGAACAATAGGGCCTTCGCCCTTTGGCCTTGGGCCCTAATAATTCTTAGAAGAACAATAGGGCCTCACTTCAATGTGCCACACTTCCTTCTGCCAGCAGGTGGCTTTTTTGACTATAACTGAATATTGCCATGTAGATGTCTTCAGGTCAGGACTATTATCAAACATGTGAAGTTTGAGGCAGATCAGACATTGTATGCCTGACTTACAACAGCTTCCTGTTTAATGGTGTAAATCACATACATTAGCACAATGTGTTTCTAGCATGTCTGGGATTTCATGGCATATTTAAAAGTGTTTCTGGGAGTGAATTATAGTATAAAGCTTGCCATTTCCTGTTGCCAGCTGGTGGCGCTATGACTAACTGAATATTGGCATATAGATGTGTTTAGGTCAAGACTCTAATCAAACATGTGAAGTTTAGGGTAGATCGGACATTGTTTGCCTGACTTTCAACAGCTTCCTGTGTCATGGCGAAACATCAGACTTTGTGGGGCTGCCACGCACTTCAGGGAAAACTCAAGACCTTCACAATATAACATCACCAAGGCCTTTAGATTAGACTGACCAAATATGATGTTGATCTGGTTACATCTCAATGGGGAGTTAATCACAATGTAAAACAAGGCATTTCCTGTTCCCCACAGGTGGCGCTATGACTGTCACTGAATATTGGCATGTAGATGTCTTCAGGCAAGGACTCTAATAAAACATGTGAGGTTTGGGGCAGATCGGACATTATATGTCTGAGTTACAACAGCTTCCTTGTTCATGGCAAAACAATTACATTTCTGAGGCCGCCACGGACACGCCCTTCAGTGAAAACTCAAGATCTTCGCAATTTAATGTTGCAAAGGCCTTAGATTGACCAAATATGATGTTGACCTGATTAAACCTCCAGGCGGAGTTGATGAAAGTACAACGTCTGGAAATGGCAAAATTTGCAACAATTTAGCAAAGATAAATAAAAAAAAATCTCACTTCTTATTGGTTTTCAGATTTCTTACCAATATACTTTTTTTGTTGGTATTGGGCTGTTACATGTGTCTAACGAATTTCATAGCTGTACGTGAAACATAGCGGGAGGAGCACTTCTTTGAAATTTTGTAGGTGGCGCTGTCGAGCCATTTTATCACGCCTAATTCTGTATCCCATAACAGACATACATTTTCACCACTTCTGATGCGTGTGCAAAGTTTCGTGAGTTGTGAAGTTTGAGGCAGATCAGTCATTGTATGAGTTACAACAACTTCCTGTTTAATGGCGTAAATCACATACATTAGCACTTAGCCAATAGTTGCAAGATTTAATGTGTTTCTAGCATGTTTGGGATTTCATGCCATATTTAAAAGTGTTTCTGGGAGTGAATTATAGTATAAAGCATGCCATTTCCTGTTGGCGCTATGACTAACTGAATATTGGCATGTAGATGTGTTCAGGTCAAGACTCTTATCAAACATGTGAAGTTTGGGGCAGATCGGACATGGTATGCCTGACTACAACAGCTTCCTGTGTCATGGCGAAACATCAGACTTTAACAGGCTGCCACGGACACACCCTTATATATAATTTTGTGATTCGTGTTCAAAATGAGATCAAAATGACTGATTTTGTGGTGGTCATTTCCAGAAATGTGCTAAAAATGTGCATGTCTTATTTGTCATTATATATATATATATATATATATATATATATATATATATATATATATATATATATATATATATATATATATAATTGTTGGAAATCCTGGTGGGAATGAGCTATGAGGAAGTGCAAGTTTTCTAATAATTTGTTCAATTTGAATTTGAAGTAATTTTGTGATTCTGCATTTCTTTTGTACGTTTTTTATTTTATTTTATTGTGTGAGAGATTTTACTACCTGTTCAGAATTTTGCATTGAGAGCATGTGCCGTAATTTAGATATATTTTTAAGAATATGAAATGAATGCAGTTTGCAGTTTTACAGATGCTAGAAACGTAGCTTTCAAACGAAAGATTGGAATCAAAGAGTACACCCAGGTTCCTCACCAACGACGAGGACTTGACAGAGCAGCCATCAAGTGTTAAACAGTATTCTAGGTTACTACTTGTGGAGCTTTTTTGTCCAATGATTTAAAAAAAAAATTCTGAATTAAGCTGCAGGAAATTACTGGTCATCCAATTTTTTATATCAGCTATAATTCCGTTAATTTTGTGAATTGGTAAGTTTCTTCAGGGCGTGACGAAATATAGAGCTGAGTATCGTCAGCATAACAATGAAAACTAACGCCATGCTTCCTAATGATATCTCCCAATGGTAGCATGTCCAGGGTGAAAAGCAACAGTCCTAGCACTGAGCCCTGGGTACTGAACCATAGTACCATACTGAACTTGTGATCGGTGTTACATATGTTTACAAACATCAGAAGTTGAAGCTTTATTTTTGGTTAATTTAGCCACTGTATTTAATAAATATCTAGGGTTGTGTTTGTTTTCTTCTAAGAGAGTCGAGGTCTAGCAGTTTTTACGGCCTTTCTGTATGCGATCATTAGATTAGATTAGATTAGATTAGATTAGATTAGATTCAACTTTATTGTCATTGCACAAATACAGGTACAAGGCAACGAAATGCAGTTTAGGTCTAACCAGAAGTGCAATAGCAGCAAGTGCAGGATATACAATGGTTGAATAAGTGCAGGACATGGATATGTACTGAATATATATATATAAAGAGAGAGAGATGGTTATTACTATAAACAATTTACAGGTGAATATGTACAGTGAATAAATATACAGATGGCTATTACTATAAACAATTTTACAGATAGAGGTATACAATGATATGTTAGGCTAAGATGAGGAATATAGCAGTGGATTAAGGTTGTGCAATAAAGTGTGGTCAGAAGCTATCCGAAAAGTGTAAAAGTGCAATGGAAAGTGATTGCATATTACAGTTAAAAGTACGGAGCAAAATGAAAATGTAAACAGTTAGTACTGTGAATAACAGTCGTCTGTGCAAGCATAATCCAGTTATGCTGTGTTAGCATAATCCAGTTAGTTATTGTAGTGCAAGACGCATAAGTAAACAGTTGTGACTGTAATAAACAGTCGGTAGTGCAAATAACAAGTGAAGGCAGATGTGAGGGGGGAGAGGAAGTTAGCAGTATAAGAGGGGAGTGGATCAACGAGGGGAGTGGATCAACGAGGGTTAGGTTCAGTAAAGAGACAGCTCTAGGGAAAAAACTGTTCTTTAGTCTGTTGGTCCTGGTCCGGAGGCACCTGAAACGCCTGCCGGAGGGCAGGAGAGAAAACAGTCTGTGGGCTGGGTGAGAGGAGTCCTTAAGGATGCTGCGAGCTCGATGCAGACAACGTTTCCTCTGGATGTTCTCGATGGCAGGTAGTGGAGTCCCTGTGATGCGCTGGGCAGTTTTCACCACCCGCTGCAGTGCCTTGCACTCCGCAACAGAGCAGCTCCCAAACCATACTGCGACACAGTTGGTCAGGATGCTTTCTATCGCGCAGCGATAGAAGTTCACCAGGATAGTCGAGGAGAGCTGATTCTTCCTCAGTGTCCTCAGGAAGAAGAGGCGCTGGTGAGCCTTCTTGACCAGGCTGGAGGTGTTGGTTGTCCACGACATGTCCGCCGAGATGTGGATCCCCAGGAACTTGAAACTGGAGATGCGCTCAACAGCCATTCCGTTGATGTGGATGGAGTCGTATGGGCCTCTTAACTCCTTCCTAAAGTCCACGATGAGCTCCTTCATTTGGGGGTGTTGAGGAGCAGGTTGTTTTCAGTGCACCATGTGGCCAGGTGCTGGATCTCCTCCCTATAGGCAGTCTCATCGTTGTTACTGATGAGACCAATCACCATAGTGTCGTCCGCAAACTTGACGATGGAATTAGATCCATACACAGGCTTGCAATCGGAGGTGAAGAGGGAGTAGAGAAACGGGCTTAGCACACAGCCCTGTGGTACACCAGTGTTAAGTGTGATGGACGTGGAGCAGGTGAATCCTGATCGAACATTCTGAGGTCTGTCAGTTAGGAAGTCCAAAATCCAGTTGCACATTGAGGTGTTGATACCCAGGTCTCCAAGTTTGGCTATTAACTTGGTTGGGATGACAGTGTTGAATGCTGAGCTGAAGTCAACAAACGGCATATGCGCATAAGTGTTCTTATTGTCCAGATGTGTGAGCACAGAGTGTAGTGCCATGGAAACGGCATCCTCTGTGCTCCTATTGCTGCGATAGGCAAACTGGTGTGAGTCCAATGTGGATGGTAGAGAGTCTTTTAGGTGTTCCAGGACCAGCCGCTCAAAGCACTTCATAACGATGGATGGGAGTGCTACAGGGCGGTAGTCGTTAAGGCACATCGGGCTAGAGTGTTTTGGCACTGACACAATGGAAGTGCGTTTAAAGCATGTTGGTACAGCTGCTTGGGCAAGAGACAGGTTGAAAATGTCTGTAAAAACCCCAGCGAGCTGCTCCGCACATGCCCTGAGAACACGTCCAGGGATGTTGTCTGGTCCAGCAGCCTTGTGCGCGCTTATCAGGCTCAGTGCCTTGCAGACATCTGTGGAGGAGAGAGTGAATGGTGGGTGGTCATCAGAGGGTTTGAGCTTGGTGACAGTTTCTCTGTTGTCCCTTTCAAAGCGAGCATAAAAGTAATTTAGCTCGTTCAGGAAGTTAACATCAGTGGCTGCGGGGGTGGAGTGGGTGGGTTTGTAGTCACTGATGGCCTGAATGCCCTGCCACATGCGTCGAGGGTCAGAGTTGGAAAAATGTCCCTCTATCTTTAGCTTGTAGCAGTGCTTGGCCTTTTTGATGCCCCTCTTCAGGTTTGCTCTGGATGTGTTGTAGGCTTGTGCATCTCATGATTTGAAGGCAGTATTGCGTGACTTCAGCAGGAGTCGCACTTCCTTGTTCATCCAAGGCTTCTGATTTGGGTATGTGGTGATCTGTTTCTGGGTTGTGACATTGTCAATGGTGGTATTGATATGATCCAATACAGAGGAGGTGTAGGAGTCAATGTCCGTGTGAGTGCCACTGGTGGCCTGAGAAGCAAACATACTCCAGTCAGTGTCTAGAAACCTTTCATGTGCTCTTTCCACGAATTACGAAAGACCTCTAGTTTTGTTTTCTTCCAGCTGCGCACCATTTTTCTGGCTGCTGTTTTAAGGGCTCAAGTGTGCTCGTTGTACCACGGCGTTGGACTATTTTCTTTAATCTTCTTTAAGGACAAGGGAGCGACTGTGTCTAAAGTACTGGAAAAGAGAGAGTGAGTAGTTTCTGTTGCAACATCGAGTTCTTCTAAGCTATCTGGAATGCTGAGAAGATGATACTGATACTGAGATTATTTAAAAAGCAATCTTTAGTGGCGGCAGTGATTGTCCTGCCATTTTTGAAACTGGCGGATGGCTTTGTAGCCTTAGCTAAATTAAGTACACATGATACTAGGTAATGAACTGAGATGTCATCGCTCTGCTGCAGAATTTCAATGGCATCAACATTTTTTCCATGTGGCAATATTAGGTCTAAAGTATGATTATGGCGATGAGTGGGTCCTGACAAGTGTTGACTAACTCCAATAGAGTTTATAATGTCTCTAAATGCTAATTCCAATGCGTCCTTTTCGTTGTCTACATGTATATTAAAATCACCAATAATTAGTCATTTATCTACGGCCAGAACTAACTCTGATAGAAAATCAGCAAATTTTTTGATAAAGTCTGTATAGTGCCCTGTTGGCCTGTATACAGTAGCTAACACAAATATTACACAGGATTTATCATTTACACAACATATCGTTACATACAGCACCAAAACTTCAAAGGAATTATATTTGTCTTCTTAAGATGGGGGCTAATTACCGCAGGTGTGGCGCACAGCAAGGAATATGGTTTTTGACCGTGAGACGGTGTGTGGGCTAATCATAGACTGAGAGTTAAGTTTATTGTTTTATTTTTTTGTTATATTAAACGGATTGGCATATCCGACTTTAAGTTTACACTCTTGAAAGTTTATTATTTTATTTTTGTTTTATTTTTAAGCCAAGAGGAAACAGCACATCAAAAAACATGCGTGCAAAACAACTTAAATGTGCGCCATCAATTAGTCAAAAACCTACTTCTGTATGAGAAAAATCTGATCAAGTTTAAACGACATGGACCTTGTGCTGTTTGAGCACCTTGTCTTCGACGTGACCAGTAGTGGAGATCGGTGACGGTGGTCGGGACTGGGAGCGGAGAGCGGTGACGGTGGTCGGTAGCGGAGAGAGATCAGTGATGGGGGGCGATGATCGGTTGCGGATGTTGAAGTAAAATGCTTTGTGCCTCACAGTGGATAGTGAGGCGGTCCGGACTTGGTCAGGACGGACGCCATAGACGGCGGAGGTTGGTGAGCGTTCTCACATTGGACAGTGAGAATTGGACACTACATCACCAAGTCAAGTAAAGTTCTGTGGAAAGAGGTATGAGCAGTTAACACACACATAAGATGTATGAACCAGAGATGACTGCCGTTATTAAAGTGTAAAGCGGCAAGGGTGACAAGGGAACAATGCATTGACATTGGTTTATTGACATTGACATTTTCAAACAAGGACTTGAAATAAGAAACTTTTGGGTTTACAAGAAAAGGAAACCGTTTGTGCTTTATTTTTGATTCTGATGCTCATTTTAGTGATATTTTGAAAAATTGTTTCTGGGTAGTTGATTTAAAAATGAGGTAAAATGGATAAAAATCATCAAGGTACTGAGGTAACTCAGGTGGTGTCAAATGACTTAAAAAATGTTAATGAGGATGAAGCCTCTGTAAAAAAAAAGATCAGCAGCGCTAAAAAAGAAACATGAATTGGAAAAGGAGGCAGAATCAATACGGAAAAGATTGGAACAAGTGGAAATGGATGCTGAGATAGAAGCCTCAGATGCAGAGTTGGCAGTACTGCAAGGATTTTCAGATCAAGATGGAATGGGATCTTACTTTGAGAAGCAAAAATCGAAAAAAATACCTGACTTTTCTGATGTGAAGTTTGAGGAATCTACCAGATTGATGAGTAATACAAGCTTACCTGTTGCAGTGGCAAGATCCACTGAAAGTGTCGCACATGCAGTTGATGACAATTCTACACAACAGATTCAGCAAAAGCAAAATCAAATATCTGAGCTGCTCTTACAACAACACAAAGCAAGCCAACTGCTGCCAAGACAAGTACCTGTTTTTGAAGGTGACCCACTGAAGTTCAAAATGCTCATGCAAGCTTTTAGGCATTGTGTGGAGAAGAAAACTGCATCTAAAGGTGATTGCATGTATTTTTTGGAGAGGTACAACAGGGGTCAAGGTCAAGGTGTCATTTATTGTCTACCTTAGGATAAATTTGTTTTAGATTAGAGAACTGCTGCAACATTTAACACACAGCACATATACATACAATATTAACAACATTTCTGATCCTGTAACCCTGTAGCATAAAAAACAATACATACCGTAAAAGTAATTACGTAAAATATTTAATAAATAAACCCTCAACACATCCCTAAATTACTTGTTATATCAATTGCATTTATCTTAACATTCTGCTGCAATTGTTCATTAATTAATTTAACAGACAATGGGACAAATGAGTATTTAAATCGATTATGTTTGCATAGTGGAACCCTGTATCTCCGACCAGAGTTTATCAGCACAAACTCTGGGTGCAACACATGTGAAGAGTCCAATATAATCCTATTGGCCTGCTGGATCGTGCAAAGCTCAAAAATATCTTGTAAAGAGCTGATTTTCTGTACCCCCATAATTTTTCCTGCCACTTTCAACAAGTTATTTATCTGAGCTCGCAATTTTACTGTTAAGCTGCCGTACCAAATAATGATTCCATATCTTAAAACAGACTCTATCGGTGCTTTATAAAAAATTAACATTATATTACTGGTCACCCCAAATAATCTTAATCTCCTTAGAAAATGTAGGCGCTGATGGACCCTTGTGCACACACTTGACACGTGTATGTGCCATTTAAGATCACTGTCAATGTGGACCCCCAAATATTTTTAAGAAGCAACCTGTTTGATAACCTCACCATGAACAATAACGGAGCTCCTATCCCCCACTGATCTAGGGTCTAGGATTACCTCTTCAGTTTTTTTTGCATTCATCTGTAAATAATGGTCATCACACCAGCCCACAAACCCTTCTATGGCAATTTTATGATCGTTGATACTACAGTCTCTCGTCAACAGGTGCAATAATACAGTGTCATGTGAAAATTTCATAATAAATTGATTTGACTGCTGACTAACGCAGTCATTTGTATAAAGAGTGAACAAAAGTGGCGAACTTACACACCCTTGCGGAGCCCCTGTACTGCTTATTGCAACATCTGATAACACTGAATTTAATTTCACCTGTTGCATCCTGTTTGTTAAAAAGGAATAATACCAGTTAATTATAAAAGGATTAACTCGAAAATTAACTAGTTTCTCCAACAATTTATGTGGTTGAATTGAGTAAAACGCAGAACTAAAATCAATAAAAAGCAACCTAGCGTAAGAAGTTGGACTCTCCAGATGCTTAAAGACAAGATGTGTTAATGTGGAGACCGCGTCGTTAGTACCACGATTACTTTTATATGCAAATTGATATTGATATAATGATAGCTTCACTTCCTTACGCAGCTCTCCTATTATGATCTTCTCGAATGTTTTCATAACATTCGATGTTAAGGCCACTGGCCAATAATCACTGTTGTCCTAAGGGGGTGCCCTCACGATCTTGTACAAAGCTGTTTACATATGAGTGCGGAGAGAGGCTTTGTAACAAAAATAAGCTCTCTTACAGGAACACTTCAGTAATGAAATCAAGATTACAGCAGCATATATGGAAAAGGTCCTCAACTGGCCTGTGGTGAAGGCTGAAAGTGTTTCGTTACTGCAGGACTATGCATTATTTTTACATGGATGCAATAATGCAATGTCAGATTTAGAGGACATGAAAGAGCTGGATTTGCCAGCTAACCTCAAAATAATCATTTCAAAACTTCCTTTTAAATTGAGGGAAAAGTTTAGAAGTTCAGCATGTGATATTCCGGAGAGACACCACTGCAGACCTAACTTTAAAGACGTTGTACACTTTGTGGAATATTAAGTTAAAATCTTGTCTGATCCTATTTTTGGTGATATTCAAACTACTGAAAGAGGAACGCAGATTAAAAGGGATGTGTATACAGCAAAGTCTAAATTGAAGCGAGATAACTTTGTTACGAACGTCTGCGCTGTTAGCAGAGTTCAACACAAGGACACACAAGAAGGTAAACAAAGGGACAGCAACCTCAGTATCAATTGTTTATTCTGTTTACAAGAACACAGTCTGGATGAATGTCAACGATTTGCCACAAACAAACATCTGGGAGCCAGACCGGGGCCGGTAGTAGTGGAATGCTCTCCATCCTGCTAGTTCAGGTAAAAGCACAAAAGGGCAACAAGGTGATTCAGACTTACGCTTTTCTGGACAATGGCTCAACATCCACATTCTGCTCTGAAGCTCTTATGCGTAGACTTAATCTCACTGGGACAAAGTCAAAAATATGTTTGTTAACGATGAGCCCAAAGACATCAGTGTCAACATACATTGTGAATGGACTTGAAGTAGCTAGCCTTAGTGGAACAAGGTACTACAGTCTTCCAAATGTTTAGACACAGAAAACAATGCCAGTTAATACAGCAAACATCATAAAACAAAAGAGGACATTACACAATGGTTTTACCTTGAGCACATTGAAATCCCTAAAATTGATGCTAACGTGGAGTCATTAATAGGTACTAATGTTTCAAAGTTGCTGGAACCATCGGAAATTATGAATAGCCAAGGTGAGGGTCCTTTTGCTGTTAAAACCCTATTAGGGTGGGTGGTCAATGGCTTAGAAAAGGATTCCAAAGACAACATGAATGACAATGGCTATCATACTGCTGCTGTAAACAAATTATCTGTAGAAATCACTTCAGCTGCTATTGGAAAAGCAGTATCAAAGTGTCAATGAAAAAAATAGCTGACGAGAAAGAAGAAATGTCAAGGCAGGAGGCAAGGTTCATTGAAATAATGTCTCAGTCTGTAAAGTTAAAGGACGGACATTACAGTTCAAAGCTGCCATTTAAAGCCCAAAAGGTAACCAAGCCAAACATTCGTTGTATTGCTCAACAGCGCCTCACTGGACTAAAAAGGAAAATGGAAAGAAATGAGAAGTTTCACCAACAGTATACAAGCTTTCTTGAAAATGTCATCAGCAGTGGCTATGCAGAAATAGTACCACAGGATGAGTTGCGTTGTGGAGAAGATAACCTGTTCTATATTCCTCATCATGGAGTGTATCATCCGCACAAAGGCAAGTTGCGAGTTGTCTTTGACTGCGGAGCTAAGTTTAAAGGAACTTCGTTGAACGAACAACTTCTGCAGGGTCCGAACCTCGCAAGTTCCTTAATAGGAGTGTTTCTACGGTTCAGACAAGAACCAGTTGCTTTTATGTCTGATGTGAAGTCTGTTTTATCAAGTTAAAGTGGATGAGGAAGACAAAGACTTTCTAAGGTTCCTGTGGTGGCCTAATGGAAATATGTTCAAGCAAGTTGAAGAATACAGTGACTGTACATCTCTTTGGAGCAGTGTCGTTGCCTAGTTGTGCATGTTATGCTTTAAGGAAGACTGCAGACGACAATCGGAGGAGTTATTCGGATGAAGTGATTGACACGGTACATAGAAATTTCTATGTGGACGATTGCCTGAGAAGCTCACCGTCTGTGCAGAAAGCAGTACAGATTGTCCATGACCTGGCTGACCTTTGTCAAAAAGGAGGTTTTCATCTTACACAGTGGATAAGTAAAAGTCGCAAAGTCCTTAAAACAATTCCTGAGAAAGAACATTCTAAAAGTGTGAGTGAACTCAATTTAGACATAGACCAACTCCCGGTGGAAAGGACACTAGGGCTACAGTGGTGTCTGGAAAATGACAAATTTAACTTCCATGTGAACTGCAAAGAACAGATGCTACAGCACCACGAAATTCTTGAATGATTGGAAGGATTATTAAATCAGATCTGTGCAAGTGCAAACCAAAACAAACGTAATTGAAAGACCAGTGACAAAACTGGGCCCATTGGTAGAGCAGTCAATGTAAAGTGAACAAATACACTAAAAGAGGGGTTATTCGTTTGTTTGTTTATTTGTTTATTGTTCTTATTGTAAGATGTTTTTGTTGTATTAATATCTCCATACATGAATATGTTTATAATTGTTATGTCTTGAAGTGCCATGAACAATTAGGGGCCGGTTGTGTTGGAGCCATTCTGTATATTGGCATGGGTGGCGCTGTGATCTCCCACAAGTCTTCTTAAGATGGGGGCTAATTACTGCAGGTGTGGCGCACAGCAAGGTATATGGTTTTTGACCGTGAGACGGCGTGTGGGCTAATCATAGACTGAGAGTTAAGTTTATGGTTTTATTTTTTTGTTATCTTAAACGGATTGACATATCCGACATTAAGTTTACACTGTTGAAAGTTTATTATTTTATTTTTGTTTTATTTTTAAGCCAAGAGGAAACAGCACGTCAAAAAACATGTGCAAAACGACTTAAATGTGCGCCAACAGCCTCACAGCTCCCCTCTTAGTTGATTCACCAACAGCAGAATAAACATTTGCAACTTGTCTATAATCAATAAAGAAGATACCATTTGTGATTTTAACCTAACCAATATCCAAATGTAACATTTAGCTGTATGTGTGTTAATTCTACCATGCAGTAAACACAACCAAAAAGAATAGGAAAACAAAACATTAACAATTAGTTTGGCATTTCTAAACTTCTCTTATAACTCACTCTAGAAAGGTGTACCTTAAAACAAAACATCATTAGTATAGGACATTTCTATCTCAAACATAATCCTTAAATCTAGCTGGTGGCTTAATAGCTCGACCAGCAGTGGTCCTCTTTGGGGATGAACCAGAGCCAGAAGGAATGTTGGGAACACAGGGCACAGATGCATTAGTGGCAGCAAGCGGGGCAGCTGAGTCACCTGGGTCAGGAATATCAAAGTCACTAGTCTCTTCCGCAGTAACTTGGGTTGTTGACTCGGGCACTTCCTGTAAATGCCTCCTGTTCCTACGTGCTACAGTCCCTTGGTCGGTTTGGACAATGTATGATCTGGGCTCTGGTGCTTTTGCAATAACTTTCGCTGGGATCCTCCAGCCTTTCTCCCTGTCCAGCATAACTGTAACACTCTGACCAGGCTGCAGTGACGACAAGGGCCTGGTGAATGACACACGCCTGTTGTAGAAGAAGCGGTAGGCTGATTTAGTCTGTTGATCTTTCAGTCTTATAGTTTGGTGATCAACTACAGTTGGACGTAACTGCTGGGGCAACACAGGTACCGTAGTTCTGATCTCACGGCCAAATATGAGTTGAGCTGGGCTGCAACCTGTTGTGGTGATGGGAGTAGCGCTGTAGCTCAGCAGAGCAAGCTGTGGGTCTGGCTGTCGCAGGATTCTCTTGGCGGATGGCAATGCTACTCTCAGCTGCTCCGTTTGCTTGCGGGTTGTGAGGACTGGACCTTGTGTGCTGAAAGTTGTATGTCTCACTGAACTGGCGGAACTCCCCTGAAACGAACTGGGCGCCATTATCCGTTACTAGCTCGAGGAATAACCCACCTCGCAAACATACACTTCAGCTGTGAAATGACTTGGTTACTACTTGTGGTAGGCAAAATGGAAATCTCAATGTAACGTGAATGGTAGTCTGTCACTACCAAATATTGTTTACCATCCTGCTCACACAAATAAGCAGCTATTTCTGCCAAGCACCTTGTGGCAGTGGTGTGGTAATCAGTGGCTCTTTTCTTTTTGTTTGTTCTTACAACAAAACTCACAGGTGCTGACTAGCTCCGCAATGTCTCTCCCGACACCTGGCCACCACACTGACATGTTGTCTCTTTTCCGGCACTTTGTGAGTCCCTGATGACCCGCATGTATTTGTGACAGTACAGTCTTTTGCATTGTAAATGGGATAATGCGGTCATCATGCATTAAAAGTCCACTGACTTCTGACAGGTGAGCTCTAACTGTGTGATATTTGAGCAGGTTGTGTGGCAAGCATGACAAATCTGAAGTCCAGCCATTATTCGTGTAACGAATCACAGTTTTCAGAATGTTATCATTGCTTGTGGCCTCTCTTATCATGTTTAATCTGTCTTTAGTGATTGGCCTTGTTTCAATCACTGCCTGAACATAAGCTTGTACCTCATGCTCAGTGTCGGACACAGTACAGTCCTGCAAAGAGTGTCCGCCACAATAAGCTGCTTCCCTGGAACATGAACAGCTTCTGGATTAAACTTCATTAAGTGTATCAAAAGTCTCTGACACCTAACAGGTGCTTTGTCCAGGTCGTATGTTGTTATCAGTGGAACAAGGGGCTTGTGATCAGTCTGCAAAACGAATCTGTCCATGCCCTGCAGATATCTCCTGAAACGCTTGTACGCCCACACGCTGGCGAGGCATTCTTTTTCTATCTGGGAGTACCTGCGCTCTGTCTCTGTCAGTGTCCTTGAACAGAAGGCGACTGTGCGGATTACCTTGTTGTGCTCCTGCAGAATTCCGCCACCCCCAGGCCATAACTGCTTTCATCCGCACTTACAACAGTCGGCCTTGTTGCATCAAAGTCTGCCAAAACAGGTGCTGAAATCAACATTCCTTTTATCTTTTTGAAGGCGTTCTCTTGTGCCTCTCCCCATGTCCACATTGTGTCGCTCTTCAGTAGAGAGTTGATGGGGTGCATTGTTGTAGAAAAATCCAAAAGGAATTTTCCCAAATAGTTAATCATCCCGATCCTCTGCCGCAGTTCTGTTATGTTTGTCAGGCTGGGAAGCTCCGCGATGGCTCTGACTATCTCAGTGTCCGGTTCGATGCCATCCTTCCCAATGATGTGTCCAAAGTAGTGGATCTCAGATTTGCGTAACTGACATTTATACTTGTTTAGCTTCAGTCCTGAAGCTCTGATCGTTGCATCACAGCTTGAAGGTTCTGGTCATGGTCTGTCATGTCTTTGCCATTGACCAGAATGTCATCCATCACCACTACTGTACCGGCAAGGTCTTTGAGGAGAGAACTCATTTTCTGCTGAAATATTTCTGGGCAGAAACAGAAACGACCCACAGGTGTAATGAAAGTTGTGAGCTTCCTGCTGCTCCCATCAAGCGGGATCTGCCAAAACCCACTTGAAGCATCCACAGTTTAGTTAGATCCATGCAGATCTGTGGTTTCTTGTTCTTTTTTATCACAGGCACCATGGGAGCACACCAGTCCGTGGCTTCCTTTACTTCCTCTACAATGCCAAGAGACTGCAGCCATTTCAATTCCTCCTCCACTTGAGGTAAGATTGAGAATGATATGCGCCGTGGGGTAGCAATGCTGGAGGGCTGAGCATCTGCCCTCAGCTCTATCTTCACTGGTTCACATTTCAGTAGTCATCAAAAACGTCATCATATGATTCAAGCCCATTAACTCTGCACACTAGTCCCATTTTGATTTCTGTTTTACGACGAAGCAGGTTTGTTGTGAAGGGGCCTGACATATAAATCCAAAAGGGAAACATTTCTCCATAACATAAGAGAGTCATGAATTCGCCTTTGCAAATCAGTGACTACGTTTACAAGCTGTTAAAATTCGGGTTATGGTCGGGTTAAGGTCACCTTTCGGGTTTCTGAAACATTCAGGATAATCCGTTTACATGCGTGAGCAGAGAGAGTTACTCCTGTATACAAAGAATGTGTAATCAGTCGCCAATATCCCGATGTAAACGGCGATGCACGGTTAGTATCTGGACCATAGACTGTATGGTCTGGACGTACGGACAACATTAACATTAATATGCGTCATTTCCGATTCTTCTTCCTGTATCCAAAGACAACAACAACAGCAGCAGCAGCAGGCGGATAATGAATAGATTGGGTCAGATGGCGATAGTCTTTGTTTGCGCTTTGGCACTGGTACTGACCACCAGCAGCACTTGACATTACTGTGCCTCATGGTTTTTATTAATAGAAGGAGAGAAATTGAGCAAGAGACGGGAAATGTAGCTGAAGCTGTACCACACATATCCACGATACATATCCTCCTCGCTCCAAAAGTGTGGTGCTGTGCTGCGTCTCGCCATGTTAACCTCGACTTGTTTACTTCCGCTATACTGCACGCAGGTTTTTTTTATGCGCCATCTCTACTCAAAAGACCAAGATTCCTTGCGAATAGAACATGCGCAGAACACACATTTTGATGGGGATATGCCGAAACGCGTTTACAAGACCAAATATTTGGGTTAGAAAAGGGGTACCCCAGGTATAATATCCCGGTTTTTAAAAACTGGGATATGAGCATATCCGGGTTTTTGCCGGTGTTTACATGGCCCTGCGTGACCGGGTTATTGCTAATATTCCGGTTTTGAACGGGTTATTGGCTGCATGTAAACGTAGTCAGTGTTCCACCTGGGCTGGTGAATGTTGACTTTGTTTTGATCAGAAGAGGGTGCTGTTGCAATTTCAAAAATGTCTCCTCACAGTGACAGTGACATCTGCGCCCGTATCAATCCGGAACGTGACAGTTGTGCTATTTATTTCTAAATCCTAATACCATTTGTCCTCTTCACTGTCAACGACCTCAGCAACAGCCCCTAGAAACCAGGCACTGCCCTCATCACTATAAGTCAGTAGCTTTAAGTGCATTCGCGTTTTTAGTTTTACACATTGCTTCGAAATGGCCCATTTTATTGCATTTATGGCAGCGTTTCCCTGTACCTGGAATGCACTGTACTTCTGCTGTCTCCCACACCTTGTACAGCCCTTTCTGTTTGATGCCTGTTGTGCACATTTATATTGTTCATTGTCTTTGTTTTTAGCATACCTTTTGTCATATTGCTTTGGCTGTTTGAACTTACGTGCATTTAAGGCACCCACATCAACCTTTCTTTCTTTCTTGTGTATAACCAGCTCAGAGTGTCGTGCGATACTGATAGCCTTTTCCAAGATCAAGTCCGGTTCAAGTTGTAGTTTCTGTGACACTTCTCCGTCTGCGATCCCAATCACAATGCGATCTCTTATCTGTTCATCTTTTGTCTGTCCGAAATCGCAGTGCTCTGCTAATTTATACAGTTGTCTGACAAACGCCTCCACGCTCTCCTTGAAGCTGTGAGCGGCGGTGGAAACAGGCATGTTCATGTATCGTCTTCCGCCTTGGCACAAAAGGTTTATGAACTTTCTCAAAACTTTGTCATAGTAGTTATCATCTTCTTGGTCTAGCTTATGCCTGGCTCACACTACAGGAGTTTTAAAATCCTATCCGATTGTAAAATCTGGTTGCAGCACACACTTCAGGAGAATCTTTGCAGATTTTCTTCCCTCAAATCTTAAACATGCTCACACTACAAGACTTGAAATTCGCGAAGCATCACACACTACAAAATGTTATTAAGATTATCGTGCCAGAGGAAGCGCGTCACGTGATCTACGCAACAGATTGTAATCGGGGAAAATGGATACTGTAAACCGAAAACTTGCTCTATCAATAATGATCGTTTGTTGTGAAAAAAAAACAGAAGTGGAAAAATAAACGAGTGTGGATGAGAAAATGTTTGGGGAGACAAGATCAACATGGACTGTCAGTTCTTCAGCGAGAAATGGAGGTAAAATGTACCTTATATTAGTATCATAGTGTGCTAGAATGTTTACCGTTATAATATCGCCTGCCTAGTTCAAAAGCGATAGTGTCACCTTTTCCAGTGTAGATTTGTGCTGTAATATGAAAATGCAATTGATGCTAGTATAGTATGTATTATGAAATGTGTCTACTTATAAGAAACAAGGGTTTGCAGCTTTCTCTCTCTCACTCACTCTCACACACACACACACAGCGCGCACATTAACACACACAGCGCGTGTGTGTATGTATGTCTTGTGCAGCGCGCACATACACACACGCACATACATACACACACGCACAAACAATCCCCTCTCTATCTATCTATATAATTATTGTTATCCGTGTTGTCGGTTTCGCGGTCGCCATTTCGAAATGTAGGTCACTTCCGTCTAGTAGACTTCTTGTTTCCTATTGGCTATTGTGACAGTACTGACGTTATTACGATCTTGCTCATCCCGATAAATATCAAACATGTTTGATATGATCGGGGAGAGCCCGATTTATGTGAGAGCAGATCGGGAGGGGCAAGATTTTATCTGTGAATGTCTCACATTACCAGATAATCAGCGCCGAACATCGGAACCGATCGAGGTCGTGGACAAGATTTTTTCTCCGATTCTCGGGAGGGGGAAATCGGGTATAAATCGGCCTAAAACTCCCGTAGTGTGAGCCAGGCATTAGTAGCTATCCGATAGCGGATAAAACATTGTCTTCAGGGTGGCCACGTCGAAGGCTGGGTAAAGTCAAACGATTCTGGAGCCTGAAACTTGCATGAAATGAGTTTGACTATAACATACTGGACTGTTTTAGAGCCCACAACACAAATGAATACAGTTAATTTGTACTTAATTGTGATTGAGATAGTATAGTTGTGGTTCGGTTCGGCTTTGCTGTGTGGGTGTGTAAGGAAGAAGCCCCCTCCGCCACAATAGTGAATTAGATCATGGAAAACTGAGTGAATTTTACAATTCTTTTTGTGTTATTCCCCACCTCCAGGCAAGGGGATTACATTAAAGCTAAATTTCAACTTGCTCAGTCAGCTCAGCATTGTTGCATCTTTTATGGATGAGACATGCAGATAACATAGCCTTATTCAATCTTTGTTGAATTTTATATAATAAACTCTTCAACAATTCTGAGTTTCCAAACCTGACTAGTTGTTGTTGTGAGATTGTCTTCTGTCCATGTGAAGCTACCGTAGTTTCTGGTATGCAGCCCACGAGGAATGTTATTAATGTCCAGTTCTTTCAACGCATAGCTTATGCTCTCCGTGCTGTAGCCAATAAAAGGCTCTCTAACGAAGACTACGACCTGTGTCTTGCCTCTTATCATGACAGTTGTCAAAATAAATAATTGCAACAGTTCTATCAAAAATTTAATTCAGTAAAGGAAAAAAATGTGTTCTCTATTGAATCCCTATATGCAAGAATATGAATTTATAATATAAAATATTATATAATATATAATAAGGACAGAAGTCAACATTTTATTTTATGCATTTAAATATTATCCATTGTTGTTTGTATACTTTACAAGTTAAAGCAAAATTAGCACCTTTCCTTCAGTATAAATGCACAGTGCTCACATATAATTATGCATTAAAGAAAACCATATCATACATATCAGCTTGTGCCATATATTGCTATTTTACATGGCAGAATATTTTCGATTTTGATGCAACTTTAAACACATTTTGTTTTATTTCATGCCTTAATAGATTACAAAAATACGACTTTGCATGCTCGTATATCTTTTGCACCTTATTTGAAGTGATGTACAGCACTGCGGTCAAGCCAGCCGCCACTCCGAAATACACAGTCAATCTATCCGCCACGTTATTTTGGGGTGCGCGCATACCTTGGCTATTACGGTACGACCGTCAGAGAACTGATATGAAAACAAGTGATCTTCCGGTGAACGCGAATACATTAATTTATTCAGTCCGACAGTCTGATTAAATAAAAAAATATATTTTACCTGTAACTGTATGATGCCGAATTCCAAAATAAAAGTCTCCTGAATAAAAAAAAAAAACAACAACAACGACAGGCACAAATAATTAAACATTTCACAACCCAATTTCACCTGAAAATTATAGTGCACCTCACAGCCTGTCACTATATGATGTCGAATTACAAATTAAAAGTCTGCATGTGTAAAAAAAAAAAGGACCTAAATAAATAAAACATTTTACAACCCAATTTCACCTGAAAATTATAGTACACATCACAGCCTGTCACTGCTAGCTCATGCTGTATTTCAAAATAAAAGTCTGTCTAAATAAATAAATAATTCACAGACTCATTTCACCTGAAAATTATAGTACACTTCATAGCCTGTTTCTGTATGATACCGAATTACAAAATAAAAGTCCTCAACACACAGTTTATACATTCAGAAACCCCCCAAAAAAGAAAAGTCCTAGTTTCCACAGACTAATTTCACCTCAGATGTAGAGTACACCTTCTCACAGTGTCAACTACACAGTTTCAGGACAGTCTGATGTGGAATTACAGAATAAGAGCCACCCAAAATTCATATTTCCGCTGTTTTGTAAGTAACCCCCAAAAAAAGAAAAGTCCTAGTTTCCACAGACCTATTTCACCTCAGATGGAGAGTACACCTTCTCACAGTGTCAACTACTCAGTTTCAGGACAGTCTGATGTTGAATTACAGAATAAGAGCCACCCAAAATTCTTATTTCCGCTGTTTTGTATTTACATTAAGTAACCCTTAAAAAGAAAAGTCCTAGTTTCCACAGACTAATTTCACCTCAGATGGAGAGCACACCTTCTCACAGTGTCAACTACACCGTTTCAGGACAGTCTGATGTGGAATTACAGAATATGAGCCACCCAAAATTCATATTTCCGCTGTTTTGTAAGTAACCCCAAAAAAAGAAAAGTCCTAGTTTCCACAGACTAACTTCACCTCAGATGTAGAGTACACCTTCTCACAGTGTCAACTACACAGTTTCAGGACAGTCTGATGTGGAATTACAGAATAAGAGCCACCCAAAATTCGCTGTTTTGTATTTACATTAAGTAACCCATAAAAAGAAAAGTCCTAGTTTCCACAGACCAATTTCACCTCAGATGGAGAGTACACCTTCTCACAGTGTCAACTACACAGTTTCAAGACAGTCTGATGTTAAATTATAGAATAAGAGCCACCCAAAATTCTTATTTCCGCTGTTTTGTATTTACATTAAGTAACCCATAAAAAGAAAAGTCCTAGTTTCCACAGACTAATTTCACCTCAGATGGAGAGTACACCTTCTCACAGTGTCAACTACACAGTTTCAGGACAGTCTGTGGAAATACAGAATAGGAGCCACCCAAAATTCATATTTGCTCTGTTTTGTTAGTAACCCCAAAAAAAGAAAAGTCATAGTTTCCACAGACCAATTTCACCTCAGATGGAGAGTACACCTTCTCACAGTGTCAACTACACCGTTTCAAGACAGTCTGATGTGGAATTACAGAATAAGAGCCACCCAAAATTCATATTTGCGCTGTTTTGTGAGTAACCCATAAAAAGAAAAGTCCTAGTTTCCACAGACCAATTTCACCTCAGATATAGAGTACACCTTCTCACAGTGTCAACTACACAGTTTCAGGACAGTCTGATGTGGAATTACAGAATAAAAGCCCCTGAAAATTCATATTTGAGCTATGAAAATATCAAGAAATAAAGACTTCCTCTTATGTAGAATATTACAGTTGTTCCAAATTAGAAAATTGTGTGGCGAGAAATTATGCTTGTAAATAAGTCTCCAGGCCATAAGCATCTGCTGATGATAGTTTGAAAGTTTAATAGGAAGTTTACTAATTGAATAATTGCACATTAAAAGGAAATGTATACCTCCTAATTGAGAAAAGACATATTTTGGGATTATACTCCAAATAGAAGATTGATTGTGAAGGAAACGTTTAAGCCAATTGATTTTTAGGGTATTGTTAAGAGAATCAAAATCAATGAAGTTTAAGCCACCTTTATTATAAGAATTCAAAATAACTGATTTTTTAACATAATGAGTCTTATTTTTCCAAAGAAATTTGAGCAACATTACATCAATCAGCTTGCAAGTACATTTATCCACAAATAAAGACTGAGCAGCATAATATAAGCGGGAAATCCCTTCTGCTTTAGTAAGCAGAGTTCTGCCTTTCAAAGATAGATCTCTTAACAACCAAAGGTTAAATTTTTTCTGAGTTTTCTCTATAACTGAACTAAAATTAATCTGACATCTTAGTTTATTATCTTTTATCATTTTTATTCCTAAATAGGTGACACTTTCTTTGATGGGAATATTTAAGATGGAGGTTGCAGCACATTTTTTTAACGGGAATAATTCGCATTTATTAATATTAAGAAGAAGGCCAGACGCATTAGAAAAAGATTGTAGAGAGCTTAAAGCAATAGGGATCTGAGAGGCATCTCTTAGAAACAACGCTGTATCATCTGCCAGTTCGCTAATAAACAAATCCGTACCAGCAATAGAAATTCCCTTCACAGGACTCTCTTTAATATGTAAATTTAAAAATTGTGTAGCTATTAGAAAAAGATATGGGGAAATGGGGCAACCTTGTCTTACGCCACGATTTAAAGAAAATAGGAGAAGTGCCATTATTTAGACGGATAGAGCTATTACCATTACAGTAAAGCATTTTAATACATTTGCAAAAAAAATTACCAAAACCCAATCTTTGTAGGGCTTGTAACATAAATTTGTGTTCTAATCAATCAAATGCTTTATAATAGTCAAGAAAGAGGATAAAACTATCTGTAGAAATAAGATCTGAATAATCCAACAAATCAAAAATTAAGCGTATATTATTAGAAATATGTCTCTGATTAATAAAACCTGATTGGCACTCATCTATTAAATTATTAAGAATAAGTTTTAGCCTTTTTGCTAAAACCAAGGCAATAATTTTATAATCAGTATTCAATAATGAAATCGGCCGCCAATTCTCTATTAGCAGGGGATCTTTATTGGGCTTGGGAAAAGTTATTAGCCCCTGACATCAATACATAGTTGCTGAATGGAATTTTTTACTCGTTGCCTTTCTAACCTAAAGAAATAGGCAGAATTCTGCTCACCCTCCTCTAGCCAATTCCGTCGAGATCTGATGAAGGCACCTTCAGCCTTCCGTTTATATATATTCTCTAAATTATGTTTTTGATTAACAAGCTCAATTTTTTCTGAATCTGTAAGATCATCTACATTTTTACATGATAATGACGAAATTCTAGTCATTATCTGGTTCTCATGACTTTTTCTTAATTTTGCTAACGAACTACTGTATTTCCGACAATACTTCCCAATTTCATATTTAAGAAGTTCCCAATTATTACAAAAACTATTCTCATTATTGGCTTTATGCCAGTAAAAGGAAATTAAGTTGTCAATCTTAGTGAGAAGAATTGAGGTATTAAGTTTCCAATACGAGGATCTTTTACTTTGTGAGGGAGAGGATACAAATGTAATACAGATAGAGATGGCTTTATGGTCAGAAAATGGTGTGGGAAGTATATCAGTCTTTATATTAGATAACTCTGCTGAGGTCAACCAAAAATCAAGTCGGGATTGTCTAGAAAGAGAATTATTGCTCCATGTGAATACTTTTTGCAAGGGATGGGTTTCTCGCCACACATCTACAACAGAAAATGTTTGCATAAAGGATGATAGATATTCAGAATTAGTATTAGTTGATTGGGGGGGCCATCTGTCCAAGGTACAATTCAAAACAACATTAAAATTGCCACCGAATATTAAGAAAGAATTTAGAAATTTAGATAACATATGACATATACGTGTTTCTAATACATTAAAAAATACCTTATTATCTTTTGGTGAATTATACCCATATACATTAGCAGTAATACAAGTCATATTTGCAAACTGAAAAACAAGTATAATGTAGTGACCATTGATGTCACAATCAGTAGCCAGGATCTTTCCACCAAAATTATTTTTTAAAATACAAACTCCAGCAGAATATTCATTTCCGTGAGACATCCACATTTCTCACCCCAATTGTGATCTCCATAAATTGACATCTTGTAAAGTTGAATGAGATTCTTGTATGAAACAAAGATCTGTGTTGAGACTTTTAAGATACAAAAAAACTGCTTTGCGCTTAAGAATGTTTCGTAGCCCTCTACAATTTAAGGAAATAACAGATAATGACATGAAATGACAAAAAAAAACCAGACCAATAGAAGAAAGAATTAGTTCAAAGAACAAGTATAAAGACTAAGTCACTGAGATAGGGAACCTAACTGGTCAGAACAAGTAAGGGATGAGATTAACAATCCCTTCATTAATCTATCAAGAGAACAAACATACAATTGAGGAACAACAACTATAATTCCCTTTTTAAAGGGGTTAAAATAATTAACATTTTAACTTAAATCGATAAAAGTCTTTAGCAATCATATTTCTTCTTTTTAAATGGATGTAAACAAAAAGGCTCAGGTGTATATATATACACACATACACTTTTTTTTTTTTTTTTTTTAAGTGTCATGGGGAGAGAAAAAATAAAATAAGCACATCACCACCAGAAGTGGGTAACGGTATTTTGGATCAGAGTGAAAGTTCCAAAAATTACTCGCAAATCAGTTCCAATGTCAAGTCAGCGTAGCATCAGCCAATGCGGAATTCAGATCAGTTAACTTTTAAGCAGGAGGAAATATTTCCTTACCATCTACAAACGTGCGACCGCCGACGAAAATGCCCTTTTGTTTTCTTTTCGGGCCTTTTCAACTATGGACCAAAGCGTCATTCTCCTCGCTCTATCGGCCGGTGACAAGTCTTCCGTAATTTTCAGTCGGTTCTCAATCAGAAACGCAGCATCCTTGGCGGCATGCCAGACAGCATCTCGGTAAAAACGCGAGGTGAATTGGAAGATGATTCCACGAGCTTTATCATTTGAATTAACACGGCCAAGTCGGTGTGCCACATCAACTACATCAGGGAATTTATCTTTAAACTGTGGTAGAAGGCGTTGACACACGTTGATAACCTCCTGACGGACGTTTTCTCTTTCTTTCTCAGGAATTCCGTGGATTCTCAGGTTCCACCTGCGTGTGTAAGCTTCTAAACGAGCGAGGTGATTTTCTCGCTCAGTGGCATTCATTTCTTCTTTCTTTGTGCGCGAGTCAATAGAATCGACTCTTTTTTTCAAGCTTTTAACTTCGCTGCAGACAAACTCAATGGTTTCCATAATTCCAGAGATTCGTTCCGTATTCCTAAAGATCTCCTCCTTCATGTCTTTAATCTCCCCAGAGTTTTCGCCAATCAACTTTTCTAGACCGTCTGATCTGTTTTTCACCAACTGTGAGAGCTCGGAGAGTTGTGCTGAAATAACTGTCGCATTTACGTTATCAGTTCTCCGAAGTTTAACGGCCGGGGAACTGCATGGGGTTTCGGGAAGAGGTGGAAACACCTCTTCAGCCACCATAATCTCAGAATCATCATTGTGTTCACAATAATCATGCAAACTGTCCTTCAAAACCCCGGTTGCAGGAGTGCTGCTATGTCGTTCGACTGCTTGTTTATCGTCACCTGTGCTAGCAGATCTAGCAGGAGTATGTTTCCCTGACTTCTTCGCACCTTTCCTCTTTTCTGATCCTCCCATTATTGTCGTTCCAAAAAATCAAGGCATTAATAAACGGAAATTCTCAAAAAAATCATCTCAAGTTTCTTTGTAACTACTATAAAACAATTTGGGATTGCTGAGCTCATAAACGCACATGTGATCAGGGCGCCATCTTGCATGCCATCCAAAAAAGTGAGCTTTACGTGTTATACATAACTGAACAATGTGGAGTTAACTTATGTACTAACGTTTGATTTAGTGGTATCCGACTGTTTCTTTTACTAGGCTACGTGTTTACTGAATTAAGGAAAAGTTCCCCTCCACGTTTGGGAGAAAAGTTAGCAAGGCTGGGAGATATTGTTTATATGCACATCAATGTTTGAACAACGTTACCATGGGAGTGAACGGAGTTGTCAGAACGCTTAATAAAGTTGGACTTTATCTGACTGTTTTGTCGCCTCTGGCTTGGCTTGCTCAGTTGGGGAAAAAACTATTTTTCAAATAAATTTCAAAATAGATCTAATTATTAAACTAAATTAACCCTATAGACCAAAATACATATCTAATTACTGATCTAAAGCCCACATTGTTACTGTATGATAATCGAAATATATTCTGTTGCATTATTTTTCTGTTTAACACTGTGAAGCTGCTTTGAAACAATCTGCATTGTTAAAATCGCTATATAAATAAAGTTGACTTGACTTGACATTCCCTTTAGCACAGAGCTCCATCTAGTGGATGCATAACGCAAACGTTTGACTGCAGTTTCTTCTATTATATGCGCCCTATAATCCGGTGTGCCCTATGAAAACAGTTCTAAAATTGGCCATTCATTGAAGGTGCGTTTTATAATCCAGTGCGCCTTATAGTGCAGAAAATACGGTATACAAAAAAATACAATGAAGCATTTTTAAGACATTTTACCATTACCTGAGAATCAACTCTTTATTATCTTTCTCTTTTTAGTCATAGATGCATATTAACTACATGGCAAATCAGTCATCAGCATGTAAATGTACCATTTCAGCTAGTTATTCGTTCTGAAAATGCATCTGAAATTCTTAATTCGGTTTTTATACTCAATCTATTCCCCTTTGTTCAGCAAGTCAACAAATTACACAAATATATCCAAAATAATGGCATGTCTACTAGAACCCCGCACTATTATACAGGCCAAACACCATTATCAACGTGCTAAAAATGGAGTCCCGAGCTAGCGTATTTCTGAACGAACTGTTTCAACATTTCAAACACACAATCAATAGAAAACTCTCGTCTTCATATTATAACATGTCAAAGAGTTTTGACTAATCATATTGCTTTTTACCTGAAAAGGGGGAGAGAAGATTAAACCGAAAACTCGCACTCGCTGTTTCTCCACTGCAAGCTTTATGTAGAATGGAGAAATCCTGCGAGTTCTCCCCCTAGCGTTCACGCATACCAGAGCAATCGATTGTCTAAATTCTCGTGCAAACTAGCTGATAAACCCAGAATGACCATAAACTAAATATTTACATTTTATAAACTCTTCTTCATGTTTAACATAGCAACTTATATATTATTAGTCCAATGTACAAATACTTATGCATGTTTAAAATACACATTTATTCCTTTTCAATCTGTCACACACTCCGCTACAAAAATAAATGTTGTCTCGACATTCTCTTTCGAGAGTCTCTCAGTCCCTTTTGTAATTCACCCAAAAGTATTTTTGTAGAGCAAGAATTTTCTATTCAATCTTTTAACAGTCCATGGCTCGTCCCGAACGTCATAGTTCACTTTCTGAAACAACTCAAGAATTTATCAGAAAGAACAGTCCATACATATCAAAGTGCACTTCTTTTCTTTTTTTTTTCTTTTTTTTTTTTAAAGGCATGAAACAACAGTCCATATTCCTTTTTGAATTTCAAGAGTTCAATAGCCTCTCAAGACTACAGTCCATAGTTCTCAAAATCAAAGTTAAAAACTGTTAAAAGAGATATCCCTTAGGCAGAACAGTCCATATTTTTCTCAAAGTGCCAGACTGTAACAGTCTATAATGCAAGAGTCCTCTGGTTACGAGTTCAGTCTCATTTCACCTGTAACAGATCATAGTCCATATTTAGTGGACTACATACACAAAAGGCAACTGGTAACCGTATTTTTGAAAAAATGCAGCCGTGCAGCATTTTAAGATAAGTTCGGTTGTGGTGTTTGCAAGATCCCATTCAGTTGCCGAACATCATAAGACGGTGTACCAAGTTCATCATAGGTTAGTACTCTTGGTGGGCATCTTTCCCTTCTAGGCAGCAAGTTTGTTCTCTTTGACTCTCTTGGTCACCCTCAGCAGGTGACATGAGAAAAGGGAATTGTTCATCAGCAGGTAAATTAAACTTGTGTTCTGCACTGTTGGTCCCCGCAGGTGGCTCTTGTTCCTCTTGGTCACTTTCCACAGAACACATGGACTCAGGAACCTGTTTCAGGACCTCATTCGGATGTTCAGTCTCTAAGGTAAGTAGTGGTTCAAGGTTTTCAGGTTCAACAAGATGGTTTGATTGATGTACTTGTGGAGACATAATGAAAGTCCAATTCATCTTCACTCTCCTCTTCAGATTGTACATCACTACTTTGAGGCTTTTTCAACTCTGGTTTCAGTCTGGGCTTTTGATTTGGAGCAATTTCGAGAGGTAAGTGGTCACAAGGCATTAATAAGTTGAGATGGAGGACTCTGGATCGTCCCTTTCCCCTTTCTGGCTTAACTTCATAAATTGGAAGCTCAACACCCATCTGTCGCACCACTGTATGGATGTTATCTTCCCAGAAATTGCGAAGTTTTCCAGGGCCTCCTCGTGGTGTTAAATTCTTTACAAGAACACGATCACCTGGCTGCAGTGTGGTACTCCTCACCTTGTTGTCAAAGTTCTATTCACCTTGTTGTTCTATGTCCTATTAAAGCGCTCGGCTTGGCCATTGCCTTGAGGGTGATACAGAGTTGTCCTGGAACCTGTGATGCCGCAGTACTTTTGGTGCTGATCAAACAATTGATTCTCAAACTCTCCACCTTGATCATGATGGATGCGAGAGGGGAAGCCAAATTTTAAAGCAAAATCATTAAAGGTACGATCTGCAGCTGTCTTTCCTGATTTGGAAGTAGTAGCGTATGCTTGGGCAAATCGGGTGAAATGGTCTACTACCACAAGAATATACTCAAAACCTCCTTTACAGTGGTCTAAGTGGAGAAAGTCAATAGAGATCAATTCAAAGGGCTGGGTTGTAACAATGTTTGTTAATGGAGCTCTTGTCTCATAACAGGGCTTCTTTTGCTTTAGGCATCTGAATGTTTTTGTGACATAATGCTCAATGTCTGCCTGCATATATGGCCAAAAGAAACGCTCACGAACGAGTGCAAGAGTGCGATCTGTACCTTGATGGCCCATTTTATCATGAAGCTCTTGTAAGACTGTTCCTTTATATTTCTCGGGCAGGACCAACTGTGTGCGGGTGGAACTGGTTCGGCAGAGGATACCATCCTTATTAATGGTAAGCTTTCCCCATTCTCGAAACAGGCATTTTGTTTTTAGGCTGTATGTCTAGAGCTGTTTCACCGGTGGTTTTGTTTCAGACAGTTTCCACTGATATACAGGACTAATTTCCAGGTCATTAACTTGGGCTTCCCTGATCTCGTTTCCAGACAATGGAGTTATGGATGGAACTGCTGGACAGACTTCAATGGATGAACAGTTTGTCGAGACTGACCATGGGATGCTGGGCCCTTCTTGAGCTTCTACCACCTGAATTGTTGCGTTAATCACGTCTGACGACAGCTCCTCAGAACACTCATTCATCACAGTTCTTATGTCAAGTGGCAATCTGGAAAGTGTATCAGCGTCAATATTTTCTCGGCCAGGGCGATATCTGATTGTGATGTGAAAATCTGCCAATTCAGCCATCCACCTGCAACCCGTAGCATTTAGTTTGGCAGTTGACAGAACATATGTCAGGGGATTGTTATCACTATATACAGTTAAAGTTGGAGCATAGTTGTAGCCACAATGACGTCTGTTCCTCTGGCAGGCGGCCAGATGGCTCGCACCTCTCGTGAAGCGCGTTATCAGATCACGATGGTAAATGGTAAATGGACTGCATTTATATAGCGCTTTTTTAACAGACCAATGGCAATCCAAAGCACTTTACATATTGCCTCACATTCACCCATTCACCCATTCACACACTCATTCACACACCGACGGCGGTGTCAACCATGCAAGGCGCCATCCAGCTCGTCGGGAGTAGCTGGGGTTAGGTGTCTTGCTCATGGACACCTCGACACTTGGTCAGGTGGAACCGGTGATCGAACCACCAACCTTCCGGTTTGCTGATGATCTACATGAACCACTGAGCCACTGCCGCCCCGATAAGGCGATTGATGGTATGAACGACGCCAAAATGTCTGGAAGAGCATTCTTTGATCTCCCCGGGGAAAGAACTTTTATTGCCCAAATAGCCCTATCGCAAACTTTCACACCTCACACACACACAGAGAGAGGCACAAATGAAATGTTCACCCAGCTCATGGAAAAGAGATGGTTAAAAGCCCCCTAAAAACGTACTAAATGTATACTTTTCTGTCTGAATGTTTGTATATATGTCTGTAATAATTAGGAGGGTTATATGAGTGTTAACTCAGCTGTTTAGGACAATGGACAGTGGAAAGCTTGTATTTGTGGATTCCCACATCTCAGACCTGTGTTTTTTGGTATTTTTAGAAACAGAAAAATGCAATCGTACCGAATCTTGTAAAAGAATTTAAAGGACATGCATTATTACAAAAGTGCCAACTTTGTAAGGATAAATGCATTTGTATGCCACCATGGGCGTGCCAGCCAGGAGGAGGAACTGAACCGAACAAAGAACTTTTTCGCGCCGAAAACGATCAGATCGATTGGAGTATCCAGATAATGAGCATCACTCTCTTATTGATAAGTGCCCATGCAACCCGCATTCCAACGCCTTTGCTTTGCAATCCGCCTTTGCATTGCAGTCCGCCACCCCCATTCTTCAGAGAGGAGGATACAGCCCGCTTCAGCACTTCCCAAAGGACCGGCCGCATCCAGCTAAACTTCTTTGCAAACCGAGAGCCAATATCAACCGACTTCAAAGGGAACCACGGAACGCGCAGGACATTTGAACTCAGAATACACGTACATGCGAGAAGCCAAGACCAAAGCAAGTATTCTTATTTCTACAATCCAAGCTGCTGTTGAAAAGTCGTGTTACATCCGTTTTGGGGATGAGATTAACTCTTTGAGGGCTCTTTGTAATGAACTGAAGCGAGCGCTGTCTCTCTCGAAACAATTTTAGTTTCATGTCCTATCTATATTCTACTCTATATTAACAATATCAGACTCATAGTCGATATTGTTACCAAGTTTATTTGGTGGAGAATTATAAGGCAAGTTTCAAACGTTTGTGTATGTGTGAACAATATCCATATTCTGTTCATTGTGTATTTTTGGGAGTATTAATAACACGCACGCGCGTTTTTGAATTGAGAGGTACCCGCTGAAAGCGACACCCAAGCATAAACAGATGCTGAACGCATGATTGGAATAAGTCGGCCTATATTAGTGACAGTATAGACGACACGCAAATCCAATATTGAAACAGAAAACCAAGAAATCTCTGCAGCCGTAGGCGCAAGATTGTTTCGTCCGCGTGATTTCCAAACAAATGTATTGAAGAATCAACGCAAGGTATTGACCCGAGCGAGACTCCTTGAGTCAATAATAGGCCTAATAATAATATTATATCGTTAAGATAAACGACAACTCCTGGTTTAAGTTTGGTGTAGCTAACCAAAAATCTTCAAACCTAAAACATTTGAATCAAAAATTGCTGAAAACCGTCAGCCAGTTTGATAAATGTCTATTGGAGTTCTTCTTGTAAATGTGTGATAGACAGACGGAAAATTCCTGTATTCACCGTTTTTGTTTCCCGTGCCCGTACAGCACCGAGAGAAACCCCCGTGTTTTTAAGAAGTAATTGTGAGTTTTGCAACGCCGCTTGCGAGTGCCAGAAAGCGACTCAAAAGAAACTGATTTCTGTCCTGTCTGCAACGCCGCGTGTGAACGCCAGAGGGCGACACTCAAAGAAACTGATTTCTGTCCTGTTTGCAAAGCCGCATGTGAACGCCAGAGGGCGACTCTAAAACCAGATAGCGCCATCTGGTGGATAATTTCTGCCTAACTAACCCTAGTCTAGGACAGATGCAACAGCGCCATCGCGTGGATAAATTCGGATAGTGTCACTCTCCGCTATTTGATTCCGCCTTAACAAAGTAAGTTTGAGCCTATAAGTTGTTTATTGATTACTGTTGTGCACAGTTTCATTTATACAATTTTTGTTGTTATTGTTGTTGTTCCATAGCAACAACCAAGTCTCCTTTCTCGCTGATTAAACACCCTTATTCGAATTTGAAGTTTAAAAAGAAAAACACTTTTCTCTAACTCAAAGTGAAATTAGGTTTAAATCACAGACAGTCCACTTAGAAGGAAGGACGCCACCTTGTGGCTGTACCCTGCTAAGTAAGCGCACCACTAACTCCCTATTTCCTTTCTGATTAATTCTTTTATTTTGATACTCTCACTTAGCGATTAATCGTTATAGGATAGTATTTTTATTGCTTTCTTTTATTTTGATTTTCCTTACAGGCTTAGTTAAATTTCATTTAAACTTGCTTTAAAGGTAAAAAAAATTTTTTTTATTTATTTTTTTAAAAAAAAATTAATTTTTCCTGCAAAAGTTTTTCTTTTCCCCTCCCATTGGGGTTAAGCTAATTCTGGTAATTACAAACAGTATCAAAAGTGCTTTTGTTTTATCATTATTTGACAGAAACCTTTGCCTTTTTCTAAATTGCTCTTGATATTGTAATTTTCCACTTCCCTTTCGCCTACAAGCATAAATCCTTTGATCCGGTGAACAGGAGAGTTTTAATTCATTTTGATTCCACCTGTTTACCCTCTTGGTGTATTTAGTGTAGGGCTCACAATCATCTATGGTGAGTTGAGAATCGCCTCAAACTGGTCTCCACCAGCGGGGTTGCCCGACCAACGTGACCGACACCGGCTGTGTGTGAATCTCGGTTTCTTTTATCTCTGTCCGCCATTGCGGCCCGCAGTGGTGACATCAGCAATTTGACACTCCAAAGAAGTCAACCAGTCCAGCTCACGCACGCAAGGCAATTTCTGGGACCAGTACCTAAACCGAGGCCTAATAGGGGGCCACTCTTGAAAGAGAGGGTTCTAGGGAACGTACCAATTTTGCTGTGCGGACTGGCGGTTGATGGATTGGTGTTGTCAGGTTGTGTTTAAAGTCATAAGCTGTTTGAGTGGGCGTAACGCGACAGAGTAATGAAGGACCGAGGACACGGCAGTTGGGTGTTTGGAAGGCCGACCACACCGCTGGGTTTTCCACCTGAGCGACCTCAATTCACCCCGGAAGAGCTAAATGGGATAAAACCCATAGTATAAGCCGAATTTTAATATATCCTGAGCATTTGGCCCATTAATTTTTTTTTTCTCTCTTGTTCTCTAAGCCGCACCTTTTTCCTAAGTCTCCTACCCTGGTATCCACCGTGCGTAGGCCCTATCAGAAACTCTTAAGAAAAGTAACAGGCTTAGCCCTTTAGGTTTCTCTAACACCTCTAGCGCTCACGCTTACTTTCCGTGCATTACAGACCAATTCATTTTGTGTTTGTCCCCACTGTGCTCTTTCCTATCCTCACTGTTGGACTGTCATAATTGTGTTTCTTTCAGTTCACCAAGAGACCCCAAGGAGAACTTAGTAATTAAGTGACGACCGAGCAGCGGGTCACCAAGTGACCTCCAGGGCTACCGCCCACCTGATTGTCCAAATTGTCTAATTGTTTAAACTGCCTAACTGTCTACATCAGTTAGCCCAAAATTCCTATCTACGGCATAGCCTGTACGATAGCTCGTTAGCGTTAAAACAAGCTTGCATTGGCCTCTCTCTGTGTGTGTGTGCTGTGTTTCTCTTGTCCACAGTGAGCCAGCATGTCCCGTTCATCCAGTCCTGCCGTCCCGTGGGACCGCCTAGCGACATGGCTGGGAGCGCTAACGGCCACCAGTCAAGGGAATCTGGGGCAGCTGAGCCAGGAGCAACTGGACACCGAGCTAGACCAGCTGATGACACACGATCCAACGAGCTACTCTAACAAAGAGGTGGCCAAGATCCTCGGAAGCCTCGCCCACGTCCTCATCGCGCAGGCACGTTTAAGCGAAGGGAGCTACGCCAATCTGGAACAGGATGCAGCAACGCTAGAGCTTCAAGCCGAGGAGGCCCGGAGAGACCGAGCCCTCACCCAGCTTCGTCTAGATCAGCTTCTACAAACAGAGAAAGCTGATGAAACGGACAAAGAACAGAGAAAGGAAGTAGAAAGACTTCAAAAGGCCCTGGAGGAGCTCCATCTCGACGCCGACCGACGAGTACAATCAGAGAAAGACGCCAAGAAAGAACTCGACAAACAGCTTCGGCGTGGCGAATCCCTCCTGGAGAGAGCCAATAATGAACTTAAAGACAGAGATGTTAGAGCCAAAGCCTATGCAAAACATTTGCAGTCGGCACAAGCCGAGATCGACGAGCTCATCCAGCAAAGACACAAGCTCGAAGATGAACTCGACATGGTGCAAAGAGAACTAAGACAATTATACACAGTGCAACGTGACCAGAAGGGGGAAACACACAACACAGAGTTTCCCCTGACCAGTTACTCCGCACCGTTCAGCCAAGAAGCAAGAGCTACGAAGGGGGGTGACAGCCCACCATTCAAAATGTCACCTGCCAGTCTCCACGAATCCCCGTCTGCAGCAGAGGAAAGGAAGCCCTTCCAGGAAGTCAAGGTCAACAGCCACGGAGCTTCAAAGAACCTTGACAAGCTGGCCAGAAATATTCCTACCTTCGGCCCAGACCCTGCAGGAGGACACAACGTCCACGCATACTTAAAAGACATAGACTTTTATCTGCAAACTGTCGCTCACGCGAACAACTGGGACAGACTGTACCTACTCAGGGCCACGTCTAACCGTGACGTACGGAGCTTTCTGGATCGACAACCAGAGACCGTCAAAGCGGACTACTGGCATCTACGACGAGCTCTAATTCGTGAGTACTCTGACCCTGAGTCAGACCAGGGGCTCATCATTGCCATGGACCTCAAGCAAGCCCGACTTGAGACCCCACAGAACTATTATAACCGACTGCGACGTGCTTACTTTGGGGCACGTAATGACCCAGGCATGGAGGAAGACATCAACTTCAAAACTCTGTTCCTCCGAAACCTGCACCCGACCATCAGTCACCACCTGGGGGTGCTGGCGTGCCCGCGCAGTATGGATACGCAGCAGTTGAGAGACTTAGCTCACAAAGCTTACGTCAAACAGAAAACCATTTCTGAAAAGACTGTAAGACAGCCCACCATTTGCCCTGTCTCTGAGCACCACCCAGAGCTAACCCTAGAGGGCGCCGAACAGAACCACACTTACAGACCCGTCAACAGAGTCTAAACCACTCCAAGCCAGCAGAGGGCAGCGTGGTCATGGTGGCGGCCGTCCACGGCACCAGAGCAATCGCTCTGAAGGATCCTGGGACCCGCCTCGCCCCTTCCACAACCAAAAGGGGGTGAGCACCTGGGAAGCCAGCCGGCAACCCAGACGGAGCCAAAACGAACCTCCGAGACCACCCAGCCCAGAAAGCCAGCAAAGGGGCCACTCTCGACGTGATAATGGTAAGCTCAGACCTGAGCCCACATCGAACAAAGAAAGTGCGACCGCTTCTGAAGTTGCAGAGCTCTTAAAAACACTGAAAGAGTTTCTCCAAAAGAAACCTCACAAGGAAGACAAGAAGGATGGGCCAGATAAAGCATGACTAAATCTGAAACCTGAAATCAACCTTCCCGACCCTCCTGCAACTGCATTAAGCACCCTGAACACTGTTCCTCAACCACAGACTATTGAACTGACTGTTGCACCCCCACACGTCAGCAGCACACACTCACTACAGCTGTCAGCAACAGCCCCTGACCAAAACAGCATCATGTGTCACCCCAAGATACCAGAAAGCGCTGTTTTGACTATTTGCACTCACAATGAGACACCAGAGACATATCCCGACGGCTTAACAAGCAACACACAGGTCCCCACACCAAGACTCCTGGGAAACCTGATCGAGAAGGGAATGGCTCGAAAACTCTATCTAACCATCACCATGGAAAGGGAAGTTAAGCTCGAAGCCCTTGTTGACACTGGCTCCAATCTCACGCTGATTTCCGTCCAACTATTTGAAAAACTCAGATTTGAAGAACAGAGACAAAATCGCACTCTTAACCAAAACGACATCCAGCTCAAGCACATAGCTCCCATTCACCTGACGATTGGACCTATGAGCCTTGTACACCCCGTCTATGTCTCCCCGATGAACACGTATCCGTTTCTCATCGGAAAAGACCTGCTGGACCGCTTCGAACCCTTACTGGACTTCAAACAGCTGAAATTTTGGGCTCAAGTGCGCGACCCTCTGCCCCTTCAGACACACACATCGTCTGAGCAAGACTGTCAAGTCACCGAGATCACGGAAACTCCCACAGAGCCAGACTGCCAGGTCACAAAGGTCACGGGACCTCCTGCAGCACACTGTGAAAACACAGCCTCAGCCACGAAGCCAAGTTCAAGTTCGCGAGTCTGCACATTTCAGCTCACCAAAGACTCCGATACCTTCTGCCCCCAGGTCATGAATGACCTACAGCTGAATGATATCACCACAACGAACAGTATTCTCGCACTATGGGCCGATAACTCAGCCATTAGTCTCTCACTGTTCAAGTCAATCAGTGAAAAGGCACCACATGCTTACGCCAGCAAGCGCACCCGTTTCCCTTTGAACTCATACCCCTCCTCTATGGTGTCTGCCAGAGGAATCTGTGCGCTGCGCGTGACATGGAACCACCGGTGCCTTACCCATTATTTCCTGGTCCTGCCGGACCCGCCCCACGATGTTTACATCGGAGCAGACATTCTGATTCGCCTCCGGGCTCATGTAGACGTGTGTAACGAAGTGGTATGGGCTCCATTAACTTCACAGCCACATGTTTCCATCAGTCATGACAATCTCATGTCAGGACAGACCATCCCAGAAGTCTGCACGCTTGTCAGTGAACAAGGAACTGTAATACCAGCGTACACCAAAGGGGTCGCCGTGCGGCTCAACATGCGATGTGGTCAAACCTTAAACCACACGCTGGGTTTCTTCCAACCTTCACCCGAATGTGTGGAACTCGGACTCACACTTGAAGCCACACCCCTCACTGAAGTGTCATCTCGTATTGTTTACATCCTGTTCAACAACTGCACAGCAATTGACATCAACATTCCCAAAGCCTTTCGGCTGGGATGGCTAATCAGCAATGACTTTCATGACTTTGAACTTGTGTTACCCATCATTGGACCCATTCCACACGCACTGATACCCGAAGGGAGTACAGACAACACACTGTTCACTGTCCCCTTCAAGTTCATCGCCATAACATCTGTCATGCCGGTGGCCAAAGACCAGGTCTGCCGAACGGAGCTGACAGAGGACAGCCACCTTGTAGTATACACAGTCTCCCATCAGCCTGTCATGGAAACGGATGAACCTGCTTCACCTCTCCATACCAACCTGACTGATGACACCCAGACGGAGGAACCGTACGCAGGTTTCAAGTCTCAAGTGCAGCAAATGCTACAAGACGCTAACGCACTACACGGCGAGATGTTGGAACCTCCAAATCCCACATCCAGCCCCAGCGGTGCAGTGCTAACCCGCAGCAAGCAATCGACACCAGCTACAATGCCCGCCTCACAGTCGCTATCGCTAACAACGCAGATTTCCCACAACGACATCGCGGAAATACAAGCTTCTGACACGGCAATAAAGACAATTTTCGACCACCTCTCTGACCCCTCCAACCACCCTATCACTGACTCTGAGCTCTCTGATGACTCAAGCCTCAAACATAACTCCAAAAACATGGTGCGTATACAGGACGACATTCTGTGGTTTGCACCCGATGACAGCACAACGCCACGGCTTGTGATGCCACGATCGCAAAGGGGGGTTATGCTAATGTACGCCCACGACACACCATGTGCGAGACACCACGGCACCAGAGCCACGTATGACACACTGAAACAGGTGACATATTGGCCCGGCATGCAACAAGATGTTGCGGAGTATGTCAGAGAATGTCTGGTTTGCTGTCAGTTCCAGCCAGCAAACCCGAAACACAGAGCCCCACTGCAACGCAGAGGGATCACGTTCCCGGGGTCAGACCTACAAATCGACGGGGTAGGACCCCTGCCCAGGTCCACAAGAGGCAACAGGTACTTTCTCACAGTTGTGTGCCAGTTCACCAAGTGGGTGGAGTGTCTACCAGCACCCAACGACACTGCCCAGACCACGGTATACCTCCTGTTAAACCACATTTTCTCCAGATTCGGATTGCCACTGAGAGTCAACTCAGACAGAGGCACCCATTTCACTGCCAAGATCATGCAACAGATATGGAAATGCCTGGGGATACGGGCTAGACTGCACGTCAGCCACCACCCCATCGCATCAGGGCAAGTTGAGAGATCGAACAGAACGGTGGTCGCCATGCTGAGAAAGTATGTGTCTGCTAACCAGAAAGACTGGGATATGAAACTCCCCCTCGTTCTGATGGCCCTCAGAGCCACCCCGCAGGAATCAACACGGGTATCCCCTTTTGAACTCATGACTGGGCGGCAGATGACTCTGCCACTACACCTGCTGTACCAACCCGGCGACTCCAACCTTGTCACCGCGTACACCACGTTCCAGTACCTCGATGAGCTCCATAGACATTTAAAAACAACTTTCGCCTTTGCCCAGCAACACTTGCAAAAGAGCGCTGAAGGTCGGAAAGCCTATTACGACCGCAAAGCCTCACACCAAGAACTGGAGGTGGGCGACAAGATCTGGTACTACAACTTCAACCTGCCACCTTTGACAGGCCCCCGACGGCTGTCAAAGAAATTTCTGCCCCACTGGACGGGACCTCAGGAGATTACGAACAAACTCTCTCCCGTCGCGTACCAGATTCAACTAAACCGGGGACAGAGAGAACCGGTTCTCAAATGGGTTCACCGAAACCCGATCAAGAGACATGTGGCCACTAACAGAGAAAGACAGTTAGGGGCCAATGCAAGCGGAACCCAACCGCCGCCCCTGAAACGAGAAGACTTGTCCCATCAACCTGGGACAAACCTCGCTGACCTATACCCTCTCTCTCTTCCCCTTCTCATACCTACCTCTCTCTCTCTTGCTTATAACAGGATGCGACTGTGGATCATGCTCCTGTGCCTCCAGACAATCAGAGGCCAGCCACCACCAGACATCATCACACCAGGTCCAGCCTCTGGCATCGTACTGAGAGAGCAACCCGGACTCTTGATTACCAACTGCCGAACATACACCCAGAAGGTGTATGTCCGACTTGACCCCTGCAACGTCTACAAAGCACACTACCCCCGTGCAATAGCCCAGTACAGCTGGGCCGGTGCTCGCTGGACAGAGGACTCTCTCCTCCACGCCGAGGCCGATATCAAGCACATGCTCAACCAGCTAGAGAAGATGACCGTCACCCAAGCAGAGTTGGGAGGACACAACCGCCGCTCCAAACGGTTCCTGGGAGCGCTGCTCGGAGCCGCCGCCGCCGCCGTCGGAACTCTGTTTAACATTGGCATGTCCAGTGTCAACGCGGTAAACATCGCCACAGTAAGACGACATGTGGCCGAAATCCAAAATGAACTCCCACAGCTTAAAGAGCAACTCACCACACAAAGTGCAGCTTTGCAAACTATCGGCAAGACGTTGAGAGGAACTGTGGTAATTCTAAACACCCACAGTGTCCTGTTGAACCAGACCATGAACTCCATGAAACAGTTATTCACCGTCTTCCAGAATGACTTTGCCCAAACGCAGCTGGTTACAGCCTTAATGACTGACATGTTACGGGAAATAAGCTCGTCCATCGACAGCTTAGCCATGGGTAGAATCCCACCGTACCTGATACCTTTAAGCCTTGTGCAAAACGTGTTGGCATCTGCGATCAACACACCCACTGACCCTCTGCAGATTCACCTGGCCTACTCCCTAGGTAGCGCCATTCCCCTGTACGTGGACCCCGAGCAGAAAGAAATGGGTTTCCTCCGTAACTTACCCATCATTGAGTTGAGCCGAATCTACCGACTCAAAGACATTATCAATGTGGGCTTTTGGAAAAGTAACACTCACCTCAAGGTACGCACACCCCAGGTAGTCGCATACCATGACAGCAACACCCAGCTGTACCTAGCCCCAAACCTGCACACATGCACCCTGACCAAAGACATTCATTTTCTCTGCCCAAGCAAACCTTTCCTCCGAGACAACACCGAGGGAATCTGCGGTTTGCAACCTATGCTCAGCGATACCCGCTGCCCCACTGACGCAACACCTCGTACCCAAGTCACCGGGACGCAAGCAGAGATCGTAGGTGACAGATGGCTCGTCAACACTCCAGTGCGCACCGCCACACTGATCTACGACCAACACGACACTGCAACCCGCATCAACCTGCTGGATCAGAGCATGTGGGTCCAGGTACCGCGAGGAGCCATCCTCCACCTGGACGACTTGGCCCTGTACCACCTCCCAAGCGAAGAGTACCAGTCAGAACTGGAAATCCCCGCCTTCTTCAAGGACCACAACTTCACCCTCGCCCCTGAGTTAGAATTGTGGATTGAGAAAGGGGGGCCCCAGCTCATTTACATCACTCCCCTTGATGCAACCCTTCAAGCATTGTCCCGAATGCCTATCCTGAATGCCTTTCCTGTTGTCCAAACCTGGACCGCAGCTGACACTGCACTATGTGTCTCTATGATCTTCGGCAATACCCTAACCCTGGGCGTCGCCTTCTTCCTGTACAGAAAATTCAGCGAGATGAGAACCTCCACAGCCAAGCTCACGACAGCCGTGTCTGGAGGTCTCCGATGGAAACCACGGAGGGAGGTTACAACGCCCGAAGCAGAGACGGATCTCATCGAGCTGGCTCCCCAGCCGTAACAGCCACCTGCTGCCCGACCGCCGACTCACCTACCATCCGTCCATTGTGATGAGGAGTTGTCCGATAATCCACAGGACATCAGCCGAACAAAAAGGGGGACTGTAGCCACAATGACGTCTGTTCCTCTGGCAGGCGGCCAGATGGCTCGCACCTATCGTGAAGCGCGTTATCAGATCACAATAAGGCGATTGATGGTATGAACGACGCCAAAATGTCTGGAAGAGCATTCTTTGATCTCCCCGGGGAAAGAACTTTTATTGCCCAAATAGCCCTATCGCGAACTTTCACATCTCACACACACACATAGAGAGGCACAAATGAAATGTTCACCCAGCTCATGGAAAAGAGATGGTTAAAAGCCCCCTAAAAACTTACTAAATGTATACTTTTCTGTCTGAATGTTTGTATATATGTCTGTAATAATTAGGAGGGTTATATGAGTGTTAACTCAGCTGTTTAGGACAATGGACAGTGGAAAGCTTGTATTTGTGGATTCCCACATCTCAGACCTGTGTTTTTTGGTATTTTTAGAAACAGAAAAATGCAATCGTACCGAATCTTGTAAAAGAATTTAAAGGACATGCATTATTACAAAAGTGCCAACTTTGTAAGAATAAATGCATTTGTATGCCACCATGGGCGTGCCAGCCAGGAGGAGGAACTGAACCGAACAAAGAACTTTTTCGCGCTGAAAACGATCAGATCGATTGGAGCATCCAGATAATGGGCATCACTCTCTTATCGATAAGTGCCCATGCAACCCGCATTCCAACGCCTTTGCTTTGCAATCCGCCTTTGCATTGCAATCCGCCACCCCCATTCTTCAGAGAGGAGGATACAGCCCGCTTCAGCACTTCCCAAAGGACCGGCCGCATCCAGCTAAACTTCTTTGCAAACCGAGAGCCAATATCAACCGACTTCAAAGGGAACCACGGAACGCGCGGGACATTTGAACTCAGAATACACTTACACGCGAGAAGCCAAGACCAAAGCAAGTATTCTTATTTCTACAATCCAAGCTGCTGTTGAAAAGTCGTGTTACATCCATTTTGGGGATGAGATTAACTCTTTGAGGGCTCTTTGTAATGAACTGAAGCGGACGCTGTTATCCTCTCTCTCTCTCTCTCTCTCTCTCTCGTTCTCTCTCTCTCTCTCTCTCTCTCTCGTTCTCTCTCTCTCTCTCGTCTTCTTTTATTCTTTTCGTTTAGATACAATTTTAGTTTCATGTCCTATCTATATTCTACTCTCTTGATGCATATTTAGTATGTACTTTCTGTGTTTATTGTAGTGTTATCTTTAGTCTGTGTTATTAAAATTCCAAAAGATATTTCTGAATTGAAGCTGTTATTTTTCCACATACACGAAGTCAATGAAACTTACGAATCTTGAACGTTACCTAATGCTGACTAGCGCTACGATTTTAGTAACATAACTGTACGAACATACAAAATATTAATTTGTCCTGATCAGTAAAGTTAATGCTTATGCTCTCGTAAAGCAGTAATCCCTTATTGAGAATTGATTTGAAAGTCTATAACTAATTTGCAGGACAAACTTAGTAAGATAACTTCAAGCAATTCCTTAAAGGTTACTTGTATTTAATTAAACATTTTCCTTATCGGAAAATTTTAATAAACGTAATGAACGACTAGCAAATTATATTCATAAACTCATGAAAATTAAATCCCTTTTGAGTTATCAGACTCATAGTCGATATTGTTACATAGTAAAAGTAATCATGGAATTTTCAGTTTTTCTCAGCAGCAGATAAAGAACGAGATCCGTAGGCAATCACACAAAGTTTTCCATTTTGATTCTGGTACAATACTGCACCCAAGCCTTGAGCTGACGCATCCGTATGCAGGACAAAAGGCTGTGAAAAATCAGGAAAGGCTAACACAGGGGGCTGGAGCAAACAGATCAGGTAAGACATTCTTGACAAACTGTACTGTACTGATCGGAGTCTGGCCCATTAGAGTTACATCATGATCCGTGTCATTGTACACCTCGATTGTGATATTTGGTGGAGCCCCTTTTGTCAGCCTCACTAGACTTTCTGTGAATTCAAGCCCATCCGGCCACTGGCGTTTTTACATCAGGTTCAAAAATGAGTGTGCTGTCCTCTTTAACTAGCTGCATATTCACCTGGTGTCACGGTTCATGAATTCACTGGTTCATTCTGTCTGTGTGTGAGTGTGTGTGGAGCGTGAGTGGGAGGCGTGGTTTCTGATTACTAGCCATCAGATCATCACCAGCACCTGCCGCACCTCATCAGTCTCTCTACTTCAGGGCTTGCTAACCTACCTGTGTTTGTCAGATCGTTTGGTGTGTTCCGTGGTCCTGTCCTGTTTCTCCCTTCGTTCTCCGGTTTGATGTCGTGTGGGTTCTGTCGTGTGGATTCTGTTCGTGTGGATTCTGTTCGTGTTGTGGATGTTCTCACCGTGGTGGATCAGCTCCCGGATCTGGTTGTCCATTGAGTCCCTGCGTCACCCGGACCTAGCCTGCCAACATCAGCGGACCCATCTGACAGTACCACAGCGAACCGAGAAGAGTTCTGCCAATTATTCTGACCTTCTGTATTTCTACCTTTTGTGTTCTGAGTATTAAAGACATTTCTACTCACTCGCGCTTGAATCCGCCTCTGTATCATGACAGAACGATCTGACCAACACATGGATTCAGCGAGTGCGACTAACCTCCAGGTCTTTCTGTCCAACAGCAATGATCGACTCGCCCATCAAGAGGAACAAATGGCGGTCACAGGTCGCGCGGTACAGGCTTTGGTGGCGCAGGTGTCCGAGCTCACCCAAAGGATTCAACAACTTCCTGTTCCCACTGCGCCAACCCCACCGACTGTTCCCCCCACCATCAACCACCCGAGTCCGGGTCAGGAGCCGCGGTTACCTCCACCGGGCGTTACGGGTGAGCCCAACCTTTGTCGGCGTTCTTAAATGCTCCGTGTTCTTTCTCTCCAGCCTCAAACATTCGCTTCAGAACAGTCTAAGGTAGCGCTGGTAATCACGCTACTCTCCGGACGGGCGGCTCAATGGGGAACGGCGGTGTGGGAGAACCAACACCAATGCTGCTCCTCGTTCCAGGCCCTGACGGAGGAGATGAAGCGGGTGTTCGATCGATCGGCGCGGGCGTGGCGGCCCGACAGTTGTCGGATCTGTTCCAGGGAGACAGGTCCGTCTCCGACTACTCGATTGAATTCCGCACCCTGGCGGCCGAGTCGAGGTGGAAGCGAGGGCGCGTGGGACAGGTTCCTGCATGGGTTGGCTGACCGCATTCAACAGGAGATCTACGCTATGGACCTGCCCACGAGCTTCGACGGACTAGTCGAACTGGCGTTAAGGGTTGATGCTCGACTGGAACGTGTGAAGCAACGAGCGTCATCGTCGTCCCAGGGTCCTGGGAATCCTGGATGGGTTACGGCCAGAGTTAGGGATGCGGTCAGCCCGTCACTCGATCAAGAACCCATGCAGGTCGGGAGAGCTCGGCTTTCCCGGGAGGAGAGAGATCGGCGGCGGGCTAGTGGCTTATGCCTTTACTGCGGTGGTAGTGGTCACTTCTTGGACCGTTGTCCAGTAAAAGCCCGCGCCCGTCAGTAGAAAGGAGGTTACTGGCGGGCGGTCATTCTCGAGGAAATCCTTCATCAGCCACTCTCCTTCCGGTAAGACTTCAATGGGCAACCTCCACGCATCAGTGTCAAGCATTAGTGGATTCGGGGGCTGAAGGTAACTTTTTGGACAGCACTCTCGCCAGTCACCTTCAGATTCCTCTCACCCCCCTCACCCACAAGATTTCAGTCACGGCACTTGATGGACAGAACCTCCCGGACATTTCATTCAAGACCCACACTGTCACTCTCATCACTGCAGGGAACCACACGGAGGAGATAGAATTTTTTGTCACCGACTCTCCGTTGGTTCCCATCGTCCTCGGTCATCCCTGGCTGGTTAAGCATAACCCCAGGGTTGACTGGGGACACAATTCCGTTTCGGGTTGGAGTAATCAGTGCTACGCCTCTTGTCTTGTGTCTGCCTGTACGTCTGTGTCTAGTTCTGTGTTGCAGGATGCTGGGTCACAGGATGAGCCGGTGAATTTGTCTAACGTGCCCCAGGAGTATCTCGACCTGAAGGAAGTGTTCAGTAAGTCCCGAGCTGCTTCTCTACCTCCACATCGTCCCTACGACTGTGCCATAGAGTTAGTGTCAGGTATGTCTCCGCCTAAAGGCAAGTTATACTCACTTTCTGCTCCTGAGAAATATATAGACCATGGAGAAATATATTTCTGATTCTCTAGCAACCGGGCTCATCCGCCCCTCTTCTTCTCCGGCGGGGGCGGGGTTCTTTTTTGTGGGTAAGAAGGATGGATCTCTGCGACCTTGTATTGACTACCGAGGGTTGAATAACATCACGGTAAAGAATACTTATCCTTTGCCGTTGATGTCTTCAGCCTTCGAGAGGTTGCAGGGAGCATCCGTCTTCACGAAATTGGACTTGCGTAATGCTTATCATTTGGTCCGCATAAGAGAGGGGGATGAGTGGAAGACCGCGTTTAATACCCCTAGGGGGCACTTTGAATACTTGGTCATGCCCTTCGGGCTGTCCAACTCCCCAGCGGTCTTCCAAGCACTCGTTAATGGCGTGCTGAGACATGGTAGATCAGTTCATTTATGTCTACCTGGATGACATACTGATATTTTCTTCATCTCTCCAGGAACATGTTCAGCATGTCAGACGAGTGCTCCAGAGGTTGTTACAGAATGGGCTTTTTGTCAAGGCGGAGAAATGCGTATTTCATGCACAGTCTGTTCCTTTTTTAGGTTACATCATCTCGTCTGAGGGAATGCGCATGGACCTTGACAAGGTTAAGGCTGTGGTGGATTGGCCAAGCCCAGATTCTCGTAAGGCCCTACAGCGGTTTCTGGGGTTCGCCAATTTTTACCGACGTTTTATTCGTAACTTCAGCCAACTAGCCGCTCCTCTGACAGCCTTGACCTCCCCCGGAACTACGTTCAGGTGGTCCGGTGTAGCCGAAGCTACATTTTCCAAAATCAAGAGCCGCTTTGTTTCGGCTCCCATTCTCATCGCCCCTGATCCATCACGGCAGTTCGTGGTGGAGGTCGATCGTCAGAGGTGGGGTAGGTGCGGTTCTATCCCAGCGCTCTTCCTCAGACGATAAGATGCATCCTTGCGCGTTTTTTTCTCATCGATTATCGCCAGCCGAACGTAACTACGATATTGGTAACAGGGAATTGTTGGCAGTCAAGTTAGCATTGGAAGAATGGCGTCATTGGTTGGAAGGGTCAGGGGTACCTTTTATAGTCTGGACCGATCATAAGAATTTGGAATATATCAGATCCGCCAAAAGACTTAACTCCAGGCAGGCTCGCTGGGCACTTTTTTTCGGACGTTTTGACTTTTCTCTATCGTATCGACCGGGTTCCAAGAACATCAAACCCGATGCTTTATCTCGCGTTTTTGACCGCTCCGAATGCCCGTCTACTCCCGAGTGCATTTTACCCGAGAGACTCATTGTCTCCACACTCGTATGGGAGATCGAGTCGAAGGTCAAGTCGGCCTTAGAAGGGGTAACGCCTCCGCCCGGTGGCCCACCGAGTCGGTTATTTGTGCCGGAGAGATTACGGTCGGACCTCATTCAGTGGGGGCATTCTTCCAATGTAGCATGTCATCCAGGTGTTAATCGTACCAGTTTTTTGGTCAAGCAACGATTTTGGTGGCCTGGGATGGCTCGTAACATTCGAGATTTTGTTTTGGCTTGCTCGGTATGTGCCTGTGGCAAGACTTCGAATCGCCCTCCAGATGGGTTACTCCAACCGCTGTCTGTCCCTTCGAGACCCTGGTCCCACATCGCTCTAGATTTCGTCACCGCCCTCCCACCCTCTCAGGGTAACACGGTCGTTTTGACCGTAGTGGACCGGTTTTCGGCACATTTTATTCCCTTACCTAAATTACCATCTGCTAAGAAACAGCGGTAGCTGTCATTGAACACGTCTTTCGCATACATGGCCTCCCGATTGGCGTGGTCTCTGACAGGGGCCCCAATTTATTTCCAAATTTTGGAAGGAGTTTTGTAGATTGCTGGGGCGACCGTAAGTCTGTCTTCGGTTTCCATCCCCAGAGCAATGGTCAGACCGACGAGCCAACCAAGATTTAGAAAGAGGGTTGCGATGTGTGGCTTCCAAGAATCCTTCCTCCTGGAGCCAACAAATTCCATGGGTTGAGTACGCACATAACTCGTTACCAGTATCGTCCACGGGCCTCTCCCCGTTTGAGTGTAGTATAGGCTACCAGCCACCTGTTTTTCCTAGTCTGGAATCCGAAGTCGCGGTCCCCTCCGCTCACACCTTTGTCCAGAGATGCCGTCGCACATGGACTAGAGCCCGTGAGACTCTGCTCCAAGTGAGAGCGCACACCAAGGCCCAAGCCGATCGCCACCGGTCTAAGCCTCCCGTCTACGTCATTGGTCAAAAGGTGTGGCTTTCATCTAAGAACATTCCTCTCCGCTCCGTTTGTAACAAGCTTGCTCCCAAATGTATTGATCCGTTCCCTGTCACCAAGATCATTAGTCCGGTGGCAGTCCGCCTCAAACTGCCTCCTGCGTACAGGAGGATTCATTCCGTCTTTCATGTGTCCAAATTGAAGCCTGTTTTTCATTCCCATATTAATCCGCCTGTCCCGGTTCCCCACCGCGCGACTTCGTAGATGGGGAACCAACTTATTCGGTAAATCGTATTCTGGACTCGAGAAGGAGGGGACGCGGATTTCAGTATCTGGTGGACTGGGAAGGTTACGGTCCGGAGGAGAGAAGTTGGGTTCCTGCGAGGGACATTCTGGATCACTCCCTTATCGATGAATTCAATCGACAGGTAAGTTCCTCTGAGAGCGCCGTGAGGCGCTCTTAGGGGAGGGGTACTGTCACGGTTCATGAATTCACTGGTTCATTCTGTCTGTGTGTGAGTGTGTGTGGAGCGTGAGTGGGAGGCGTGGTTTCTGATTACTAGCCATCAGATCATCACCAGCACCTGCCGCACCTCATCAGTCTCTCTACTTCAGGGCTTGCTAACCTACCTGTGTTTGTCAGATCGTTTGGTGTGTTCCGTGGTCCTGTCCTGTTTCTCCCTTCGTTCTCCGGTTTGATGTCGTGTGGGTTCTGTCGTGTGGATTCTGTTCGTGTGGATTCTGTTCGTGTTGTGGATGTTCTCACCGTGGTGGATCAGCTCCCGGATATGGTTGTCCATTGAGTCCCTGTGTCACCCGGACCTAGCCTGCCAACATCAGCGGACCCATCTGACAGTACCACAGCAAACCGAGAAGAGTTCTGCCAATTATTCTGACCTTCTGTATTTCTACCTTTTGTGTTCTGAGTATTAAAGACATTTCTACTCACTCGCGCTTGAATCCGCCTCTGTATCATGACACCTGGCATGAAACCCTCACAGTACTACGTTTAGGAACATCAACATGTACTTTTTTAGTCTTTACTGTGTATTCACATGAGCTTTCTGCACTCACAAGTTGAATGAATTTCTGGACCTTGCTCCTCTTTAGGCTGGGAAATGCAGCTTTCACAGTTCTCTCATTTAAAGGAATCTCCCTTGAAGGCGTAATGCCACGAATTCTGTCACAATAATATCTCTGACCGCAGATACTGAATCAGGACAACGCGCTTCTCTCGGATTCTGACAGAAGTGTCACCAGTTTTCACACACGTATTTCAAAATAAAGATGGCATCGAAAAAAACGAGAATTACGTTTGTTATTGTTTCTTTGACCACACAATGTATGAAACTCACTCTTGCAACCCACCAGTTGAGAAACATTGACATGTCTATGTTATACTGTTCGCTATTCATTGTTATCCTGCTGAAGCTCATCCGGCACCTGCACCTTTTCAGCTCTCGTTTGACTTGCGCCTGTCGCTGAGTCAAACGAATAAAAAAATAAAATACATACAGGTCCTTCTCAAAAAATTAGCATAATGTGATAAAAGTTCATTGTTTTCCATAATGTAATGATAAAAATTTAACTTTCATATATTTTAGATTCATTGCACACCAACTGAAATATTTCAGGTCTTTTATTGTTTTAATACTGATGATTTTGGCATACAGCTCATGAAAACCCAAAATTCCTATCTCAAAAAATTTGCATTTTTCATCTGACCAATAAAAGATAAGTGTTTTTAATACAAAAACCTTCAAATAATTATGTTCAGTTATGCACTTAATACTTGGTCGGGAATCCTTTTGCAGAAATGACCAACACGATCTCATGACAATGCGTATCAATAGTATGAATGTGCAATCTCGTAGAATGTATACGCCAAAATTAGTTTTTGGCAATCAGCCTGTGGCACTGCTGAGGTGTAATGGAGGCCCAGGATCCTTCGAAAGCGGCCTTAAGCTCATCCAGAGTGTTGGGTTTTGCGTCTCTCAACTTTCTCTTCACAATATCCCACAGATTCTCTATGGGGTTCAGGTCAGGAGAGTTGGCAGGACAATTTAGCACAGTAATACCATGGTCAGTAAACCATATAGCAGTGGTTTTGGCACTGTGAGCAGGTGCCAGGTCGTGCTGAAAAACGAAATCATCTCCATAAAGCTTTTCAGCAGATGGAAGCATGAAGTGCTCCAAAATCTCCTGATAAGTTGCATTGACCCTGCCCTTGATAAAACACAGTGGACCAACACCAGCAGCTGACATGGCACCCCAGACCATCACTGACTGTGGGTACTTGACACTGGACTTAAGGCATTTTGGCATTTCCTTCTCCCCAGTCTTCCTCCAGACTCTGGCACCTTGATTTCCGAATGACATGTAAAATTTGCTCTCATCCGAAAAAAATACTTTGGACGGGACATTCTAAAACGCTTAATGTGGCTTAATGTACCAAGACAGTGTTATTATCTGACCAAACTCAGGAAATATCATATTAATAAAGTACAGTATTGTTCAAAATAATAGCAGTACAATGTGACTAACCAGAATAATCAAGGTTTTTAGTATATTTTTTATTGCTACGTGGCAAACAAGTTACCAGTAGGTTCAGTAGATTCTCAGAAAACAAATGAGACCAGCATTCATGATATGCGCTCTTAAGGCTGTGCAATTGGGCAATTAGTTGAATTAGTTGAAAGGGGTGTGTTCAAAAAAATAGCAGTGTGGCATTCAATCACTGAGGTCATCAATTTTTTGAAGAAACAGGTGTGAATCAGGTGGCCCCTATTTAAGGATGAAGCCAACACTTGTTGAACATGCATTTGAAAGCTGAGGAAAATGGGTTGTTCAAGACATTGTTCAGAAGAACAGCGTACTTTGATTAAAAAGTTGATTGGAGAGGGGAAAACCAATAAAGAGGTGCAAAAAATGATAGGCTGTTCAGCTAAAATGATCTCCAATGCCTTAAAATGGAGAGCAAAACCAGAGAGACGTGGAAGAAAACGGAAGACAACCATCAAAATGGATAGAAGAATAACCAGAATGGCAAAGGCTCAGCCAATGATCACCTCCAGGATGATCAAAGACAGTCTGGAGTTACCTGTAAGTACTGTGACAGTTAGAAGACGTCTGTGTGAAGCTAATCTATTTTCAAGAATCCCCGCAAAGTCCCTCTGTTAAAAAAAGGCATGTGCAGAAGAGGTTACAATTTGCCAAAGAACACATCAACTGGCCTAAAGAGAAATGGAGGAACATTTTGTGGACTGATGAGAGTAAAATTGTTCTTTTTGGGTCCAAGGGCCACAGGCAGTTTGTGAGACGACCCCAAACTCTGAATTCAAGCCACAGTACACAGTGAAGACAGTGAAGCATGGAGGTGCAAGCATCATGATATGGGCATGTTTCTCCTACTATGGTGTTGGGCCTATTTATCGCATACCAGGGATCATGGATCAGTTTGCATATGTTAAAATACTTGAAGAGGTCATGTTGCCCTATGCTGAAGAGGACATGCCCTTGAAATGGTTGTTTCAACAAGACAATGACCCAAAACACACTAGTAAACGGCCAAAGTCTTGGTTCCAAACCAACAAAATTAATGTTATGGAGGCCAGCCCAATCTCCAGACCTTAATCCAATTGAGAAGTTGTGGGGTGATATCAAAAATGCTGTTTCTGAAGCAAAACCAAGAAATGTGAATGAATTGTGGAATGTTGTTAAAGAATCATGGAGTGGAATAACAGCTGAGAGGTGCCACAAGTTGGTTGACTCCATGCCACACAGATGTCAAGCAGTTTTAAAAAACTGTGGTCATACAACTAAATATTAGTTTAGTGATTCACAGGATTGCTAAATCCCAGAAAAAAAAATGTTTGTACAAAATAGTTTAGAGTTTGTACAGTCAAAGGTAGACACTGCTATTTTTTTGAACACACCCCTTTCAACTAATACCCCAATTGCACAGCCTTAAGAGCGTGCATATCATGAACGACTCACGGACGACTGCCCGCAAACACACACACATAATAAAACGTGGGCAGCCCCTCACGGACGACTGCCCACCAACACAACCAAACGTAAACAAAACATAACATAAAATCCAGGCCTGGTCCTCTCTCGTCTTCCGCTGCCTTCGCTCCTCCTTTTATGCTCCCGTCACTCGGCCGCGAGATGAGACCGGTGTGACGCGCAGCTGGCACTCATTATCACTCGCCACCGGTCCGCTCGCGTCCTCGCCCCGCTGCTTGCCACATACCCCCATCGCCCCTCGCAGGCCCGGGCACTCCGAGACTGCACTCTACTCCCCACCCCACCCCCTCTTCCGGCACCTGGGGTAAGGCCAGAGAGGCGAGAGAAATGAAGACGGGAGCACGAGGAGCGACAGAACGAGAGAGGGGAGAGAGGAAAAAAAAAAAAAAATCTGGTCCGGTTCCCAGACACACTGCCGTTCGGCCCTCCGCCCGCCGAGAGGCTCTTCCTCGCGGTGCTGTGCGATGGCGCTAAACGCATGGTGGACAGCTCAATCCTCCTCCGCCCCCTGGCGGCCGGCGGTGACTCCTCCTACCGAGGGACCCGGCAGCAAGCCCCGCGCTCCCTGCTCCTCCCCTAACCGGCGGACGGCAGCAGGCTCCGGCCCACGGCAAGCGTGGCGACTCCTCCGCTCCCTCTCGGACGGCAGCCACCCCACCTCGACCCAGGGGCACGGCAGCGAGGTCTCCGTCCCACCTTCCTCGCTCCAGCACCACCGCCTCGGGCACTCCTCACGGTCCTTCCTCATCCGCGCTGCCCGAACTCCCCAGCACCGTGATCCCCCTCAGCAGCGAGGGCTCTTCGACAGCATGTCCCTCCTTCCTCCCGGGTTTCGGCACCAGTGTAACGAAGTTCGTTGTTGAGGGCAGGAAGGAGGCGGGAACCGGCGAACATTCAACACATTTTTAATAAAATAAATAAACAAAACAAAAGCAAACCGTGGGCAGCCCCTCACGGACGACTGCCCGCAAAAACACACACATAATAAAACATGGGCAGCCCCTCACGGACGACTGCCCACCAACACAACCAAACGTAAACAAAACATAACATAAAATCCAGGCCTGGTCCTCTCTCATCTTCCGCTGCCTTCGCTCCTCCTTTTATGCTCCCGTCACTCGGCCGCGAGACGAGACCGGTGTGACGCGCAGCTGGCACTCATTATCACTCGTCACCGGTCCGCTCTCGCGGTCCCTCGCCCCGCTGCTTGCCACAGTATACTATGTACAAAAAATCTCATGAGCCCAGAATATGAACGCAACGCGTTCAATTACACGTTAAGCGTTTTCCTCCCATAGAAAACCATTATAAGAAAACGCTTAACGTGGCTTACTGTACCAAACTCAGGAAACATCATATTAATGAATGTACAACAAATACTTTTTGTACATAGTATACTTTATTAATATGATATTTCCTGAGTTTGGTCGGATAGTAACACTGTCTTGGTACATTAAGCCACGTTAAGCGTTTTTCACGTTAAGCGTTTTAGAATGTCCCCTTTGGACCACTGAGCAACAGTCCAGTGCTGCTTCTCTGTAGCCCAGGTCAGGCTTGACCTGGGGAATGCGGCACCTGTAGCCCATTTCCAGCACACGCCTGTGCACGGTGGCTCTGGATGTTTCTACTCCAGACTCAGTCCACTGCTTCCACAGGTCCCACAAGGTCTGGAATCGGTCCTTCTCCACAATCTTCCTCAGGGTCCGGTCACCTCTTCTCGTTGTGCAGCATTTTTTGCCACACTTTTTCCTTCCCACAGACTTCCCACTGAGGTGCCTTGTTATAGCACTCTGGGAATAGCCTATTTGTTCAGAAATTTCTTTCTGTGTCTTTCCCTCTCGCTTGAGGGTGCCAATGATGGCCTTCTGGACAGCAGTCAGGTCGGCAGTCTTACCCATGATTGCAGTTTTGAGTAATGAACCAGGCTGGGAGTTTTTAAAAGCCTCAGGAATCTTTTGCAGTTGTTTAGAGTTAATTAGTTAATTCAGATGATTAGGTTAATAGCTCGTTTAGAGAACCTTTTCATGATATGCTAATTTTTTGAGGCAGGAATTTTGGGTTTTCATGAGCTGTATGCCAAATCATAGTATTAAAACAATAAAAGACCTGAAATATTTCAGTTGGTAAACAATGAATCTAAAATATATGAAAGTTTAATTTTTACCATTACATTATGGGGGCGCTACTACGCATCTCCGGAATGAGTACTGCATCTCCAGATCAAAACACATGTGAGGAAGACGCAGTAAAACCATAGACTGTATAAAAATGAGTAAAACAAGCGATCGCATGTAAACAGATGCATATATGTAACGTGATTGTCCACATTAAACATTGTATAAATCAAAACTATGTAATGTTGCTGAATGAAATGTGGACCCAGGACGAGCTACAGGACTGTGCAAGCATTAGGGCTGTTGATGGACTCGATCTACTCCATCTGTGTTTGATAATCGCTCTGAATCTGATCTAAATGTAGTAAAAACAGGGTTTTCTCAGCTTTTAGTTCAAAATGTTGCTTATTTTATGAAACTTACCCATATTCAAAGTTTATTAAAAAAATGCATGAAGCTAGAATAAAAGTTTTTTTTTTTTTTTTTAAAGAGGGTCAGCGCTTTATTTTATTTTCTCAGATAAAACAAAATATTCTATGGGCTATTAAATTTAGGTGAAAATGGTCAAAAACCCTGGCGGTGGTTGGCAACTTTTTTTTTTTAAACGCTGGCGGGAAAGAGTTAAAAGCGTTATATAAATAAAGTTGACTTGACTTGTGCAAGGTGTCAAAAGTCGTCTTTTGGACAACTGACAAGTCAGCAGTCTTCCCCATAATTGTATAGCCTACAGAACTAGAATGAGAGACCATTTATAAAGGCCTTTTGCAGGTATTTTGAGTTAATTAGCTGATTAGAGTGTGGCACCAGGGGCCTGTACCATCAAACTCAGGTTTATAGGATTAGTTTTAAGTTGACAAAACCAAACCAATAAATTCAGGCTTTGTTGGTCCCATGATGCTGATCATCAACTTTCTCTGTCAACTCAGGCTTTGATCCTGTGTTTGTGGAGCGCGTGCATGTGAAAGTGTGACATCAGCAGTGAGCAGCCAATCACATGCCTTTCGACGCTCAAGGTCGAGCAGACAGCGGCACTCAGCTCAGAGCGCAGCCGAGCCCAGGACTCTGATAGTGGGGGACTCCACAGTCAGAAACATTAGCAGCAGGGATACAACTACATGCTGCCTTCCACAAGCTACAGTTTCTGACGTAAACAGGGAAATTCAGAACATTCTGATGAAACATAAGACTGCAAATCGACTTGTCATTCATGTGGGGAAAAATAATATTCAGAGAGAGCAGTCAGAACTCATTAAGAGGGATTTCAATGTACTTTTTGAAACACTTAGAAAACTAAAAGTTCAACCGTTCATCAGTGGACCACTTCCAGCAAGAGGAACAAATAGGTTCTCACGGTTACTTGGGCTTAATACATGGCTGCAAAAAACCTGCAACATAAAGGGAGTGAACTTCATCGACAACTTTAATCTATTCTGGAGCCAGAGACAATTGTTTACATCAAATGGCCTTCACCCAAACAAACTTGGTGCAAGAGTGTTAAAGGACAATATTCACTTTTCCTTACACCATCCCTCAGCTGTGTGTGCTAACCCACTCGACCTGAATGGCACACACACACCTGAACAGACTATGGACGACTACAGGACTTCATTTCAGCATCTGAATGGACATGCAGCTGACACACTCCACAAGGACACTGATAACACCACGCAGCCACAACAGCCACTGCTCACGGACACACTCCCAGCTGAGTCCCGCCCACAGTGCTCACCACAGACAGACTGTGACGTATTAGAACTAACACAGATTGAGGGACTGAACAGTAACATCTCTGCCCATACTGTGGAGGTGCACGAAAGGGTGGGCTCTAAGGGGGGTCAGACTAGTGAACTGTTACGCTTTATGACTAGTCTGAACAGGAAATTGCATGAAATGTCTAAGTCACTCCATGAAATGGATGATAACATAATTCAGCCTCCGATAACACCAGAACAACAGCCACCCTCAAAGAGCGTCAAGCCCCACAACCATCAAAGCCTGTGGGCCCAGCTCGCTCTCAGCCTCCTCCTGTGAGATTTCTTCAGTCACAACGCCAGGGCCAACACCCTCCTCCATCTGTTGTAGGTGAACCAAAAACAACTGATACCAGCTCTCAGTGATGTGTGTTGGGTCCTCGCCATGATAACAGTAACTTTATCAAATGTTTACAGAACGAGCGGGAACCCAGTGTGCCTGTCTCTCTCTCTATTTCTGTTCTGTTACGTGATAGACAGTGTAAGACCTTCTCAGACCGTATAGCAAACCCTTCTAATCTGCTGCCTATTACATGTCAAACTAAGATTACTGTGGGGGAAAAAATTAATACTGTTAAGTTAGCACCTTTATATATCCGTTCACTTAAGAACAAATCATTTCTAGTCAATGACTTAATAACGACAAACAACCTAGATTTTTTGCTTCTAAATGAAACTTGGCTTGAAAAAAACTGCAGTGCAACAGTCCTCAATGAAACAGCCCCTCCTAACTTTACTTTTATGAGTATGTCCAGAGCGTTTAGAAGAGGTGGGGGTATTGCTGCTCTTTTTAAAGATGTCTATCAATGTAAGCAAGTGTCATTTGGTGACTATCTGTCTTTTGAATATCTGGGTATTGTGTTAAAAGGTGCTCCACGCATCCTGCTTATCATTGTTTACAGGCCTCCAAAATACTCTCCATCCTTTACTGAGGACTTTACAGAGCTGTTATCAATAATCTCCTCAGAGTTTGATTGTTTTGCCATTGCTGGGGATTTTAACATTCACATAGACAATGCTGAATCCAGGACAACAAAAGAGCTCATGACTGTTCTTAACACTTTTGATTTGACACAGCATGTACATGGTCCCACACACAATCGTGGACACACTCTAGACTTACTTATCAGCAAGGGTCTAAACATTTCATCAATTGTTGTTAAAGATGTAGCATTGTCTGATCATTTCTGTATTTTCTTTGATATTTCAACCTCTCCTGCCATTGAAGCTAGATCTGTCGCTGTCAAAGAGAAGCTTAAATGAGAACACTAGTGAGCTATTTATGAAGGCTATATCTCTAACACCAAGCATATCTGCAGACTCTGTTGATTCTCTCCTTGACTCCTTTAACTCAAAAGTTAAGAGTGTAATTGATGATATTGCTCCTGAGAAAGTCAAGAAAAAGAGTGGCAGACAGAAAGCACCTTGGAGAAACTCAACGGCAGTGCAAATAATGAAAAGACAATGCAGGAAATCTGAACGCATGTGGCGGAAGACAAAACTTATAATCCATTATAACATCTATAAAGACAGCCTTCATGATTTCAATGTGAAACTAGGCAAGCCTAGACAGACCTTCTTCTCAAATATTATAAACAGAAACATGAACAACACGCGCACTCTTTTTGCTACTGTAGAGAGACTGACAAACCCTCCGAGTCACATTCCCAGTGAAATGCTCTCTGACAGCAAATGCAGTGAGTTTGCTTCCTTCTTCTCAGAGAAAATAAATAATATCAGGAAGGCAATCAGCACATCCGTGAGTTGCTTTGGGGTCAGTCAGATCAGACCACATCCTCGGAAAGTTACTATGTCTGATTTTGAAGCAATTGATTATAAAATTTTAGAAGAAACGGTACAGCACCTTAAAACATCAACCTGCCTCCTTGACACACTCCCCACTTCTTTTTTCAAAAGTGTGTTTAACTGTTTAGAAGCAGATCTGCTAGAAGTGGTAAACTCATCACTTCTCAATGGGAATTTTCCAAACTCCCTTAAAAGCGCAGTAGTTAAGCCTCTTCTGAAAAAGAGAAATCTGGATAACTCCATATTGAACAACTACAGACCAATCTCAAATCTCCCCTTCATAGGCAAGATCATTGAAAAAGTTGTCTTCAGTCAGCTGAACAAATTCTTAAGCTCAAACGGATACTTTGACAATTTTCAATCTGGTTTCCGACCACATCACAGCACAGAAACAGCACTTATAAAGATAATAAATGATATTCGCCTCAATACAGATACAGGCAAAACATCAATTCTGGTGCTACTCGACCTCAGTGCTGCATTCGACACTGTTGACCATAACATACTTCTTGACAGGCTGGAAAACTGGGTCGGACTTTCTGGGATGGTCCTTAAATGGTTCAGGTCGTACTTAGAAGGAAGAGGTTATTATGTGAGTATAGGTGACCATAAGTCTGACTGGACATCCATGACTTGCGGAGTCCCACAAGGGTCAATTCTAGCACCACTCCTATTCAACCTGTACATGCTGCCACTGAGCCAAATAATGAGAGAGAACCAAATGGCTTACCACAGCTATGCTGAGACACCCAGATCTACTTAGCACTATCACCTAATGACTATAGCCCCATTGACTCCTGTGCAAATGCATTGATGAAGTTAACAGTTGGATGAGCCAAAACTATCTTCAGTTAAACAAAGACAAAACTGAAATCATTACATTTTGAAACAAAGATGAAATTCTCAAGGTGAGCATATCTTGAGACAAAAGGTCTAATAACAAAAAATCAAGTCAGGAATCTTGGTGTGATTTTGGAGTCAGACCTGAGTTTCAATAGTCATGTCAAAGCAATAACTAAATCAGCTTACTATCATCTGAAAAATATTGCAAGAATTAGATGCTTTGTTTCCAGGCAAGACTTAGAGAAACTCGTTCACGCTTTCATCACCAGCAGGGTGGACTATTGTAATGGTCTTCTAACCGGCCTTCCCAAAAGACCATTAGACAGCTGCAGCTCATACAGAACGCGCCAGGATTCTGAGCAGAACAAGAAAATATGACCATATCACGCCAGTCCTCAGGTCTTTACACTGGCTTCCAGTTACATTTAGGATCAATTTTAAAGTATTATTACTTGTTTATAAATCACTCAATGACCTAGGACCTCAATACATCGCAGATATGCTGATTAAATACAAACCCATCAGATCACTCAGATCATCAGGATCAAGTCAGCTAGAAATACCAAGAGTTCACTCAAAGCAAGGAGAGTCTGCGTTCAGCTATTGTGCCAGCCGTAGCTGGAACCAGCTTCCAGAAGAGATCATATGTGCTCCAACAGTAGCCACATTCAAATCTAGACTCAAAACACATCTGTTCAGCTGTGCCTTTACTGAATGAGCACTGTGCCACTGTACGTCCCACTGATTGCACCTATTCTAATCTATGCATCATCTTAATTTTTTTTTTTTTTTTTATCTATATATACTGTAATAATTTTATTCTTTTTAAATATCTTTACAACTATATATTTCTATTGTCTTCTTATTTAAAAAATTCTCTTTACAACTGTTTAAATTATCCTGTTTTTATTTTTAAGTCTTGGTATTCTTAAGTCTTATCACTATTTTAATTTTATTTTCTATGTAAAGCACTTTGAATTACCATTGTGTATGAAATGTGCTATATAAATAAACTTGCCTTGCCTTGCCTTCTTAACGTGCGCTTTGGGGTCACAGAAAACGTGCGTTTCCGACGCGTTTTATTATATCAAAGCGCAAGTCCTCGACGCCTGATTTGCTATTTAAAAAACTTTTCCGTGACCATAGAGCGCACGTTAAGAATGCGCTCTTAAATGGTAAATCACGCGTCGTGGACGAGCGCTTTGAGTCGGACAAAATGCATGTTATTAACGTGTAAACGTGTTAAACAGGCAGTGCAAACTTGTGTTTGAAGTATCCAAAAGAACGTGCTCTTTCGTTTGAGTTCTCAAAATGGTATGCTCACTTTTTAGGGCACACCGCTTATAAAGTAAAGTTACATATTGTTGACCATCTTTTTGAGTAATTACCGAAGTGCACCTATGAGTATAGTGTAGCTACCATAACAATGTATCAGTGCTGCACGTTATATAGTATCATAACATAGTGTATCATCATAACAGCCATAGTGTATCTTACCACATATCTTACTATGGCTATTATAAGAATTCAATGAAATCAGTATCAACAAAATCCATCTGATCATTTATCAAAATCCACTTACACTGTAATTACAATTGCCTACATAATTTAATGAAATTTTAAGATTTATGTTCTAAATATAATATTTTAATTATAGAAATATAAAATGTTGGGAAAATGTTTTAATTATTCCAGGCCTATATGAAACTCTAAAGCTGCCAGTAGTTGGCGGCAAATTCATTCAAACCGACTGTTCAAAAACGGTGTATTATTCGAGAACGATACATTGCTTAGAGATGCAACTTTCCTGCTTTGTTTGAATCGAATTTTTTTTTTTTTTTGAAAAATAGAGCAAAAACTGTAAACACACACACACACACACACACAAACAGTGGGTACGGAAAGTATTCAGACCCCGTTAAATTTTTCACTCTGTTAAATTACAGCCATTTGCTAAAATCATTTAAGTTCTTTTTTTCTCATTAATGTACACACAGAACCCCATTTTGACAGAAAAACACAGAATTGTTGACATTTTTGTAGATTTATTAAAAAATAAAAACAGAAATATCACATGGTCCCTAAGTATTCAGACCCTTTGCTCAGTATTTAGTAGAAGCACCCTTGTGATCTAATACAGCCATGAGTCTTTTTGGGAAAGATGCAACAAGTTTTTCACACCTGGATTTGGGGATCCTCTGCCATTCCTCCTTGCAGATCCTTTCCAGTTCTGTCAGGTTGTATGGTAAATGTTGGTGGACAGCCATTTTCAGGTCTCTCCAGAGATGCTCAATTGGGTTTAAGTCAGGGCTCTGGCTGGGCCATTCAAGAACAGTCACGGAGTTGTTGTGAAGCCACTCCTTCGTTATTTTAGCTGTGTGCTTAGGGTCATTGTTTTGTTGGAAGAGCTTTGGCCCAGTCTGAGTTCTTGAGCACTCTGGAGAAGGTTTTTGTCCAGGATATCCCTGTACTTGGCCGCATTCATCGTTCCCTCGATTGCAACCCGTCGTCCTGTCCCTGCAGCTGAAAAACACCCCCACAGCATGATGCTGCCACCACCATGCTTCACTGTTGGGACTGTATTGGACAGGTGATGAGCAGTGCCTGGTTTTCTGCACACATACCGCTTAGAATTAAGGCCAGATAATCTTATTTCTCACCAACTTAGTCCATCTTAGGTGTTTTTTAGCAAACTCCATGTGGGCTTTCATGTGTCTTGCACTGAGGAGAGGCTTCCGTCGGGCCACTCTGCCATAAAGTCCCGACTGGTGGAGGGCTGCAGTGATGGTTGACTTTCTACAACTTTCTCCCATCTCATAACTGCATCTCTGGAGCTCAGCCACAGTGATCTTTGGGTTCTTCTTTACCTCTCTCACCAAAGCTCTTCTCCCCCAATAGCTCAGTTTGGCCGGACAGCCAGCTAAGGATTCTGGTCATCCCAAACGTCTTCCATTTAAGGATTATGGAAGCCACTGTGCTCTTAGGAACCTTAAGTGCAGCAGAGATGTTTTGTAACCTTGGCCAGATCTGAGCCTAGCCACAATTATGTCTCTGAGCTCTTCAGGCAGTTCCTTTGACCTCGTGATTCTCATTTGCTCTGACATACACTGTGAGCTGTACGGTCTTATATAGACAGTTATGTGGCTTTCCTAATCAAGTCCAATCAGTATAATCAAACACAGCTGGACTCAAATGAAGCTGTAGAACCATCTCAAGGATGATTAGAAGAAATGGACAGCAGCTGAGTTAAATATATGAGTGTCACAGCAAAGGGTCTGAATACTTAGGACCATGTGATATTTCAGTTTTTCTTTTTTAATAAATCTGCTAAAATGTCATCAATTCTGTGTTTTTCTGTCAATATGGGGTGCTGTGTGTACAGAAATGAGAAAAAAAAATATTTTGATTTTAGCAAATGGCTGCAATATAACAAAAAGTGAAAAATGTGAGGGGGTCTGAATTTCTGTGTGAGTGTATGTATATATATTTATTACACATACACTCACCCTAAAGATTTTTAGGAACACTATACTAATGTTTGACCCCCTTTCGCCTTCAGAACTACCTTAATTCTACGTGGCATTGATTCAACAAGGTGCTGAAAGCATTCTTTAGAAATGTTGGCCCATATTGATAGGATAGCCTCTAGCAGTTGATGGAGATTTGTGGGATGCACATTCAGGGCACGAAGCTCCCGTTCCACCACATCCCAAAGATGCTCTATTGGGTTGAGATCTGGTGACTGTGGGGGCCATTTTAGTACAGTGAACTCATTGTCATGTTCAAGAAACCAATTTGAAATTATTTGAGCTTTGTGACATGGTGCAGTATCCTGATGGAAGTAGCCATCAGAGGTTGGGTACATGGTGGTCAAAAAGGGATGGACATGCTCAGAAACAATGCTCAGGTAGGCCGTGGCATTTAAACGATGCCCAATTGGCACTAAGGGGCCTAAAGTGTGTCAAGAAAACATCCCCCACACCATTACACCACCACCACCAGCCTGCACAGTGGTAACAAGGCATGATGGATCCATGTTCTCATTCTATTTACGCCAAATTCTGACTCTACCATCTGGATGTCTCAACAGAAATAGAGACTCATCAGACCAGGCAACATTTTTCCAGTCTTCAACTGTCCAATTTTGGTGAGCTTGTGCAAAGTGTAGCCTCTTTTTCCTATTTGTAGTGGAGATGAGTGGTACCCGGTGGGGTCTTCTGTTGTTGTATCCCTTCCGCCTCAAGGTTGTGCGTGTTGTGGCTTCACAAATGTTTTGCTGCATACCTCGGTGGTAACGAGTTGTTATTTCAGACAAAGTTGCTCTTCTATCAGCTTGAATCAGTCGGCCCTTTCTCCTCTGACCTCTAGCATCAACAAGACATTTTCACCCACATGACTGCAGCATACTGGATGTTTTTCCCTTTTCACACCATTCTTTGTAAACCCTAGAAATTGTTGTGCGTGAAAATCCAAGTAACTGAGCAGATTGTGAAATACTCAGACCGGCCTGTCTGGCACCAACAACCATGCCACGCTCAAAATTGCTTAAATCACCTTTCTTTCCCATTCTGTCATTCAGTTTGGAGTTCTGGAGATTGTCTTGACCAGGACCACACCCCTAAATGCATTGAAGCAACTGCCATGTGATTAGATAATTGCATTAATGAGAAATTATACAGGTGTTCCTAATAATCCTTTAGGTGAGTGTATGTATGACAACAAAAATGGTCAAGACTTATTATTTATCTGTTATATAAAATTAACATTGCATTTTGCAATCGTGCTGATATACTCTCTGATATACTCACTCTTGTTCGTGTGACATTGCTTAACTCAAATTCTTGTTTAATTACTTTCAAACGAATGTTTTTTTTTTTGTTATTAGCCTATTTTTAATGAAAATACAACAACAATAAAATAGTACAATAAAAAAACTCGCTTATATTAAACTTTTGTTAAAAAAACGAATAAGACGGACGACATAAAATAGCTACCCGCATTATAACAAATAAATCTATTTGGAAGTTCCCCTTTAAAACGGGGAACCCTCAGTTTGTGGTTTGTGTGTTTTTTGTTTGTTTTTTTTTTATTAACAAAAGGGTAACACTTAACAATAAGGTTGTGTTATTTATAGTTAATGCATTAGTTAACATGAACAACACGTCTTATTCAGCAGCATTAGTTAGGCCTAATCTTTGTTAATGATATGGTTAGGCTACTAAAAATCCAGCTTTTCAGGGTTTGTTCATGTCAGTTGTCAGTGCTAAAGTTAGCAAGTTTTTAATAGTGTATTAGAAAATGTTGAAATTAACATTAACAAAGATAAATAAATGCTTTATAAGTGCAGTTCTTTATTAGTTCATGTTAACTAATGTAGTTAATTTGGCTTAACTTTGCTTTGAAAGTTCAGACTTGGAACTTAATTGCGTTTCCATTACACATTTGCTCAAAACTTTTGCGATATTTTCTAAATGTCCATAAAAAAAACTATTGCGAAATGATCGCGTTTCCATTAACCGATTTTTGTTGTTGTTGTGATGATAAGTCATTCAAAAAATTATGACACACATAAGTTGGTAGGTTTATTTATATTGCAGTCACCGCAATATCCATTATTTAATTGAAGGAGACATAGGCGTGTTAATCAAGCATTAATTAAAATTAAAATAACGAATTTGTGAATTTGCATGGTGGTAACTGAAGTTTTTTTTTATTTTTATTATTATTTTTTTTAAATAATTTCGTTATTTTGGCTTGAAATTTCGTTTGTTGAAAATATAATCTGAATTTAGAAATGCGTTTTAAATGAAAAACTTTTCATTTAAAAACTTTTAAATGAAAAAACGTTTAATCGCGTGACAGGCACATATGGCCGGGACAAATAGCGCTAACAACGGGTCGCGAGAGAGCTGCCACTAGCAGTGACTGGTCGAGTGTCAGGCACGTAAAGCGGTGACAGGTCTCATTGGCAGCTGCCCCTGCCACGGAAAGATTTTACCCCCTCTCCGTTATCAGACACCTGCGAGATCAAAGGCGGATATCGCAGGATTCACACTCATGCACTGTGTTGCTGATAAACTGGATTTAATTTAAGTTCTGTTGCTTTTATATGCAAATAAATACTATGAACAAGACATTTAAAGTTTTTGTTATTTATTTCCATTTGAAGGACGTGTTTATCAATCATTTTTACTTTAATTACATACATGTTTTTATATATTTAACCCACAGAGAGGTCGCACTGTCGCACAGTTTGGGAATATTCACACATAATTTATAGAAATAAAAACACGATATCAGAGTTTTAAAATCAAACATTTTAAAATGTGTGTCAGATCCAAATATCAGATCCACATGTCACGATTGTTTAAAGCAATGAGCATTAAGCTGTGTCGTCAGTAAGTCGTTTCCCATCATGCTTTTGCTCAGCGCAGTCGGTGGAGAGCAACTGCGCTCGCCCGGAGTGCGCGCCTTAGGAGTGCGCGCCATAGTACTCCGCCGACTGCGCTGAGCAAAAGCATGATGGTAAACGGCTTACTGACGACACAGCTTAATGCTCATTGGTTTAAACAAACGTGACATGTGATTATTTTTTAAAATGTTTGATTTTAAAACTCTGATATCATGTTTTAATGTCTATAAATTATGTGTGAATATTCCCAAACTGTGCGACAGTGCGATCTCTCTGTGTGTTATGTGATTGTTGTCATATTTATAAAAATATATAAAAACATGTATGTAATTAAAGTAAAAATGATTATAAACACGTCTTTCGAATGGAAATAAATAACAAAAACGTTGAGTGTCTTGTTCATAATATTTATTTTCATATAAAAGCAACAGAACTTAAATTACATCCAGTTTATCAGCAACGCAGTGCATGAGTGTGAATCCCGCAATATCCGCCTTTGATCTCGCAGGTGTCGGATCCACTACGAGAAGACAGAACTGTCCGTCTTGCCTGCACTTTTTTCACTCCTCCCTTCACTGCAGCCGCCTAGTCTCGCCATCATTTCAGGCGAGGCGCATCTCAAACAAGCCTATTTCTAACCGGCATGCGATCACATGATCACCGGTGATCGGTTTTGCGCAGATCTTGCTAATCTCAAACAAGCCTAAAGACATTGAAGTATATATAAATAATTGAAAACCATTTACAAAGAAGAAAATACGTTTCCATGTAAGAGGATAAATAAAGAAAATAGTTGTGAAAGTAGTTATTTCTTTTTTTACTCTTTTTCTTATATCTTTTTTTTTTAAAGCAGTCTCTTGTGCTCACCAAGTCTGCATTTATATATATATAAACTTTAATATTGTGAAATATTATTAAAATGTAAAATAGCTGATTTCTATTTGAACATATTTTACTATGTAATTTATAATTGTACAATTATTATATTAAGTAATCATATAAGACAAATATATATATATATATATATATATATATATATATATATATATATATATATATATATATATATATATATATATATATATATATATATATATATATATACCTTTAATTTGGAGCAAGAGAAACAGGGGGAGTGGCTTTATTGCATCAGAGATGAGTCACTTTGCTCACAGTTTATTGGTTTAAATTCAGTTTGCGATCTCTTATCCCGAGCATAACCTGAGGCCTGTTGCATGAAGCTAGCTGAACAAACTCTGAGTTTCAGAGTAGGTTTAGAGTTGACAAATCCAGATAAATCCAACCCGGTTTAGATAAAGTTCAATGGTTTCTCAAAACTTGGTATAAACTTTCTCTGTCAACTCAGGTTTAATCCAGAGTTTGCAATTAACACTGAAGCGCGTGCACCTGAAAGTGTGACACATGCGGCAAACAGCCAATCACAGTGTCTGTTCGATTCACTTCTCTTCTGAAATTAAATGTGTTTAAAGCAGGAATAAACACTTCTGCTGCAGCATAAAAATCAAGAGCAGGTTAGCTGTGTAGTGTAAGTTACCATGGTGATTAACACTGCTAAAAACCAACCCACCTTCTTGAGCCCGAAAAACCAGAGTTTGCTCAAACTAATCTCAAACTTACCTGGGTAGCAACTGAAACCAGCTTTGTGCAACAGGCCACTGCTACTGAGCAGGTTAGCTGGGAAGCGTAAGTTACTATGGAGATGAACACTGCTAAAATCCAAACCACTTTAATGGTACTTAAAACCCAGGATTGGAACAAACTAAGCTTAAACATATCTGGCTAGCTAGCTATACTGGCTTCATGGTATAGGCCCGCAGTGGCCTGTTGCACAAAGCTGGTTTCAGTTGCTACCCAGGTAAGTTTGAGATTAGTTTGAGCAAACTCTGGTTTTTCAGGCTCAAGAAGGTGGATTGGTTTTTAGCAGTGTTAATCACCATGGTAACTTACACTACACAACTAACCTGCTCTGGAGCAGGTTTTATTCTGGGTTAGAGATCACAAACCCAAACTAGACCAATCAGCTGCAAGTAAAACTCACACCACCTGTATCTCTCAAATTAAAGTAGTTTATAGTGAAAAAACTTTAGAGACAAAATTGCTCATCTTTTGGTGCAAATTATTTATTATATTTATAATATATGAATTATAATTACTTTTAATTCACATAATATATTCATATAATTATATTATATTGACAAGTAGCCAAATATTAATATAAATATAAAACATGCATTCAAAATTCTTTTAAACATCGTGTATTTATTTGAGCTCTTTGTGAACCTATAATTATTAGGCATATTTCTTTGATTCACATCATGCATTGATATAGTCACATATTCTTTCAGCTGCCTTCTTAAATTGACGCTGCAGCATAAGTGTTTATTCCTGCTTTAAACACATTTAATTTCATGATAATTTTCAGAACGATCTCTCAATCTTCAGAAGAGAAGTGAATCGAACAGACACTGTGATTGGCTGTTTGCCGCATGTGTCATGCTTTCAGGTGCACGCGCTTCAGTGTTAATTGCAAACTCTGGATTGAACCTGAGTTGACAGAGAAAGTTTATACCAAGCTTTGAGAAACAATTGAACTTGATCTAAACCAGGTTGGATTTATCTGGATTTGTCAACTCTAAACCTACTCTGAAACTCAGAGTTTGTTCAGCTAGCTTCATGCAACAGGCCTCTGGTGTCTTCAATATTGAACCTTTTCACAATATTCAAATTTTCTGAGATACTGAATTTGGGATTTTCCTTAGTGGTCAGTTATAATCATCAAAATTAAAAGAAATAAACATTTGAAATATATCAGTCTGTGCAATGAATGAATATAATATAAGTTTCACTTTTGAATGGAATTAATAAGATAAATCAACTTTTTTATGATATTCTAATTATATGAGCAGCACATAACTCCAAAAAAGCCCTCTACAAGATGTTTTTCCTATAAATTCAGAATTTAAAAAGTGTCCACAAGAATTCTGTATGTTTACTGCAGGTGTTACGAGATTTTCGGTTTCTGAGATTTTCGGTTTCAGTGGGCGGAGCTTACATGAATATTCATGAGTTTCCCGGACATGCACGTGAAACTGAGAATTTTAGTTCACCCACATTTGTTACTCAGCATGTTTAATGGATTATCTCAAAAAAGGTAAAGAGTTTCAGCGCGAATTTATGACTAACTACAACCATCGTTTCAGACGAGTTTGTTTATTATTAAATTTGCACGTTTTGTGTGCCTGAATGCAGAGCAATTCGTCTCTGACTGAATGCAGTCATTCACTTCGTGTAATGTTAGGATAAGAAGCAAACTTCGACTAGTCGTATACATTTAGCTATTTCATTTCGTTGTTATTTCCCTTTGTACTTTTGAGATAGCGTCTTTTATCAGTTGATGAACTACCCGTAACAACTGAAATAAACCTTTATTTTATTGTATCTGTGAACATTATATTTTTTTTTGTAACATAGCCTACAGTGAAGATGATTTGTTAACTTTCCCTTTTCAAGAGCCAAACAATTGAACATTCTCCATGTTCTCTGCTGTGTGGTTGTAAAAGTCGCAGTGCTGAAAAATGTTGCTGAAATTGCATTGTTTTTTCATGTTTCCAATAAAATGAATTGTACAAACAAATACATTTACGAGTAATAATCTCATGGTTTAAGGTTCCACTTACACTGTGAAACCAAATATTCCAGAACACCTGAATTATTACACTGATTTCCAAAAGAAGAGAAGATAAAGAATATTCTTATGACAGATTATCATTTTATTTATTGTTATGCACTTCTGTTACCTTACCTTATGAAGCTTTAAAACTGTGTTATCCAGTATAAAAATGATAATATCCACAACCATGTCAGTGGGCTAATAAACATTTTGCAACCTACACTTTATTACTCTCTGTCATCTGCTCTTTCTTTGACCATGTGTTGCCCTGCCTGGATAATACACATTGATGATCATTTATATCTGATCTATTTCGGTGCACAACAAACACTAAATTTATGAGTCATAAAGGCCAGAGGCCTGTTGCACAAAGCTAGCTGAACAAACTCTGAGTTTCAGAGTAGGTTTAGAGTTGACAAATCCAGATAAATCCAACCTGGTTTAGATCAAGTTCAATTGTTTCTCAAAGCTTGGTATAAACTTTCTCTGTCAACTCAGGTTCAATCCAGAGTTTGCAATTAACACTGAAGCGCGTGCACCTGAAAGCATGACACATGCGGCAAACAGCCAATCACAGTGTCTGTTCGATTCACTTCTCTTCTGAAGATTGAGAGATCGTTCTGAAAATTATCATGAAATTAAATGTGTTTAAAGCAGGAATACACACTTCTGCTGCAGCGTCAATTTAAGAAGGCAGCTGAAAGAATATCTGACTATATCAATGCATGATGTTAATCAAAGAAATATGCCTAATAATTATAGGTTCACAAAGAGCTCAAATAAATACACGTTGTTTGAAAGAATTATGAATGCATGTTTTATATTTATATTAATATTTGGCTACTTGTCAATATAATATAATTATATGAATATATTATGTGAATTAAAAGTAATTATAATTCATATATTATAAATATTATAAATAATTTGCACCAAAAGATGAGCAATTTTGTCTCTAAAGTTTTTTCACTATAAACTAATTTAATTTGAGAGATACAGGTGGTGTGTTTTACTTGCAGCTGATTGGTCCAGTTTGAGTTTGTGATCTCTAACCCAGAATAAAACCTGCTCCAGAGCAGGTTAGCTGTGTAGTGTAAGTTACCATGGTGATTAACACTGCTAAAAACCAATCCACCTTCTTGAGCCCGAAAAACCAGAGTTTGCTCAAACTAATCTCAAACTTACCTGGGTAGCAACTGAAGCCAGCTTTGTGCAACAGGCCACTGGTTTCACAGACATGGTTTAGATTAAGCCAGCATTAGGCCTTAGTTAAATTAGGACATTTAGCTTTAATATTAAACATTTAGCTTTAATATTAAACAATGGAACTGACATATTTTAAGATATGCTTTCAGTTAAAACAGCTTAAGCTTTTTCTGTGAAACCGGGGTGTTTCATAAACATGTAGGTTCTTAATTGGGCTTCATTAGAAACACTTTTGACTTTAAATCTTGATAAATTAAACTTCTTTAAACTATTGAATCTATGTTAAAAACATGTACGACATTCTGTCATCTTGACTTTAATCACTCTTAACATTTGCATGACAAAAAATTGGAATCACTATGATTCATGGGCGTCGGAAGCAAAAAAAATGTGGGTGGGTCCTCAGAAAATTTTTACTGGAATAGATGCCAATTACATTAAGTACAAATATAGAGCTTTGTTTGCTAAACGTATAGTTCGAAAAGACAAAATTACGGAATCACCGAGAGCGGCAGTAGTGTAGGGGTAAGACACGGCAATTAGTTTTGACACAAATCGACCCGCGGTTCGAGTCCGCCCTTCGCCGAACTTAATCTTCTCCCTTTTCCCATCACATATCAGATCGGAAAGGCATTTATTTTCAATAAAAATTTAGAAAAAATTAGAGAAGTGGAAATAAAGCGTCTAACAAGTGTTTAATAATAAGTGTTTATCGATTAGGGGTAGGTAAACAGACATGTGCTGAATGTTAGAGACGATAAAAGTGAGTGGGTCCAATATCATTGATCGTAAAAAGTGAGTGGGTCTTGTCCCACCCACATACAATGGTTCCGACACCCATGCTATGATTTAAATGTTAACTTTTATTCAGCAAGAATGCATTATATTGGTTTTTAAAAAAAGACAGTAAAGACATAATGCTACACATTATTTATATTTCTAATAAATGCTGCTCTTCTAAACTTAAAATTCATAATGAATCCGGAAAACAGACGACTGTATAATGGTTTCCACACTTCATTAAGCAGCACAACCATTTTCAACTGTGATAAGACATGTTTCTTGAGCAGAAAATCTGTATAGTAGAATGATTTCTGAAGGGTCATGACTCGTGTGACACTGAAGGTTGGAGCTCTGCCATCACAGGATAAATAAATAAATTAGGGAAAAGTTGGCAAAAATATTTCACAACATTTTTTTTTTTTTTCATCAGATAAATGCAGCCTTGGTGAACATAAAAATAAAGACATTTGAACAGTATTATAAGCCTATAACAAAATATGTAGACTTCTCATGACAGTTTTAATCCAAATTGTAGGCTAGCCTACTTCTAAAGCAACACATTCATGCTTGTGTGTGGTTAAGTTATTTGATGAAGAAAAATGAACAAGAATTTAAGAACAATCACACCAGGATAGATTAAGTTTTTAGTTTATTAGCAAATTATGTTTTAATCCAACATCATTTTTAATCCAAATTATTTGTTTATTAACAAATTATGACAATTAGTAAAAGACCGATTTAAAGCATCAAGTGACACAAAGAAAAGAAAATCAAAACGAAATTAAATCAGTACGACTAACGTTAGTTGAAGTTTGCTTAATGCCTGCAATCTTTCAGTCAGGTAGGCCTTCGACTGCACAAAACTTGCAAACTAATAAATACTTTGTAAACACAAAAACAATTGAAGTTTAGGCATACATTTGCGCGACATTGAAACGATTTACCTTTTCTTGAAACAATACATTATATCTGCTGAGATACAAGGAGGAGCGTGAAATAATATTCTCAGTTTCATGCGCATGTCCGTGAAACTCATGAATATTCATGTAAGCTCCGCCCACTGAAACCGAAAATCTCAGAAACCGAAAATCTCGTAACACCGGGAATTGTACTGCATTTTTTGTTGGAGTTGACGAATACATTTCCTTTTTAGACACAGTTTTCGGAGTGCGTTTTATTTTGTAATTCAACATCAGAAAGGATTTTTGAAATTCAATATTTAATAATATTTAACATTTAACGTTATTTAAACGTTATGAGTTATTTTCGTATTTGTACTATATGTATTTACTTTATTACGTTATTAATTCATTAATACATTCTTTATTGACAGACAGACTGACTGAATGTATTGGCGAAATCACGTTCAGAGGAAGATCACTTTTATTTTGTAAATCATTTTTTCCTCTACCGTAATAGCTCGTATACATGCTCGTACTACAAAACAACTGTGTGGCCAGAATGACCGTTTTTCAAAGTAGAGGCTGGCCTGATTGCAGTTTATAACTGCACCTTTTATTATTCAAACACTGGCGTTCTGTCTTACTGTCTTGTCGTTTTTATGCCATTACCAATATTTTACGCAATTTTAGTTCGTAGTTCTTGTATGTAAATCGAAATTCTCCCTGAGTGTCTTTCCTATTTCCGTCCGAGCGAATGGTTGGTTAAACTTGGACAGTCAAGCATTGGCAAATGATTGTACATTGGCGGAAGCCACGTCACTTAGTTTTTGTGCCCGCCTTCTGTATCTGCAGCTTCACGAGTGCAACACATCAAGTGGAAAACCCTTTGCACAAGTAAGAAATATAGCATTTTTAAATACATATAATCCTTTTTTATGTTTTGTTTGATGTTTCGTAAACGGTTAACAGTCACTGTGCTGAATGATGATTGAATGTTAGCACCTTTGGCTAAGCACAACAGCTTGCTTGCTGTTACCGTGTTCTTCCATTATTCTAGAGTATTCTACATGCGTGTCTACATGCGTGTCTCTTATTTTCATATAAGCTGCTGAGCATCCTTTAAGAATTATAATAGGACGTGTCATACAGTCGAGATTGTGTATCCTTTGTGGTTAAAGATCTGGGCTAGGTGGAAGATTGTAGGGTAAATTACATCCTTGAGCAGGACACTTGGGACTGAATCACTTAAAATAGTAAGCTCCTATTTGTCTTTTTTTCATTAAATTGGTATAGGCTTTGTAGTGGTGAAGATCTGAGCTGGTAGCCTTAAGACTGTTGGTTCAAACCATAAAAGGGGATGAATTACGTCGTCTACTGTATCCATTACTGTATCCTCTGTACTGCTATAAACTAATCGAATTGATACATTTTTCATGACATTATGGCAATTATCTATTTTTGGGATACTGCATGTCAAATATATTTTAATGGATTGCTGTTTATTTCCAGGAAGTAAACGTTCCTTATTTCCAAAGTAGGTTCTCTTACAGCACTGCTTATCCTGGACTTCAAAATATTTATTCACTTTAAGACAGTTAAAGTGACAATAACACAGTTGTTTGAATTACAGGCAGATCTACAGATTGCTGCTTCCCAGCCGCCAGCATGTCTGGCACTGCCACAGTTCTGCAGCAGTTTGTGAGTGGTCTTAAGAGCCGCAATGAAGACACACGTGCCAAAGCTGCCAAAGACCTCCAGCACTATGTCACTACTGAACTAAGAGAGGTAAACTTTGATCTCTCCAAGTATTTACATATTTAAATTTCACCAGCAGAGTCAAAAGCCTAGATTTGACCACAGTCAAAGGAATATTCTATATATATTTTTTCTAAACTTAGAGGACAACTTAACACATGGTTATTAACACATGGTTTCAGAGCAGATCGTTCTTTGGGAAGCATTTTCATGAAAATCAAATGTAAAGAGTTTTATCTCTTAAAACAGATTAGCTTATAACGCTAGTTTATGGGGCATACAATATGTACAATTAAATCGCTAGTTAATACCACTAACAAGGCTCAAAATAGCCTCACACTAACACAGTAGCATAATGAGGTAAACTTTGATCTCTCCAAGTATTTACATATTTAAATTTCACCAGCAGAGTCAAAAGCCTAGATTTGACCACAGTCAAAGGAATATTCTATATATATATATAGAATATTCCTTTGGCTGCCACTTGTTGCCCGCATCAAGTTCAAGGCCTTGACACTCGCTTATGGATCCACCACAGGCTCGGCACCAGCATACTTCGACTCGCTCCTACGAGTCTACACCCCTACCAGAAGCCTTCGCTCAGGTAAGGAGCGTGAGCTTATGGTACCATCTGAGAGAGGCATGAAATCCCTCTCCAGAACTTTTTCATTCACCGTTCCTGGCTGGTGGAACAATCTTCCTACCTCCATCCGGATGGCAGAATCAATGTCATCATTCAAAAGACAGCTAAAAACTCATCTCTTCCGTGAACACTTATCATAAAAAAAACAAAAAAAGTCTTCTCTTTTATTCCTTCCTTATTCTAGCTTAAGCTTATTCTATGTAATATCCAAAGCTTGGTATTTAAGGCACTTTTTGCGTTTTGTGCCTATTCATGACCGATCGCTTCCTGTACTCCTATGTTGTAAGTCGCTTTGGATAAAAGCGTCTGCTAAATGCCTAAATGTAAATGTAAATATATATTTTTTCTAAACTTAGAGGACAACTTAACACATGGTTATTAACACATGGTTTCAGAGCAGATCGTTCTTTGGGAAGCGTTTTCATGAAAATCAAATGTAAAGAGTTTTATCTCTTAAAACAGATTAGCTTATAACGCTAGTTTATGGGGCATACAATACGTACAATTATATCGCTAGTTAATACCACTAACAAGGCTCAAAATAGCCTCACACTAACACAGTAGCGTAATGATTGTACATAACTAGATGCAAACCGAAGCATTGAGAACTTTGTAAGTGTACATTTACATTTACATTTAGCAGACGCTTTTATCCAAAGCGACTTACAACATAGGAGTACAGGAAGCGATCGGTCATGAATAGGCGCAAAACGCAAAAAGTGCCTTAAATACCAAGTTTTGGATATTACATAGAATAAGCTTAAACTAGAATAAGGAAGGAATAAAAGAGAAGAGTTTTTTATTTATTTATTTATTTATTTTTTTTATGATAAGTGTTCACGGAAGAGATGAGTTTTTAGCTGTCTTTTGAATGATGACAGTGATTCTGCCATCCGGATGGAGGTAGGAAGATTGTTCCACCAGCCAGGAACGGTGAATGAAAAAGTTCTGGAGAGGGATTTCATGCCTCTCTGTGATGGTAGCATAAGCCTACGCTCCTTACCTGAGCGAAGGCTTCTGGTAGTGTAGACTCGAGGAGCGAGTCGAAATATGCTGGTGCCGAGCCTGTGGTGGATCCACAAGCGAGTGTCAAGGCCTTGAACTTGATGCGGGCATCAAGTGGCAGCCAGTGCAGAGAGATGAAGAGAGGTGTGACATGGGCCCTTTGGGCTCATTGAATACAAGACGTGCTGCAGCATTCTGAATCAATTGAAGAGTTTTGATTGCACACGATGGAAGACCAGCCAGAAGCGCATTGCAGTAGTCAAGCCTAGAAATGACAAGGGCCTGGACGAGAAGTTGTGTTGCATGCTCTGTAAGGAACGGTCTGATCTTCCTGATGTTGTGCAGAGCAAACCTGCATGATCGAGCTGTCTTTGAAATGTGGTCTTTGAAGGACAGCTGGTCGTCAAAGATTACACCAAGATTTCTGACCGACCCTGAGGGGGTAATCAGAGATGAACCTTGCTGGATGGTGAAGTTGTGTTGTAGAGTCGGATTGGCAGGGAAGGCGAAACTCAGTCTTTGCCAGGTTGAGCTGAAGGTGGTGTTCTTTCATCCATGCCGAGATGTCTGCCAGACAGCTTGAGATGCCCATCTACTGTGGGGTCATCTGGTTTAAATGAAAGATAGAGTTGAGTGTCATCAGCATAGCAATGGTATGAGAAGCCATGTGCCTGTATAATGGGTCCCAGTGACGTAGTGTAAATGGAGAAGAGAAGAGGTCCCAGCACTGAGCCCTGAGGAACCCCGTGGTCAGTTGATGTGCTTTGGATACCTCACCTCCAGGCAACCTTGAAAGACCTACCTGTGAGGTAAGACTCAAACCAGTGGAGTGGAGTCCCTGTGATGCCCAGTGATGAGAGGGTGGACAGAAGAATCTGGTGATTCACTGTGTCAAATGCAGCAGATAGATCGAGGAGGATTAGGACTGATGATCTGGAAGCAGCTTTTGCCATCCGCAGGGTTTCAGTGACTGACAGTAATGCAGTCTCTGTTGAGTGGGCCTTTTGAAACCTGACTGGTTAACGCCCAGCTGATTTGACTGTGAGAGGAAAAATGAAACCTGGTTGAGAACAACCCGCTCAAGTGTTTTTGCTATGTAAGGCAGGAGAGAAATAGGTCTGTAGTTCTCTAGAAGTGATGTGTCTAGAGTGGGTTTCTTAAGCAGTGGGGTGACCGGGCCTGCTTGAATGTGGTAAAAAGCCAGTGCTGAGAGATGTGTTGATGATGTGTGAGTGCTGGTAGAAGTGTGGGAGAGATAGCTTGTAGAAGGTGTGAGGGGATAGGATCTAGAGGGCAGGTGGTGGGATGACTGGAGAGGAGAAGTTTAGATACTTCTGTCTCAGTGAGTGTAGAGAAGGAGGAGAGAAGATGTTTGGCTGTGGGTGTGGCTGATCTAAAGTCCTGTGTGTGCGGGGGGTGGGAACTGACTGCTGATGGTTGTAGTTTTATTTGTGAAGAAGTGGGCAAAGTCGTCTGCAGATAAGGAGGTGGTGGGAGGTGGTGGAGGTGGACAGAGAAGAGAGTTGAATGTTCTGAAGAGTGTGCGTGTGTTAGAGGTGCTGTTGATTTTGTTGTGGAAATATGAGGATTTAGCCACATGGACATCATCTGAGAATGATGAGAGCAGAGATTGATATTTACCCAGGTCAGACGGGTCGTTTGATTTTCGCCATTTTCTCTCTGCTGCCCTTAGTTTTGTCCGGTGTTCACGAAGAACATCAGATAACCATGGGTTAGCAGGAGTGGGGCGTGCTGGCCTAGAAGACAGAGGGCAGATACTATCTAGACAAGAGGTTAAAGTAGAGCATAGAGTGTCTGTTGCAGTGTTGACATCCATGGATGAGAACTGTGTGGGTGAGTGAAGAGAGGATGACACAGCAGAGGAGAGATGAGAGGGAGAAAGAGAGCGTAGGTTTCGTCTGAAAGTAACTGGTTGTGGGATTGGGAATGCAGGGGCAGTAAGTTGTAGATTAAAAGTGATGAAGTAATGGTCTGAGGTGTGTAGGGGTTTGACCAGGATATTATCTGTAGTGCAATTGCGTGTGTATATGAGGTCAAGTTGGTTACCAGATTTGTGGGTGTGTGAGGTGACATGTCGTTTGAGATCGAATGAGGCAAGGAGGGAGTGGAAGTCTGTAGCAAATGGTTTGTCCAGGTGAATATTGAAGTCGCCAAGAATTACAAGTGGGCTGCCATCCTCTGGAAATGAGGACAGCAGCACATCTAGTTCCTCAACAAAGGTGCCCAATTGACCTGGGGGACTGTAAATGACTACAAGATGGATTTTAACGGGAGTTGAGACTGTAATAGCATGGTATTCGAATGAGTTGTTGTTGCATAGAGAGGTGTGGGTTGAGTATTTCCAATTGTTAGTAATGAGAAGACCTGTTCCTCCGCCCCTCCCAGTGTGACGAGGGGTGTGTGAGAAAGAGAAATTGTTAGAGAGAGCAGCAGGGGTTGCTGAGTCATCTGGACGGATCCAGGTCTCAGTCAAAGCCAAGATATTGAGAGTGGAGTGAGAGGCAAAGGCCGGAATGAAATCAGCTTTGTTGATAGCTGACTGACAGTTCCATAGACCAACAGAAAAAGAGGGAGGGGCATTAGTGGAGGAGGGAATCAGACGCAGATTAGCAGTGTTGCGCTGCCTTCTGCGTGTGACAATGGATCGTGGTCGAGAGACAGTGGGAATGTATTGAAAGCACATTGTAAGAGAGAAAGGAAGGTGGAAAAAGGCCTGGAAAAAGAGATACTTAAGTGCTGTAACGGTGTTCGCTCTTCGGTGGAGTCGATCACAGGTAGAGTCGAAAGAAGATGTCTTTACCCAAGTCAGTCTTCACACGAGGAGGCTGAACACGAGGGCTGAACGCTTCCGCTGACGCTTCCGCGCCAGCGCTGACAAGCTTATTAAATACACACCTTTTACTATTTGAGCAAGAACAGCTGTGGACGCTTTTGTAATTAGCCCAAAGGATCAAGTCAAAAGCCTGTCAATGGCTCGAATCGAAACGAAAAGTATGACTCACTACCTGTGCTAAAAGCCACCAATAACAATAACAATAACGTTTGACTGAACGCGGCGCCGAAAAACAGCCGTGGTTATAATTCAAATGCAATATGCTAACACAGTACAATTATGACAAGATAGATAAGTGCAAAATCGAAATGTATCCTTCTTCTAGCACGCAATACACTAAGTAATACAACAAAACGGAGTATTTACAAAAAACACTTACATACGGCTCGCGGCTCTTCATGGACCTGGACGCTTCTCCAGCTTGTGTACAAACAGTTTAATAAGAAGATACTTTTATAAAGATAGTATATTTGAAAGGTTTATTAAAGTAGAAAAATAATATTTTAAATTATAATATTTCACAATGTTACTGTTATTTTCTGTATTTTTTATTAAATGTGATTGTTATCGAGGAACGCACAGTGCATGCAGGGTGTGTGGCCTCAATAGGTATGCAGTAAGTAGTGTGATGTGTGTGTGATTGAGGAATGGGTAGAAATTCAACTGAAATTGCATTAAATCTGGTTTGTTTTAACCTCTATGCAAGTAACATCTCATGGATGCGCTGGGACGCATCCTCAGTGATGTATCCTGAGATCATTGGGTGTTTCGGGTCTCACAACATCATACACCCTCACCCAGGCGACCCAGCCGGGGTTGATCAAGCCCCGACTTGCATCCCAGTAGCAATCCACGGATCAGCCCTCTTAATCCAAAGCCACCTTGTGGCCTTCTCTGCGGCTTCGCTCGCGGATTGAATGGCCCTGTTCTTGGCCGCCCCTGTAATGCCTAAACGACAGAGGACTTTGCCAAGAGAACGTCCCGCAAAGCCTCTACAGCCAACTTCTATAGGCTCATAGAAGGTTTTCCAGCCTCTCTCCCTGCACCCCTCCACCAGTTCCTGGTACTTAGCGCGTTTCCTATCATTTGCTTCCTCAATATGCTCTTCCCAAGGAACCGTGAGCTCCAGCATGATCAGATGTTTTGAAACCTCAGAGGTAACTATCATGTCTGGGTGGAGATTTGTTTTTACAATGTGCTGAGGGAACCTTAGCTGTTTTCCTAGGTCGACCTGGAGCTGCCAGTCCGAGGCTTTATGGAGTAGGCCTGTTGTTAATTCTGGCCGTGCTTGGGGTTTCTCTCAAGCTTTGATGAAGGGGACTGCCTTCTTTGGAGCATGATGGTGTTTGCTGGTGTTAATGGCTGAGGTTAAGCTCTCAGCTAGTGCTTTAAGCACCTGGTCGTGGCGCCAGCGGTAGCGACCATCAGCCAGAGCCCTTGGGCAACTGCTAAGGAGATGTTCTAAAGAGCCTCTTCCAGTGCAAAGAAGGCAGGAAGGTGTCTCGCTCTTCCCCCAGATATGAAGGTTCGCTGGGCTTGGCAGGGCATCATAGACTGCTTGTACTAGGAAACGGACTCGATGGAAGTCTGCCTGCAAGATGTTTGCCCAGGTAATCCTGCGCTGCAGTGTACTCCCCCACCTAGTCCATGCTCCCTTCTGCCGAAGTCCCACCGCCCTGCTCACTCGCTCTTTCTCCACACTTGCTCGGAGCTCTTCCTGGAGTAGATGATGCCTTTCCTTGCCCTGGACCTGGCTGACCAGAGTCTTTGGGAAGTAGCCCAAACCCGCTCTGCCTGTCGCCACAGTGCCCACCAATGCCTTTTGTCTCAGGCGTGACTCTGCTTCCTCCACTGCTTTCCCAGCCTTCCATTTCCTTCCTGTCCTCACTTCGATGCCGGCTGCTCACACCTTGCAATCCCTGGAATCCCTATACTGTAGGGCTTCTCTGGTACGTACTACCATGAATTCTTTTTTGAGGCCACTGAAGGGCAACTGCAGCATATTACTCATCCCATACAATGCAGCCCTGGTAAGACTACGTGGAAGGCCCAGCCACTTCCGAAGAAAGCCACTGATCTTCCTTTCTAGGGACTCAACTGTTGTCACTGGGACTGCATAGACCAGCAAGGGCCACAGGACTTGGGGCAGGATGGAATGCTGGTAGATCCAAGCTTTAAATCTACCAGGCAGACCAGACTTGTCAACCTTAGTGAGCCAAGCTCCAAGTTCTTTGTTGGACTTCTGGATGGCGGCCGAGTCTTTTAGACTGGAGTCAAAAAGCTTCCCCAAACTCTTAATAGGTTGCTCTGTGATGGATGACAGTTCCTGAGATGGAAAAACGGATCTTGTCAACCACTTTTCCCCTCTTCAGCACCATGGACCTTGACTTTGAGGGCTTAAATCTCATCCTTGCCCAGGTGATGAGTCTCTCCAGTCCTTGTAAGATCCACCTGCTCCCTGGAACCGATGTCGTTGTGATGGTAAGGTCATCCGTATAGGCTCTTATAGGGGGCTGTCGTACACCTGACTTGGTTAGGGGCCCTCTGCATTCCACTTCAGCTGCCTTAACCACCATGTTCATGGCGAGCGCGAAAAGGATAACAGAGATGGTGCAGCCTGTAATAATTCCTTTCCCAATGCGATGCCAGTCTGTTGTTCCTGACCCAGAAGTGACCCGCATCCTAAAATTGTTGTAGTAATCCACGATCAGGTCTTTAATCTTACTGGGAACATGATGGAGGTGTAGAGCGAGCTCGACCAGTTTGTGTGGTATAGACCCATAGGCGTTGGCCAGGTCCAACCACAAGACAGCTAGATCACCTTTGTTCTCATGGGCATCTCTGATGAGTTGTGTAACTACACCAGTGTGTTCCAAGCAGCCAGGAGCTCCAGGAATCCCCCCCCTTCTGCACTGAAGAGTCAATGTAGTTGTTTTTGAGGAGAAACTCTGTCAATCTTCGTGAGACGATGCTGAAAAACACCTTCCCTTCAACACTCAGTAGTGAGATGGTTCGAAACTGGTTGATGTTTTTAGAGTTTTTTCTCTTTGGGGATCCACACTCCCTCAGCCCACCTTCACTGGTCAGCCACTCTTCCTCTTCGCCAAATCACCCTTAAGATCTTCCACAGGTGCCGGAGAAGTTCGGGACAGCGTTTATATACCAAATAAGGTACACCACTGGGGCCTGGGTTAGATGCTGAGCGAGCTGCCTTGATGATCTCCTCAACCTCCTTCAGACTTGGCTCCCTCAGGTTGAACTCTGTTATAGGTGGGGCGGGTCTGATGAGAGCTTTGTTGGGCTCCAGCTCTTGCTCTCTCAGGGTGTCGCTCACTGTGTCCTGGAGGAAGCGATTCACTTCCTCTGTTGAGCACTCAAGCCGACCACTGCGCTTGTCCCTGAGCAGTTGCTTTGTGAAGCCGAAGGGATTGGCAATGAAGGCCGCTCGCTTCCTGGTTCTCTCTCCCCCCCCGCCTCCGGTGCCACTCTGCTCTGCGTAGGCTCATCAACTCCTTTCGCAGGATGTTTTGCAGCTCTGCTAATGGTCGTTTCTCCTCCTCAGTAGCTTTCTTGTGCTGTTTCTTAAGGCTGCGCAACTCCTGACGCAGGTGATGTATCTTAGTAGCCCTACGGTTCATGGTGTAGGGGGTAGGCTTGGTTTTTCCTTTCTCTACCCGGCCGAATCTTTCTGAAGCGTAGCTGCCAATGATGGTAGTCATCGTTTGGAGTCGGCTCTCCGCATCTCCTTTAGCTGTGGCTTGGATAATTTTAGACACGTCCTCATCAAACTGCAGCCACTCACTCCGTTTGCTGGCTGGGGGCCACTTAATCCGCTGCTTTGGAACTACTCTGCTGGGGTTAGGAGGCTCTGGTACGTGGAGGGACTGGGCTCTGTGGGTTGCCTCCTGGCCGGGCTCCTCCTGCGTCTCACCAGGTTCAAGACCTGTGCTTTGCACCTCACTTTCCCGCCCCAAACATTTCATTCTGGCCTGATGGATTTTTAGGCCATGATGATTCTTGCACAGCTTTCCGCAAATACATATCATGTTCATCGTCTGTCCGTTTGCATGAGTTGGAGATCTCATCCTCCCCCCCTCTCGGGACCTCCTGGGGGTGTCTCTCTGTAGGGCTTTCCATAGCTTATTTGGGTTCTCTCTCACGAGAGACACAGGCTGGGGTGCTAACCCATACTGTACCGGGTGCCGTCTTTCCGAGCCATCAACTGTCTCTCCAGTAGTCCACCAAACCAAGATTATGCTGCAAGAGTTAACTACATCTAAGTTCCTTGTTATAGGCTGACCTGCAATTTAGTAAATTTCCAGTTTATTCCCATATATTCCTGTTAATTTACATGGAAAGTTTTTATTTGTACTGACTGTTCTCTAACTGAACTAAATTATTTTATTACAATAAAAAAATCTAAACAATGGTGCGTGGCGTTGCCGCGGTGGGCAAGTGATGTAACCGGTGTTATGCCTGAACACCGGTAACACCGACTATCGCAGCATAGCCTATTACCTGTTATTATCAATCTAAATTATTCTTCTGCGAAATATAGGAGCTTGTGACTGGGACTTAACTGACCAGTGTGTTTTGTATCACTAAGTGCAGAGAAACGCTGCTTCTCAAGATTCCTGTCTTTATTAGAGAGAAGAATATGTTCAGCCCCCTCCCTTGGAAGCTTTGAATTTTCAGTGTTGATAACCAGTGAAGCTTCGAAGCTCAAAAAAGCTGGAAGATATTGTTAATATGCACATCAATGTTTGAACAATATTACCATGGGAGTGAACAGAATTGTCAGAACGCTTAATAAAGTTTGACTTTATCTGACTGTTTTGTTGACATTCCCTTCAGCACAGCTTCATCTAGTGGATGCACCTTATAGTGCGGAAAATTCACCTTATAGTGCGGTCATTGAAGTTGCGCCTTATAATCCGGTTCACTTTATAGTCCGGAAAATACGGTAGACTAGTTCTGAGAGCAGTGTAATACAGTACCTGCTGCTCTATCTGCTGTTAATATGAATCAAACAATAGAAGATAAACAGAAATTCACTAACTGCTCTTGACTGACTGAACTTTAGTAGCTTTAATAAGAACACATTACTTACTTGAATGTTGCTGTTAATGCTCTGGCGAGGAGATAAACATGGCGGACTGTGAACATCTCAGCTGTGAGGGAGGGGTCTGTGCTAGTTTGTCAGTGTTCATCAACACGTGTGGGTGGGTTCTCTGCAGTGCAACGTCACACTGCAGGAATTTGAAAACGGCTTGTTCTGAGACATTGCTTATGATTTAAGGGGATAGAAAAAAAGGAGTGGGTAGATTTTTACCATTTATAGGGTGGTTGTGTACACACTCTGCCAACACACATTTATGTTCAAACACCTTATAAAAGTGAATTTTGCATAACAGGTACCCTTTAAGACTCGTCCTTCAGTGTGTAAAAACAAACAAGAAAAGAAAACATGTTTACAGTAAATACACTTATAATCAAAGCATGACCACTTGCCTTTGTGGATGTTCTGCAAGATCAGCTAACAGGAATACTGCCAGTAACAAATAACGAAGTTCATCCACCTAGAAAAGTAGTAGTACTTACAGACATATGAAAAAGATAGGACACCCCATGAAATATTGTTCTTTTTTCAGGAAAAATGGACATATAAATAGTTCATCTTCTTTCAAACAATATCTATAGATAAAGCTGATGTAATTGAACAATAAAAAAACAATGACATTTTAACCATGATATATCATTTATTTAACAAAAAATGTACAAAGATGCCAATTGCTACTGTGGAAAAATTTAGGACACCCTATGCCCTATTAGCTGGTATTGGCCCCTTTGGCTGACAAATAACCTCAATAAGACATTTGCTATAACTGTCTACAAGTCTCTGACATCGACTGGGAGAACATTTTTCCCACTTTCCAATACAATTTTTTTTTTAGCTGTGTGATGTTTGAGGGGCTTCTTGGATGTACAGCCCATTAGGGTTGGGCGATGTCCCCTAAAGAGTAGAGTAGAGTAGAGTAGAGTAGCCTTTATTGTCACTGCACAATGGAAGTACAACGAAATTTAGGGTGCTCCCACAGAGCCACCCTTGCACCACACAGAAATAAAACACACAATATACATAAAGCTTAATAAATAAGATAATTTAAAAACTTAAAGTGTCTTTAGTAGGAGCTTAAATAAATGAGTGTCCATGGCTGTTAAGAGTTCGTATGGCCCAAGGGAAAAAGCTGTTCATCAGCCTGCTGGTGTGAGATTTGGTTGACCTGTAGCGTCTCCCAGAGGGCAACAGATCAAACAGAGGATAGGCAGGGTGTGAGGGGTCACTTGTTATGGCCTTGGTTCTCCTGAGGCAGAAGGATGTGGAGATGTTTTCCAGGCTAGGCAGAGGGCAGCCGATGATCTTTTGGGCAGTATTAATTACCCTCTGCACCGCCTTCCTGTCCTCAGCCTTGGAGCCTGCGTACCACACACTTAAACAGTGTGTTAGTACACTCACCACAGCAGAGTGATAAAAAGCCAATAAAAGCTATGTGTCCAGATTGTTTTTCCTAAGTATACGCAGGAAGTGTAGCCGCTGCTGCGCTTTCTTAACCAGGGCGCTGATGTTATAGGTCCAGGAGTAGTCAGCAGAAATGATGGTGCCCTGAAACCTGAAGGTGGTGACAATTTCCACCCGATCTTCATTTATAAGGAGAGGGGTGTAATCCTGTCTGTGCTTCCTAAAATCCAAAATTAGTTCTTTTTTAAGGATATTAAGGGTCAGGTTATTATCTGAGCACCAGCGCAAGAGGTTGCTCACCTCTGCCCTGTATGCTGTCTCGTCCCCATCATGGATACATCCAACCACTGTGGTGTCGTCCGCATATTTTATGATGTGGTTGGTTGGGTGGGTTGGAGAGCAGTCGTAAGTGTACAGGGCATACAGCAGAGGGCTCAAAACGCAGCCTTGAGGAGAACCAGTGCTAAGTGTAAGTGTATAAGTGTACAACACGTATTGCTTTGCAACATCAGGAGAAAACATTAATACAAAGATATTCGAGAAGGTGTCTCCAGCTCGTGTCCCACATTCATTTCAAAGCTGATGCATCTTTGTGGGGAAATACAATTTTTTTTAAAACTAATATTTAATTGTCTTAATCTTTATGTTACCATTATTAACTCGTAATCGTTTAAATGTTTTACAAGCTGTAGTGTGTTGTTTCACTGACAGAAGTGCTAAAATAAACACGCATGCTTATGAAATGTATTATTTAAAAATGTAGGCTATATATCTGGCATAGACTACAGTATTTACAATAGCATATATGCTTTAGTTATACTCTCAATTTAATTTACAGAGCAATCCCTGCAAAGTTTTTAGTTTAACTATAGAAGAGGATTAGTGTGTGTCGCACTCGCAACGGGGGGCGTGGCATCACGTTGGTGGCGCTCCATCGTGATGTTAGTCAGCCATCACCGTCCATCGGCACAACCCTACAGCCCATTTCAAATCACCCCACAGCATCTCAATAGGATTAGATCCGGGCTTTGACTTGGCCATTCCAGAACTCTCTATTTCTTTCTGTTGAGCCATTCCTTTACTGGAATGTTTTATGTCATTCATTGTCATGTTGCATAGTCCACATCCGCTTCAGCTTCAAATTTCAGACTGATGGTTTTACATTTTCCTCAAGTACCCTCTGATACAATGAAGAATTCATAGTGGATTATATGATAGTGAGTTGGCAAGGCCTTGCTGCAGCAAAGCAGCCCCAAACCATGACATTTCCACCCCCATGGTCCACAGTTTTTGTGCTCAAATGCTGTCTTTGGTTTGCACCACACGTTTTCTGGTACTGGGCCCAAACAATTCAAAATAGCACATTGTTCCAGAAGTCCTGGCCTTTGTCTAGGTGTTCTCTGGCAAACTTTAGTCTTGCCCTGATGATTTTTTTTTTTTTTTTTGAAAGCAAGGGTTTCCTCCTTGCATTCCTCGTGTACAAATCAAACTTGTGCAGTCTCTTTCTTATAGTAGACGCATGTACTGTGGCAAGAGTTACAGTGCATCCGGAAAGTATTCACAGCGCCTCACTTGTTCCACGTTTTATATATATATATACAGGGAGTGCAGAATTATTAGGCAAATGAGTATTTTGACCACATCATCCTCGTTATGCATGTTGTCTTACTCCAAGCTGTATAGGCTGGAAAGCCTACTACCAATTAAGCATATTAGGTGATGTGCATCTCTGTAATGAGAAAAGGTGTGGTCTAATGACATCAACACCCTATATCAGGTGTGCATAATTATTAGGCAACTTAACAAAAAACAAATTTATACCCATTTCAATTATTTATTTTTACCAATGAAACAAATATAACATCTCAACATTCACAAAATATACATTTCTGACATTCAAAAACCAAACAAAAACAAATCAGTGACCAATATAGCCACCTTTCTTTGCAAGGACACTCAAAAGCCTGCCATCCATGGATTCTGTCAGTGTTTTGATCTGTTCACCATCAACATTGCGTGCAGCAGCAAACACAGCCTCCCAGACACTGTTCAGAGAGGTGTACTGTTTTCCCTCCTTGTAAATCGCACATTTGATGATGGACCACAGGTTCTCAATGGGGTTCAGATCAGGTGAACAAGGAGGACATATCATTAGATTTTCTTCTTTTATACCCTTTCTTGCCAGCCACGCTGTGGAGTACTTGGACACGTGTGATGGAGCATTGTCCTGCATGAAAATCATGTTTTTCTTGAAGGATGCAGACTTCTTCCTGTACCACTGCTTGAAGAAGGTGTCTTCCAGAAACTGGCAGTAGAACTGGGAGTTGAGCTTGACTCCATCCTCAACCCGAAAAGGCCCCACAAGCTCATCTTTGATGATACCAGCCCAAACCAGTACTCCACCTCCACCTTGCTGGTGTCTGAGTCGGACTGGAGCTCTCTGCCCTTTACCAATCCAGCCATGGGCCCATCCATCTGGCCCATCAAGACTCTCATTTCATCAGTCCATAAAACCTTAGAAAAATCAGTCTTGAGATATTTCTTGGCCCAGTCTTGACGTTTCAGCTTGTGTGTCTTGTTCAGTGGTGGTCGACATTCTGCCTTTCTTACCTTGGCCATGTCTCTGAGTATTGTACACCTTGTGCTTTTGGGCACTCCAGTGATGTTGCAGTTCTGAAATATGGCCAAACTGGTGGCAAGTGGCATCTTGGCAGCTGCACGCTTGACTTTTATCAGTTCACGGGCAGTTATTTTGCGCCTTGGTTGCCCACACGCTTCTTGCGACCCTGTTGACTATTTTGAATGAAACGCTTGATTGTTCGATGATCACGCTTCAGAAGCTTGGCTATTTTAAGACTGCTGCATCCCTCTGGAATATATCTCACTATTTTTGACTTTTCTGAGCCTGTCAAGTCCTTCTTTTGACCCATTTTGCCAAAGGAAAGGAAGTTGCCTAATAATTATGCACACCTGATATAGGGTGTTGATGTCATTAGACCACACCCCTTCTCATTACAGAGATGCACATCACCTAATATGCTTAATTGATAGTAGGCTTTCCAGCCTATACAGCTTGGAGTAAGACAACATGCATAACGAGGATGTATATATAAAAATGAATACAAATACATGTACATAAGTATTCATAGCCTTTGCTCAATATTTTGTTGAAGCACCTTTGGCATCAATTACAGCCTCAAGTCTTTTTGATTATGATGCTACAAGCTTGGCACACCTATTTTTGGGCAGTTTCTCCCATTCTTCTTTGCAGGACCTCTCAAGCTCCATAAGGATGGGGAGCATCAGTGATTTTCAGATCTTGTTCAATCAGATCAATGTTCAATCGGGTTCAAGTCTGGGCTCTGGCTGGTACACTCAATGCCATTCACAGAGTTGTCCGGTAATCACTCCTTTGTTATCTTGGCTGTGTGCTTTGGGTCGTTGTCCTGTTGGAAGATGAGCTTTTGCCCCAGTCTGAGGTCTCTACATTGCTGCATTCATCTTTCCCTTGATCCTGACTAGTCTCCCAGTTACTGTTGCTGAAAAACGGTTGTAGATGTTTTTTGGTTCCTGTGCTCGAAACGCACCAAGTACCACCCCAAATCCCTAGTTCCTGGGGAAAGTTCCTGCCGTGGAAATGCGGCTTAATGCCCTTCTCCCCGATCACTCAGATTGGCCAGGTGGCTAGCTCTAGGAAGAGTCCTGGTGGTTCCAAACTTCTTCCATTTAGGGATGATGGAGGCCACTGTGCGACTTTATTTTATTTTATTTTATTTTATATATATATATATAGATAATAAAATAAAAAACACAGTAACTCGCAATCTAGTGGGTGAACTGATGCGAAATTGCGACTGTGCTCTAGTTATGGGGGAGGGGCCACATGCTCAGTGGCTCCAGTGCGTCATCGAGCCACCGTTTTAACCCCGCCCAAAAAATCCGGAACACAGCAATGGTGAAATTTTTTTTAATATATATAATTTTTTTTTTTTCTTATACATATGCAAAGATTTCAAACTAACTTCTTTCACATTGTTATTATGGGGTATTGTTTGTAGAATTTTGAGGAAAATAATTAAAGGCAATTCTGAGATTTGTTTCTAAACACATTAGAAATGTTAGAAATGTATTGTTGAAACACATTACAAAGACTGTGAACTATGTAGTACTGAATTCAGAAGTTAGGCCGTTAAGAAGTTTTTCACAATTGCTGTGTTCCGGATTTTTTGGGCGGGGTTAAAACGGTGGCTCGATGACGCACTGGAGCCACTGAGCATGTGGCCCCTCCCCCATAACTAGAGCACAGTCGCAATTTCGCATCAGTTCACCCACTAGATTGCGAGTTACTGTCAGTACCGTTAGTTACTACAGCCTACAACTTACAACCAAAAAAAAGACTATCTCAAGAAGAGGTGGATTAATTTGTGAACAGCTACCTTGATGGAGTGCTGAGGATCACCACCAACGCATCAGACACTGCCTCTGCAGTGTCTTTATACCGGATAGTTTTACAAACTTTCATTGGGAACAACTGCGATTCACTGATAATCCGCTGCAGAATGGGGCCGAACCGACTATCTCCCGCCCTTACCTTCATCCTCCCGTCCCGCCGACATCTGGTGCCGTCGTGACTCGTGAGCTGTACTTGAGTGTTGTTGTTGTCTTGTGTGTTTACGGCCGCTTTCCCGCGAGTGGGTGTGGTTTCGGCCCCGATCAACGGACACGCCCCTAGCGTTTGAGAGCAGAGAATGCTGCTTATTTTTTCAAGATTTCGATAAGATATTTTATGTACTTAGCGGATTTTTTTATGATTCAAATTTGGCTAGTTGGTTAATAACACATTTATCTGTGGTGTGAGAAACTCAGGACACATGTTTAATTTTGACTTTACAGGGAATTGAATCCATTTTGGAATAAGGCTGTAACATAACAAAATTTGGAAAAAGTGAAGCGCTGTGAATACTTTCCGGAGCAGTTGTTTTAAATGTTCTCCACATGTAAATTATTTTCCGGACTGGGAAATGGTTGATTTAGAATATTTTGGAGATTTTTTTTTTAAATCTCTTCCCAGACTCACATGCATCTACAACCTTCTTTCTGAAGGCCTCAGAGAGCTCTTTTGATCTCACCATGGTGATTTCCCTCACTTAAACAATCAAGAGCAACCCAAACTAAGCCTGAATCCGAAATCGCCCCCTTTACCCATAAAGGGGTGGTTCCGTGGTTTTTTTCTAGGCTTGGTTGTGTTTATGGGCAGTATAACATGTCTTAATACTTCAGTTTTTTTTTTAAACGCCGTATTTTTCATATATTTTACCTTTATTCCACACCACTGTCTCCACTGTCCTTTGAACAGCTTGTTTGCTTCCTGCTTCGAAAGCCCATCCCTCCGAAAAACACAATGGTCTTAGATTGGTTAAGATGGCCAAATGTAGTTTCATGTATTTTTATTGGCTGAAGTGCCAAGCACAGGTTGTCCGGAAACACCACGCCCCTTACCATTACGGGCAGAAGTCACATCTGTGGTGTAAATAATGGTGTCAATGTTGCCATATCAAATCAAACACAAACGTGTTTTGCATTACTGTAGCTGAAATAGCATGGGTGGCAGTGGCTCAGTTGTTCATGTATGTTGTCTACAAAAACCTACCGGAAGGTTAGTGGTTCGATCCCCATTTCCACCTGACCAAGTGTCGAGGTGTCCATGAGCAAGACACCTAACCCCAGCTGCTCCCGACGAGCTGGATGGCCCCTTGCGCCGTCGGTGTTTGATTGAGAGAGTGAATGTGTAATTGTGAGGCAACATGTAAAGCGCTTTGGATGGCCATGGGTCTGTTAAAAGCACTATATAAAAAATGCAGTCCATGTGGTCAAACACAACAAACGTTGTACACTTATAACGGAAAAGTCAAAAATAAATAAATAAATAAATAAATGTTCGCGGGTGTGATTTACATAGAAGTTCGTTGGTGTTTGTAGTCGTTTGTTGGAGAAGTATGAAAAAATTTAGTTAACTGCCTAGCGTAGCCAAACCGCGTTGGTCTTGATGCAACCAAAACACACACAGAAACTACGCATTTAAAAGACATGTACTTACAGGTTTAGGCCCATAAACAGCAGCTTCTGCCTTTTAAAGTGTGAACTGCTTCATCTTTTAGTAAGAGCCTTTGAGCAAATCCAGTATTGAACTCGTGAAGATTCTTGAAGCTGTCTTCCATGAAATGTGCAGCACAGATGGCTAAATTTGCATTGTAATCAGCAGGAACAGAATTAAACATAAATTGTAACTATGGCTCCCGAAGTCCAGCGTCGAGGAATGCCGAACACAGAAGTCTTGCACTTGGGGTGAAAATAACATTCTTTTCGATGGCTTGTCTGCAACAGCTCTCTCTCTTTCATAATGACTGCGACGTGGCCTCGCCCACTTTGTTGTGTGCACGTGGTGGCAGTGCGTGCATCTCAATCAGCTCCCTAGTTCAGTAGTCAGGGCACTGACCAGGACATAAGTCAATGGGCTGACTCCCTGATCAGTGCCCTGACTACTAAACTAGGGAGCTGATTGAGACGCACAAACTTTTGTGGCGAAATTTTGTAAAACCCGTACCGAACCGTGATTTCAAAACCGAGGTACCGAACGGTCAGTTTTGTGTACCGTTACACTAGTGTTGTCAAAAGTACCGACCGCGATACCAAATCGGTACTGAAATTTTAATAGTGTGACGCTTTGAGCGCTGTTGAGAGGAGTCATAAACACCTCTGACTGGCCATCGCGCTCACACACTCATCAAACATTTCTGTGATTGGCTACAACGATCAGCGTGTCACAAATCAATCATCAATGACGCTTTTCACAGTGCGCTTACACAGATACACACAGAGGTTTTTAATGCAGGCGTCTGTCAGCCTACCGGTCCGCTGGTCGATGCCTGCTTGTGCTTTCAAACGCTCCCGCTTTCAAAACATTTTCAAACACTTCCGTGTGCTTTCAAACGCTGCCGTGCATTGATCATTTTAGCCAATCACAGGCACATCCGATAAGCGCGTGAGCACAATGGCCAGTCAGAGGTGTTTACGATTACAGCTCAACAGTGCTCAAAGCGGCACATTTTTAAAACTTCAGTACCGATTTGGTATCGCGGTCTGTACTTTTGACAACACTACGTTACACCCCTACTGTCAGTCTTTTATTTTTTGTGTCATGCGTCACAACACTTCCTTGAGTTCCAGGCGTTTCCGTGTTGTAAATAAAATCATTTTTAAAATATTAATGTGTCATTCTCTTTAAGTCAAGCTCAGAAATGTGTCATTTGCATATTTAGAGATAGGTGCAGTTTGATATTTTACCATTATTTATTTTACTTCTGGAAGGAATTTGTCAACATCTTTCCTCTTTCTACCCAGCAGCTAATGGTGTTGTAGAGAGGTTCAACTGTGTACTATAATACACAGTCCAAATAGCCATCCATCAGCCATGGGAACCTGTGGCAACTGACATCTTGCAGGTGTACCATGCCACTCCACATGCTGCACCTGGTACTTCACCCTTTCAGCTCCTCAATGCCAGGCAAATGCGCACAAGGCTGTCTATTTTGCCATCTGTTTCTGTGCACCTGCCAACTGACCTTTCTATTGCTAAAGACTTGACATACATACATTCTTAGTGATTGAAAGTCATGGAACGCTTCCAATCTCACTGCATTTCCATGCACAACAACAACTGAGAGCACAGCTCACTACCCACACACTTGTATCACTAGACCTAAACGTAATGTTCAGAAGGTTAGTTGGTTGAAGGACTATTTTATTTAGATCTGATGTGCTCTTCTGGATTTAATGTGCTGATGTGTTTGTATTGCTTATGCAGTTCTTTAAAAAAGGGGAGAATATTAAGTTCATAAGTAAATTATATTGTGGACTACGATTTTTAAAAAGTCTGAACTGTTCACCAATAGGTGGGGTTTCTGCTGGTAGGTGCTCTCACATTACAATAATATGTTCTCGATATTTGTCTTTAAAGGGGTCATCGGATGCCCATTTTCCACAAGTTGGTATGATTCTTCAGGGTCTTCATGTAAAGTCTGTAACATACTTTGGTTAAAATTCCTCAAAGTATGTGTAAAACAACACATTTTTACCTTCTCAAAAAAGCTCTGTTCACAGCAACCGATTTCGATGCATGTCTCTTTAAATGATAATGAGTTCGGAATCGGTTTTAATCAAAACATGACCCCAAGAATCAATTGTAATTGAATCGTGCGATTCCAAATTATTCCCACCCCTATTTTCTTGTATTCAAAAACAGATGGACAAAGTGCAGCAGAAAATGGGAACTTCAAATTATAAAAAAATAAAAATTTTAAGGTGTGCATAGGCTGTACTCACACTAGGACCTGAACCATGCCCGAGTACCCAATTTGATTCCCAAGGTCCAGTTTGTTTGACTAATGTTATCACTCAATACTGGTCCTTTTATACGCAATGCGTTTAAAAAAACATGAATTTTCATCTTAATGACGTATGCGTGTTCAGGCCCGGAAAGTTAAGTGCAATGTGAGTGCAGGATTGTGGGGAAAGAGGGTACAATCATGCTTGGGCATGGTACAACGTAAGTGCCAAATGTGAGTATGTCCTCAGTTTAAAGTATACAAATATTGAGAAAAGTCATGTTTAGTGTCCTATGTTTTTGCTTCTAACTCAAGCTGAGCCAAGACGAAGCCACCACTTTCTATGATGAGCTGAACCACCACATATTTGAGTTGGTTTCCAGCTCAGATGTGAATGAGAAAAAAGGCGGTATCCTTGCCATAGGTGAGTATGAATCAAATGACAATCAATACTTTATTTGTTTATTTTTAATAAACTAATGGAACATGTACTTACTTTAGTAACAATATGTTTCCATTTTGCCAGATCAAACTAATTTTTCTTTAAAAATGACTTGTCACCATTGTATTGCTTGGTTTAAAGGGATGTTATTGTTTGATGACTGTCTCTACAGTGAGTTTGATTGGTGTGGAGGGGGGAAATGCCACTCGTATCAGCCGATTTGCAAACTACCTTCGCAACCTGCTTCCCTCCAGTGACTCAGTGGTTATGGAGATGGCCTCTAAGGCCATGGGTCACCTGTCCATGGCAGGAGACACCTTCACTGCAGAGTATGTGGAGTTTGAGGTGAAGAGAGCTCTCGAATGGCTGGGAGCAGACAGGAATGAAGGAAGACGGCATGCAGCGGTGCGTTGAAACACTAAACTGCATCATATTATATAGTCACAGATTTTTTTATAGGCAAACAGTTTGGAGCTCTTAACATTGAACACCCTGACATATTAAATAATAGCCAGGAAAATATTGTTTTTTAAAAATGGAACAGTTTATTGAATCTTTAGATAAAATATTTAAAAAAAAAAAAGTGTTTTTTGTTCAGTTTCAGAATTTATATTTAGGAAAATATAAAGTTCACAATCAAGGAAGAAAAAAAAATCGGATTTGGGTCACTAGAATCATGCGGTGTAAATGGGGTGCTAAAAAAAAAAAATCAAATCTGACAACAGAAGGCATGTTGTAGATTGTGTAAAACACATTTTCAGCAGTTTTGATCATATTGATAAGTTAGCATACATAGAAATTGTCTTATCAAATATGATACTGTTGACGAAAATTAGCATTTTTCCTATAATTATTTTAAATGAATTTATTGGAAATGCAAACTTTATATCAGAATTTCTCCAAGTGTATTGGTTGCATTTAGCTTTCTGGATAGGACAGTCTGTGTGGTCTTGTTGCTCTCCTCAGTGAACTGACTCCACTGTGTTTTTGTTTCAGGTGCTGGTTTTGCGGGAGCTCGCTGTTAGCGCACCTACATTCTTCTTCCAGCAGGTGCAACCTTTCTTTGATAACATTTTCTATGCTGTGTGGGACTCCAAACAGGCCATTCGTGAGGGTGCAGTATCTGCACTCAGAGCTTGTCTGATTCTCACCACCCAGAGAGAGACCAAAGAGATGCAGAAACCACAGTGGTACAAGGTCAGAATCAACACTACTAAAGGGTTAGTTCACCCAAAAATAACATTTCTGTCATTAATTACTCACCCTCATGCGTTCCAAACCTTGGTACACAAATTAAGATATTTTTGATGAAATCCGAGAGCTCTCTGGCCCCTCGATTCACAGCAATTTAATTAGCACTTTCAAGGCCAATAAAGGTAGTAAAAACATCATTAGTCCACAATAGTCCATGTGACTACAGTGGTTCAGCCTTAACTTTATGAAGCGACGAGAATACTTTTACTCATACATGAAACATAGCACGAATTACGCTTAATTAAAATTTTGTAGGTGGCGCTATCGAACCATTTTGCCATGCCTAATTCTGAAACCCATATCAGATGTAAATTTTCACCACTTCTGGTATGTGTGAAAAGTTTCATGAGTTTTCGTGCGTGTTTAGGCCCTCAAAAATTGTATTCATTTGTGAGAAGAAGAATGATGGGTCGAGCAATTAAAATAGGGTCCTCACACCTCTTGCCCTAAATATCTGACTTCCTGTTGGTTGGAGCTAATGACTTGAAATTAAAAAGTTGTCCGGCTAAAAGAGAGCAATATATATACAGAGATTAGTGACTGTAGATAAAACTAACCCCCCCACTTTTGTCAAAAGATGAAACTACTTTTGTCAAAAGATGGCGCTACTGAGCCCCTCCACTACGACCCTTTAAGTCTTTGCCCATATATCTACTGGACAGCATGTCTGATGTGCGTGTCGAGTTTCATGCAATTTCAAGCATATGAAGAGTCTCAAAAACACCCCATAAGATTTTTTACTTTGACACGTTGCCATGGCAACAGTATTTTAAATATCAGGAATCCATTCATATGTCTATATCTGCCATGTTTTGACATTATAATGATGAAGTTTGAAGTAAATCGGGTGAAAATAAGATGGTGATTCAAGGCATTTTTAAAAATGTGACACTTCCTCCTGCCAGCTGGTGGCGCTATAGCTTTGACTCACAGAAGTCATATCCGTGTGATCGGCCTCTTACAATGAACACACAGCTGAAGTTTCATCCAAATCGGTCAATGTTTGCAGAAGTTATAACACACTTCCTGTTTCCCTTTTCTCGCCATAAATTTGTCTCCTTGCCACAGAAAAACCGTTTGATGACTGAGTTTGGCGCTGATCGGGTGAATCGCCTAGGAGAAGTATATCAAATTCCAGAGCATGCGTTTTCCGAATAACCCATAATAGCTCACTTCCTGTTGGGCTGACGCATAACTTAGGGCACGAAAGTTGTTCGGCTCGATGAGCTCCATTTGTGTAATGAGTTTCATATATGTATGTGCAAGCGTTTTTGATTTATGGACCAAGTTTATTATCGCATTCAAGGGGGAGCTGTCGAGCCCCCTTGCACGCCCGGGTACCATCTTCTGCCCGGCTCTGATGGCCGCGCATTTTGATGCGTGTGCAACGTTTCAATCAATCAATCAATCAATCAATCAATCAATCAATCAATCAACTTTATTTATATAGCGCTTTTACAATGACGATTGTTTCAAAGCAGCTTCACAGTGTTAAACAAGACAACATTGCAACAAAATTTGATTTGGCTAGTTTAATTTGGATAGTTTATAGAATTATATATGACCAAATTAATAAATTCTATTTGTATATTTAGTTGAGTAACTTGGATCATAATTTGAGTGTCCCCAACTGAGCAAGCCAAGCCAAAGGCGACAGTGGCAAGGAACCAAAACTCCATCAGGGCATGATGGAGAAAAATAAACCTTGGGAGAAACCAGACTCAGTCGGGGTGCCAGTTCTCCTCTGGCCTATTATTAACAGTGTATAATTATTACTCTGGCAACCTTGCAGGTCATAAATCATATTAGATAGGAATATTCGAAATTTTGGGTATGACGCCTTGAGACGGGCTCATTTAGGATGGCGTCGATTACACAAGAATATGAATACTTGAAAGATCGGAGTTATTGCGCGAGAGGCGGGTTAATTGAGGATGACGTTCGGTGAGGCAAATTCAGAGGAGACACTAATGGACACGGTCTCAGCAGACACTCCAGGATGAGCTGGTCATGTCCAGATGCAGGTCCACCATCCGATCCGGACACGGCCTGGATCCGGCCGACTGCAGTAAACCTCGGGATAAACAGAGAGACTAACATTAGTGTGGATGCCACTCTTTTTATGATGTAACGAGTACATCAGGTGTTATGGGAAGTGTTCCCGGTTCCGGCTGACCTAGTTAATGCAGCCTAACAATCAGTCATTTGATTTGAATAAAGAAAGTTAAAAATGTTCTATGTGTATGCCATAGTAAAGAGATGTGTTTTTAGTCTAGATTTAAACTGACAGAGTGTGTCTGCTTCCCGAACAATGCTAGGAAGACTGTTCCAGAGTTTAGGTGCTAAATAGGAAAAGGATCGACCGCCTGCAGTTGATTTAGATATTCTAGGTATTTTCAACTGGCCAGAGTTTAGAGACCGCAATTGACGTGATGGAGTATAATGCGTTAAGAGCTCACTCAAGTACTGGGGAGCTAAACCATTTATTGCTTTATAAGTAATAAGCAAGATTTTAAAATGTATGCGATGTTTAATAGGGAGCCAGTGCAGTGTTGACAGAACTGGACTAATATGATCGTACTTCCTGGTTCTAGTAAGAACTCGAGCTGCTGCGTTTTGGACCAGCTGGAGTTTATTTATTAGGCGAGCAGGGCAACCACCCAGTAGAGCATTACAATAATCTAGCCTTGAGCTCATGAACGCATGTACTAATTGTTCAGCATTTTGCATTGAAAGCATGTGACGTAATTTAGATATATTTTTAAAGAGTTTCAAGAGTTTTCAAGAGTTTCAAGAGTTTTCGAGCATGGTAAGGGCCCCAAAAGTGCCCAAATAGTCAAAAATAATAATAATAATAATAATGAGCAGCGATAACGGGCCCGAGCCGGTGGCACCGCCACCCTGGTGGCTTCAGGGCAACTGTGCACGACAGGCAATAGGCATTTAAACAGGAGAAAATATTAAAAACGCTTGAATATGCCACATTTACCGCAGCAGATAGTGCCACTTTGACCACAAGGCACACCTATGATGTCTTTTAAATATAGATACATTTTAATGTCATAGGATCTTCTGGACGTGTGTAGAGTTTCAAAAACACCCCAAAAAATAATTAAACTTTGACATGTTGCCATGGCAACAGTATTTCAAATATCAGGAATCCATTCATATGTCTATATCTGCCATGTTTTGACATTATGCTGATGAAGTTTGAAGTAAATTGGGTGAAAATAAGATGGTGATTCAAGGCATTTTTGAAAGTGACACACTTCCTGCTGCCAGTTGGTGGCGCTATAACTTTGACTCACAAAAGTCATATCCATGTGATCGGCCTCTTACAACGAACACACAGCTGAATTTTCATCCAAATCAGTCAATGTATGCAGAAGTTATAACACACTTCCTGTTTCCCTTTTCTCGCCATAAATTCGTCTCCATGCCACGGCCAAACCGTTCGAGATATCAAAATGCAGCTTGAAATTTAGCATCCTCAATGCCTTGACCTCATGCTGACTGAGTTTGACGCTGATCGGGTGAATCGCCAAGGAGGACTATATCAAATTCCAGAGCATGCGTTTTCCGAACAACCCATAATAAATAACTTCCACTTCCTCACACCTTCGGTGCATCGGGCCCTAATAAACGGAGCAATTCCAATAGGGTCCTCACACCATCGGTGCTCGGGCCTTAATAATGACTTTATTCAACAAGTTCTTCTCGTCTGTGTCAGTCTTCTATGCAGTTTACATTGGCCAGCTCCTATGTCAGCGTTGTGGTGCTCACGTGAATAGCTTTGGCCAATGGTAAGCTGACGTTCTGGCGTAGCTCTGACATAACTCTGAAGCGCTGGATTGTATGTACTATGTCAACAGCGTAGGACACTGACACAGACATGAAGAAATTGTTGAAAAAAGTTATTTCTGTTTGGTTTTTGCACACAAAAAGCATTCTTATCACTTGATAAAATTAAGGTTGAACTTCTGAAATCTCATGGACTTTTTTATTGATGTTTTTACTACCTTTTTTGGGCCTTGAAAGTGTTAATTCAATTGCTGTCTATGGAGGGGTCAGAGAGCTCTCAGATTTTATCGAATATATCTTAGTTTGTGTTCCGAAGATGAACACAAATGTCTTGCGGGTTTGAATCGACATGAGGGTGAGTAATTAATGACAGAAATTTCATTTTTTGGTGAACTAACCCTTTAAATAGGTTTGCATGAATGTTATGAGTATATGGGCACTCACACATTCTTTGTATTTTGTTTTATCAGCAAACATTTGAGGAAGCAGAGAAGGGTTTTGATGAAACTCTGGCTAAAGAGAAAGGAATGAATAAGGATGACCGTGTGCATGGAGCTCTACTCATTCTCAATGAACTAGTGCGAATAAGCAGTATGGAGGGAGAGGTATGATACTGCACATGCTACGGGCAACATTACATAATTTCCTCGTATTACACTGCCTTACTTTAGTTTCTTTTCTTCTCTTTGTTCTATTCTTTTGTTCTTTTTCTTATTTGCTCATTTATTTTTTGTTATTTTTCTTGTTTGTTAATTTCTTATTTTTCTTTCTTTTTTGCTCTTTCATTTGTTTTGTTTTATCTTGTTTGGCTGGTTTTTACTCTTTGTTCTTTCTATAATGCTCTTTTGTTATATTTGGTAATTTTTAGTTGTTTATTTGCTTGATCTTTTTTTCCTTTGCATGTTCGTTTGTTGCCTGTTTGCTTGTTTATATAAACTTGTTTATTGTTTCACTTTTTGCTTCTTTCATTCCTGAAGCGTATGAGAGAAGAGATGGAGGAGATCACGCAGCAGCAGATGGTTCATGATAAGTACTGTAAGGAGTTGATGGGTTTCAGCACTAAGCCTCGCCACATCACACCCTTCACCAGCTTTCAATCAGTGCAGCCGCAGCAGTCTAATGCTCTGCTGGGGCTTCTGGGATATAGCACACCACAGGGCTTTCTAAGTTTTGGAGCTGCACCTGTTCCCTCTAAAAGCACGCTGGTGGAAAGCCGATACTGCAGAGAACTGATGGAAGAGCGTTTTGACCAGGTGATTGTATTTATTACTCTGTACGATAAGGTAAACCTTTATTCTATATTCAACAAATAAATCGAAAGATTGTTTGTTATTAAAGGATTAGTTCACTTCAAAATGAAAACTTCTATGGTTGGTTGCCATAGAAGTGCATTATGTGGAGAAAAATCCTGGAATGTTTTCCTCAAAAAACTTTTCGAACACCTTGGACGAAATGGGGATGAGTAAAATATCAATATTTTCATTTTAAAGTGAACTAATTCTTTAACTGACATCAGCTATGGAAAATCTAATGCAAATTAGATAACCATATTGTTGGGGGGCAACAGTTTAGCACACAGGAACAGTTGTGAAGAATGAAGACCAAGAGTCAGGAGTGCAATTAATTTAAGAAAATAATTACTTTAGTATAGTTTGCACTTTCATCAGCAGAAGCCAGCTTCAGGTCTCTCAAGGAGTTTGTATGCTGCGCTCCCCCTCTACCAGTTTTCGTACATACAATTTCTCAACAGTTATACTCTTTCGGTCTAGCTACGTCATTAGTGCAGGTTGAATGATTCTGATTGGCTAAGAGAAAATAGATAGTCATAGTAAATTTCCACACATTGTCAGTTAATAAGATGCACCTGGATTGTGGTACTTCTTTTGAAGGTGTGGGCATTGGGTGTGAGACACACGCATTTCAACCCATTCACACGCTCAAATGCCACACCTTGTATTTCTCACACAGAGAAATTTCCAGGATAACACCCACTAAGTTGCGCCGCTATTAATAGAGGAATCAAGTGAGTTCAGGAGGCGCTGCTACTCACCAGCTAATCAAATTAAAAATACAGCTACCGAACAGTCAATCAAAAAATAGCATTGCTGTATCCGGGTAAGATTTAGATATCCCCGCAACAACAATGTTTACATTCTGATTCCAATGACACATTCTGTGATTCACGGGCTTGCTTTGCGACACTGATTCAGATGCTTGCTGAAGTGGCTACAGACTGATCGACGTGGGTGAAGACCATATCCAATGAGTACAGTAACAGGGCTCAACATTAATGTTTGTTTTGAAGAAGCAAGTAAAAGAGAATTTGACTTTCTCGACCAGACAAGTATCCTGATTAAAATGTTGATGATCACCAAAATGCAAGAATGGTTCTTGTTCTATTTAAGCAGTGAAAATAGTTCCAAACAAAGATCATATCAGAACCATAACGCACCTCACAGCAACAGTGTTACTGAACGATTCAGCATTTGGAAAGAATCGGTTGCATCAAAGATTCAATAATTTATTCATAAATGACTGCCTCATTCCTGAATGAATCAGCCGTTTGAATGAATCGTTTGAATGAATGACTCAATGACTCACTCATTAAGACGGTTACCTGCTGCCATCTACTGGTTTAGTTAATTGTTTTCTTTCCAAAATTTCTTATTTGTATATTCAAAAATATTAAAGCAATCTCATAACATTATTTCAGTGTAAATTATTTAATTTGATTGGCAACAGCCCTATAGTGTCTTATTTTAATTTAATTTATAGATCAAATTTAAGAATATAAAATGAAAGCTGAAACACAGCCTATATTTAATAAGATTAGGGGAAAATGCCCTTCATAAAAGGTAAAAGTATTACAAATATGCAGATTTAAATATGTCAAAGATGATTGAACACTGGTGAGAATATGGCTTCAGAATAAATTATATTTACAACTCAAACACACAAAAAAGCAGTTTTTTTACTAAGTAATTGCTGGGGAATATATACATTTCCTTCTCAAAAAATTTGCATATTTCATCCGACCAATAAAAGAAAATTGTTTTTAATACAAAAAAAGTCAACCTTCAAATAATTATGTTCAGTTATGCACTCAATACTTGGTCGGGAATCCTTTTGCAGAAATGACTGCTTCAATGCGGCGTGGCATGGAGGCAATCAGCCTGTGGCACTGCTGAGGTGTTATGGAGGCCCAGGATGCTTCGATAGCGGCCTTAAGCTCATCCAGAGTGTTGGGTCTTGCGTCTCTCAACTTTCTCTTCACAATATCCCACAGATTCTCTATGGGGTTCAGGTCAGGAGAGTTGGCAGGCCAATTGAGCACAGTAATACCATGGTCAGTAAACCATTTACCAGTGGTTTTGGCACTGTGAGCAGGTGCCAGGTCGTCCTGCAAAACGAAATCTTCATCTCCATAAAGCTTTTCAGCAGACGGAAGATTTTGGAAGTGCTCCAAAATCTCCTGATAGCTAGCTGCATTGACCCTGCCCTTGATAAAACACAGTGGACCAACACCAGCAGCTGACATGGCACCCCAGACCATCACTGACTGTGGGTACTTGACACTGGACTTCAGGCATTTTGGCATTTCCTTCTCCCCAGTCTTCCTCCAGACTCTGGCACCTTGATTTCCGGATGACATGCAAAATTTGCTTTCATCCCAAAAAAGTACTTTGGACCACTGAGCAACAGTCCAGTGCTGCTTCTCTGTAGCCCAGGTCAGACTTGACCTGGGGAATGCGGCACCTGTAGCCCATTTCCTGCACACGCCTGTGCACGGTGGCTCTGGATGTTTCTAATCCAGACTCAGTCCACTGCTGCCGCAGGTCCCCCAAGGTCTGGAATCGGTCCTTCTCCACAATCTTCCTCAGGGTCCGGTCACCTCTTCTCGTTGTGCAGCGTTTTTTGCCACACTTTTTCCTTGCCACAGACTTCCCACTGAGGTGCCTTGATACAGCACTCTGGGAACAGCCTATTCGTTCAGAAATTTCTTTCTGTGTCTTACCCTCTCGCTTGAGGGTGTCAATGATGGCCTTCTGGACAGCAGTCAGGTCAGCAGTCTTACCCATGATTGCGATTTTGAGTAAGAACCAGGCTGGGAGTTTTTAAAAGCCTCAGGAATCTTTTGGAGGTGTTTAGAGTTAATTAGTTGATTCAGATGATTAGGTTAATAGCTCGTTTAGAGAACATTTTCATTATATCCTAATTTTTTGAGATTTTTGGAATTTTGGGTTTTCATGAGCTATGCCAAAATCATCTGTATTAAAACAATAAAAGACCTGAAATATTTCAGTTGGTGTGCAATGAATCTAAAATATATGAAAGTTTAATTTTTATCATTACATTATGGAAAATAACAAACTTTTATCACAATATGCTATTTTTTTTAGAAGGACCTGTATGTGTCTAGGCGGCTGGTAGGTTACTCAGTTTGAGTATGTGAACTAGCCGGTTGAATCCCTGATAATTTCAGCAGATATTCTGACACTCGTTTAGAAAAAAAAAAATATATATTCAAAATTATTATGGAATATTAATTTGCCTCTTCCCTGAAATCTTTGAAATAGACAAATGCAATAATTAATACTATGCATTATCTGAAATAAATATAATGAAATAGCCTAGGCCAAAGGTTTACACACACACACCCACACACACAAAAACACACACACACACACACACACACACACACGTTTGTTTTTGTGAAATGTGGGGACATTCCATAGGCGTAATGCATTTTATACCGTACAAACCGTATTTTCTATCCCCCTACACTGTCCCTGCCCCTAAACCTACCCATCACAGGAGACTGCGCACAGACACACAGACACACACAAACACACAGACACAACCATACATAGAAATGCAGAATTAAATAATATTTTTTTTATTTGTACAAATTTGTCATTTTTCAGATCAGACCCCCTTGCCTACCCAAACCCCTGCTGCCGTTGCCAAAATCTCACTCTGAGCTCAGTTCAAAACTTGAGCCCTGGGAACTTCTCTTTATTACTACATATGTAACAGCCTGGCAGTCTGTGTCAGCTCCCGAATGGGTGATTCTAACTATAATGAAGGGCTACAGACTTCAGTTTGCCAGAAAACTCCCATGTTTCAGTGAATTTCTTTTTTCACACAGAAGAGAGCCTTGCTCACATTCTGAAAGATGAAATCTCTTCTCGAGAAGGGGGCGGTGTGAGTAATACCTCTGCATCATTGCAAGCAAGGTTTCTACTCTCGATATTTCCTAATTCCAAAGAAGGACCGTTCGCTTCGTCCTATTCTGTATCGCAGAGTGTTGAACGAACATCCATTGAGAAAAATACAATTTCAGATTTTCAACCTACGACGTTCTCTCTTGTTCAGTAAAACAGAATGATTGGTTCACATCGATCGATCTTAAAGATGCTTTTTTCCATATAAGCATTTATTCTCAACTCAGGAAGTTTCTTCATTTCGCCTGCCAAGGCATATATTTCACAGTTCTTTCTTTCGGGTTCTCACTCAGTCATAGAGTGTTTTTTGTCTGTGCGGAGGCGGCACCGCTGAGAATAGTAGGGTTCAAAATCCTGAAATACATTGATGATTGGCTGATTATAGCCAAATCGAGAGAGAAAGTGATGCAAAACACTGCCCGTCTGCTCACTCACATCACAGTGCTCTGCTTCAGAGTGAATGTGAGCAAAAGCAATTTTACTCCCACTCAGAATGTTGTATTTTTGGGTTTGGAGCTGAATTCAGTTACACTGACTCTGGCCAGGGTAAGAGAACAGAGCTTGACACTGATTTTGATAGCACCCAGATGGCCCAAAGCACCTTGGCTCATGGAAATTATTCCTCTGCTGTATGCCCAGCCGTGGCCCCTCTTATTCTGTCCTCTTAGTCTTAGTCTGACCTCTTGTCCCAAGCGAATGGGTGAAATCTACCACCCTCACCTAGACAGGGGGCCAACTTAAACACATTGGGGCTAACCCCATGTGTTCTCACCACTATTCTGATGGCTGCTATCATATCAGTGCTCAGTTCTAATATTTAGTGGCTATCACAGCATGTCATGTTGGGTTTGAGGCACTACGGTGGGGCAACACCCCCTTATTTGTCGATTTATGAAGGGCACTCGCCCTTCTCTTCCAGTCACTAGTAGAACGGTTCCAGAGTGGCACCTCTCCATGGTGCTAAAGGCTAATTTTCAACTTCCTTTTGATCCCCTGGGAAAATTTTCCCTTAAGCTTCTGTCTTTTAAGTCAGCTCTGCTACTGGCCTTGGTGTTAGCCAAACATTTCAGTGATTTACTTGCACTCTCTGTTCAACGAGCACTAAATTCTCTCTCAGAGGAGATAAGGTTTTTCTTAGGCCCAACCCTGCCTTTATGCCAAAATGCTTCCCAGCGTTCACATGCAAGGTGATTTTTAGCTTCCCGCCTTTTACCTACCTCCTTTCTGATCCACAGAGGATCAGAGGATGAATGCTCTGTGTTCTTTACATGCCTTACGGATTTACTTAGACAGGACCAGCTCTTTCAGGAAACTGACCAGCTTTTCAGCTTTTCACCCCATTTCTAAGCAATGCCTTTCATGGAAGCAATATCATTGGCTTATAAATCTTAGGGAGTGCTACCTCCAGGGGGCCTCAGGGTACACTCCAGTAAGGGGTATGGCTGCCTCTCTGGCTCTTGTTAAGTTTTCTTGCAGGACACATGTGTTGCTGCAAGCTGAGCCTCTCCCCATATACTTGTTAGATACTATGGGTTCAATGTCACTGGTACCCCGGTAGGTCATTCTGTCCAGGATGTGGGCTCTTCGTAGCCTCCTGCTAGTCCCTCTACCCCTCTTTAAGCCTTGGCTGCCTAGCCCAGTTTATTTATGTCAGTAGCATGTCATTTGTACCCTCATCTGGCACCATAAAATTTCACCAAATATTTGTGTTGTTAGGTTTATTCATGAATGCATCTTACCACATGTAATTTCTTTCATTGCTGGTGTTGCATCCTCACTTTGTGTGTGGTCTGCTACTTAGTGATTTGCCATGCATTGCCTTCCCAGGTGACCATCCTCTTGCTTTCAGGGCCTCGCTGTGAGTGTTTTGGGCAACCGGGGAGCTGTACATATCTCCCATAGGTGGATATCGAACACCACATGATGAAAGAGAACAAAAGGTTACTGTTCATAACCCCGGTTCCCCAAAACATTGAGTGGAGAGATCCACCAAGCTTGCCCCACTTGCTGCACAAATAGCGATATGTTCACTTGTGCACTATGCACCTTGTTAAGTGTGGTCTCTTACCTGGCATTGGGCATGCTCTCCTGTCTGTGAAGCCACACTTGATGCAATTGGATGCTTCTGCAGAGGTCAGGTATTGATGCCCCATAGGTGGATTGATGTTTCAGAGAGCCGGGGTAATGAACAGTAACCTATTGTTTCATTTTCCACTGTGAGGCTGATAACTGCTGCTCTTCGGAATACAATGCAAATGCTTCAGTCTTTGCCTTGATAACGCAAGAGTTCACAGATAATATGATATTTACAGTGGTTACGGAAAGTCTTCAGACCCCCTTAAAATGTTCAGTCTCTGTTATATTGCAGCCATTTGCTAAAATCATTTAAGTTCTTTTTTTTCTCATTAATGTACACACAGCACCCCATATTGACAGAAAAACACAGAATTTTTGACATTTTTGCAGATTTATTAAAAAAGAAAAACTGAAATATCACACAGTCCTAAGTATTCAGACCCTTTGCCGTGACTCATATATTTAATTAATTTAACTCATATATTTAATTAATTTCTTCTGTTCATCCTTGAGATGGTTCTACACCTTCATATGAGTCCAGCTGTGTTTGATTATACTGATTGGACTTGATTCGGAAAGCCACACACCTGTCTATATAAGACCTTACAGCTCACAGTGCATGTCAGAGCGAATGAGAATCATGAGGTCAAAGGAACTTCCTGAAGAGCTTAGAGACACAATTGTGGCAAGGCACAGATCTGGCCACGGTTACAAAAAAAATCTGTTGCACTTAAGGTTCCTAAGAGCACATTGGCCTCCATTATCCTCAAATGGAAGACATTTGGGGCGACCAGAACCCTTCCTAGAGCTGGCCGTCCGGCCAAACTGAGCTATCGGGGGAGAAGAGCCTTGGTGAGAGAGGTAAAGAAGAACCCAAAGATCACTGTGGCTGAGCTCCAGAGATGCAGTCGGGAGAAAGTTGGGGCTTTATGGCAGACTGGCCCGACGGAAGCCTCTCCTCAGTGCAACACACATGAAAGCCTGAATAGAGTTTGCTAAGATGGTGACAAATAAGATTCTCTGGTCTGATGAGACCAAGATGGAACTTTTTGGCCTTAATTCTGAGTGGTATGTGTTGAGAAAACCAGGCACTGCTCATCACCTGTCCAATACAGTCCCAGAGTGCTCAAGACCTCAGACTGGGCCGAAGGTTCACCTTCCAACAAAACAATGACCCTAAGCACACAGCTAAAATAACGAAGGAGTGGCTTCTCAACTACTCTGTGACTGTTCTTGAATGGCCCAGCTAGAGCCCTGACTTAAACCCAGTTGAGCATCTCTGGAGAGACTTGAAAATGGCTGTCCTCCAATGTTTACATTCCAACCTGACAGAACTGGAGAAGATTTGCAAGGAGGAATGGCAGAGGATCCCCAAATCCAGGTGTGAAAAACTTGTTGCATCTTTCCCAAAAAGACTCATGGCTGTATTAGATCAAAAGAGTGCTTCTACTAAATACTGAGCAAAGGGTCTGACTACTTAGGACCATGTGATATTTCAGTTTTTCTTTTATTAATAAATCTACAAAAATTTCAACATTTCTGTGTTTTCTGTCAATATGGGGTGCTGTGTGTACATTAATGAGAAAAAAAAATAACTTAAAATGATTTTAGCAAATGGCTGCAATATAACACACTGTATCAATCAATCAATCAATCAACTTTGTTTATATAGCGCTTTTACAATGACGATTGTTTCAAAGCAGCTTCACAGTGTTAAACAGGACAACATTGCAACAAAAATTGATTTGGCTAGTTTAATTTGGATAGTTTATAGAATTATATATGACCAAATTAATAAATTCTATTTGTATATTTAGTTGAGTAACTTGGATCATAATTTTAGTGTCCCCAACTGAGCAAGCCAAGCCAAAGGCGACAGTGGCAAGGAACCAAAACTCCATCAGGGCATGATGGAGAAAAATAAACCTTGGGAGAAACCAGACTCAGTCGGGGTGCCAGTTCTCCTCTGGCCTATTATTAACAGTGTATAATTATTACTCTGGCAACCTTGCAGGTCATAAATCATATTAGATAGGAATATTCAAAATTTTGGGTATCACACAAGAGACGGGTTCATTTAGGATGGCGCGTCGATTACACAAGAATATGAATACTTGAAAGATCGGAGTTATTGCGCCGGAGACGGGTTAATTGAGGATGGCGTGCCGGTGAGGCAAATTCAGAGGAGACACTAATGGACACGGTCTCAGCAGACACTCCAGGATGAGCTGGTCATGTCCAGATGCAGGTCCACCATCCGATCCGGACACGGCGTGGATCCGGCCGACTGCAGTAAACCTCGGGATAAACAGAGAGACTAATATTAGTTTAGATGCCACTCTTTTTATGATGTAACGAGTACATCAGGTGTTATGGGAAGCGTTCCTGGTTCCGGCTGACCTAGTTAATGCAGCCTAACAATCAGTCGTTTGATTTGAATAAAGAAAGTTAAAAATGTTCTATGTGTATGCCATAGTAAAGAGATGCGTTTTTAGTCTAGATTTAAACTGACAGAGTGTCTCTGCTTCCCGAACAATGCTAGGAAGACTGTTCCAGAGTTTAGGTGCTAAATAGGAAAAGGATCGACCGTCTGCAGTTGATTTAGATATTCTAGGTATTTTCAACTGGCCAGAGTTTAGAGACCGCAATAGACGTGATGGAGTATAATGCGTTAAGAGCTCGCTTAAGTACTGGGGAGCTAAACCATTTAGTGCTTTATAAGTTATAAGCAAGATTTTAAAATGTATGCAATGTTTAATAGGGAGCCAGTGCAGTGTTGACAGAACTGGACTAATATGATCGTACTTTCTGGTTCTAGTAAGAACTCGAGCTGCTGCGTTTTGGACCAGCTGGAGTTTATTTATTAGGCGAGCAGGGCAACCACCCAGTAGAGCATTACAATAATCTAGCCTTGAGCTCATGAACGCATGTACTAATTGTTCAGCATTTTGCATTGAAAGCATGTGACGTAATTTAGATATATTTTTAAGATGGTAGAATGCAGTTTTACAGATGCTAGAAACGTGGCTTTCAAACAAAAGATTGGTATCAAAGAGCACACCCAGGTTCCTCACTGACGACGAGGACTTGACAGAGCAGTCATTAAGTGTTAGACAGTATTCTAGGGCACTACTTTTGGAGCTTTTCTGTCCAATGATTAAAAATTCAGTTTTATCTGAATTAAGTTGCAGGAAATTACTAATCATCCAATTTTTAATATCAGCTATGCATTCCGTTAATCTTGTGAATTGGTAAGTTTCGTCAGGGCGTGAAGAAATATAGAGCTGAGTATCATCAGCATAACAATGAAATCTAACGCCATGTTTCCTAATAATATCTCCCAGTGGTAGCATGTACAGGGTGAAGAGCAATGGCCCTAGCACTGAGCCCTGCGGTACTCCATACTGAACTTGTGATCGGTGTGACATCTCTTCATTTACTGCTACAAACTGATAACGGTCAGATAAGTAAGACTTAAACCATGCCAATGCAGTTCCACTAATGCCAGCATAATTTTCGAGTCTATTCAAAAGAATATTGTGATCGATAGTATCGAATGCAGCGCTAAGATCGAGTAACACTAATAGAGAGATACAACCACGATCAGATGATAAGAGTAAATCATTTGTAACTCTGATGAGAGCAGTCTCAGTACTATGATACGGTCTAAATCCTGACTGGAAATCCTCACATATACCATTTCTTTCTAAAAAGGAACATAATTGTGAAGACACGGCCTTTTCTAATATTTTTGATAGGAACTGTAGATTCGAGATTGGTCTGTAATTGACTAATTCTTTAGGATCAAGTTGCGTTTTTTTAATAAGTGGTTTAATTACAGCCAACTTAAATGTTTTTGGTACATATCCTAATGTCAAGGATGAATTAATAATATTAAGCAGAGGATATAAGACCTCTGGAAGCATCTCTTTTAATAGCCTAGTCGGTATAGGGTCAAGCATACATGTTGTTGATTTTGATGATTTAACACGTTTAGCCAATTCTTCCTCTCCTATAGCAGTGAATGAGTGTAATTTTTCCTCAGTGACACTACAATGTTCTGTCTGAAGTGATACTGTAGTAGATGGCTGCATGGTTATAATTTTATTCCTAATGTTATCAATCTTACTAGTAAAGAAGTTCATAAAGTCATTACTGCTGTGTTGTTTACAAACGTCAGAAGTTGAAGCTTTATCCTTTGTTAATTTAGCCACTGTATCGAATAAATACCTAGGGTTGTGTTTGTTTTCTTCTAAAAGAGTTGAGAAATAAGCAGATCTAGCAGTTTTTATGGCCTTTCTGTATGCAATCATGCTCTCTTTCCACAAATTGCGAAAAACCTCCAGTTTTGTTTTCTTCCAGCTGCGCTCCATTTTTCTGGCTGCTGTTTTAAGGGCCCGAGTGTGCTCGTTGTACCACGGCGTTGGATTATTTGCTTTAATCTTCTTTAAGCGCCGAGGAGCAACTATGTCTAAAGTGCTTGTAAAGAGAAAGTCTGTAGTTTCTGTTGCAACATCAAGTTCCTCTTGGCTATCTGTAATGCTGAGGAGATGGAACTGATGAGGAAGATTATGTACAAAGCAATCTTTAGTCGCAGCGGTTATAGTCCTGCCATATTTGAAGCGAGGGGATGGCTTTGCAGCCTTAGCTAAATTGAGTATACATGATATTAGGTAATGATCTGAGATGTCATCGCTCTGCTGCAGAATTTTAATGTTATCAACATTTAGTCCATGTGACAGTATTAGATCTAAAGTATGATTAAGGCGATGAGTGGGTCCGGATACGTGTTGTCTAACTCCAATAGAGTTTAGAATGTCTTTAAATGCCAATCCCAATGCGTCTTTTTCATTGTCAACATGGATATTAAAATCACCAACAATTAGTACTTTATCTGTAGCCAGTACTAACTCTGATAGAAAATCAGCAAATTCTTTGATAAAGTCTGTATTGTGCCCTGGTGGCCTGTATACAGTAGCGAACACAAATGTTACACGGGATTTATCATTTGCACTACATAACGTTACATAAAGCACCAAAACTTCAATGGAATTATATTTGAAACTAGACTTCTGAGTAATATTGAAGATATTATTATAAATTACAGCAACCCCTCCCCCTTTACCTTTCAGACGCGGCTCTTGTTTATAACAATAATCTTGTGGGGTGGACTCATTTAAAGTAATGTAGTCGTCAGGTTTTAGCCAGGTTTCTGTCAAACACAGCACATCTAGGTTATGATCTATAATCATATCATTTACAATAAGCGTTTTTGGCGAAAGGGATCGAATATTCAGCAACCCGAGCTTTATCAATTGTTCATCCGTATTATATCTGTTGTTTATTTGTTGGACATCAATTAAATTTTTACTGTTGAATGGTTTTGATGTTTTTTTGTATTTACTAATTCGGGGAACAGACACAGTCTCTATGTGATAATATCTAGGTGAAAGCGTCTCTATGTGCTGGGATTTAGCTGACTCTGGTGTCGTGAGACAGCTAGCAGACAGTTGGTTTAGCCAGTTTGTCTGCTTCCTGACCTGGGCCCCAGTGAGTCAAGGTTTAGCTCTAAGACTATGTGCCAAATTACTAGAGAGAAGAGCAGCACCAGCCCAGGAAGGATGAATGCCGTCTATCTTCAACAGGTCGGGTCTGCCCCAAAAACTTTTCCAATTGTCTATGAACCCTATGTTATTTTGCGGACACCACTTAGACAACCAGCCATTGAGTGATGATAATCTGCTAACTATTTCATCACTCCTTTTAACAGGAGGGCCAGATAAACAGACTGCGGTGACATTGTACTTGCGAGTTTACACACCTCTTTAATGTTAATTTTGGTGATCTCCGACTGGCGAAGTCGAACATCATTAGTGCCGTGAATAATAATCTTAGAGAATTTACGATTAGCTTTAGCCAGCACTTTTAAATTTGCTTTGATGTCAGGCGCTCTGGCTCCCGGTAAACATGTGACTATGGTGGCTGGTGTCTCTATTTTCACGTTCCGTGTAATAGAATCGCCAATAACTAGGGCACTTTCAACAGGATCCTCAGTGGGTGCATCACTGAGTGGGGAGAACCTGTTTGATGTTCTAATCGGAACGAAAGAGTGGTTTTTAGATCCGCGAATATGATGTCTCACAGTCACCCAATTGCCCTGCTGCAAGGGCTCAGCCGGAACCAAACAATGAGTGTTCACTAAGCTAGTCGCATCCAAAGCAGTATCTAAAGCTGTGTCATTCTCACTACTCTCACATAAAGTCTGGATGCGTGTCTCTAAATCTGAAATCTTCTCCGTCAGCCTGATTAATTCCTTACATTTATCGCATGTGAAGCCCTGTTCGCCAACGGAGATAGATATGCTAAACATGTAGCATGCAGTGCAAGTGACAATGACAGGAGAAGAAGACATGGCTTACCGTATTTGTTGATGAATTCAAAACTTACCACACAACTTACTCCACTTACTTTGTTTGATGGAGTCTATTTAATAATCCAACTCACCACAGTTGTCTAATGAACTCAGAAAACAGGAGACCCGGGTGCCGGGATGGAAAGCTACCAGGCTAGCGAAAAGCTAACACGTGGTAGTGATTTAGATTAAAAGCTAGTGATGTCAAATTTAACTTGATAGGCTATATTAAACAATATATGGTGATGAGTAAGTTATATTTAGCAGTATAGATAACAAAGAAAATATATCAAATAGAGATTCAAACGCAGCTATACAGAGCTACAAACACTGAAGCATGCAGCAGCAGCAGTAGGTAGACAGGAGCAATCGATCCTAGGTAGGTAAATAGGGACCGTGTTATGGAAGATGATCAGATATTTATTTAAATCTATTATTAATTTGTGTTTGTCACTAAAATAGTAATTGGTAGCCATGCAACAGACAAATGACCAATTCTGAGTTGCGACATCACTGCACGCATTCTACCAGCACGGTTGAGAATTCCGGGCGAGAACATTTTGAAATCATGCCGTGCCGTAATAGGCTCAATTGGAAACACAACTGCAGCCGTTCCTTACTGTTCTTAGATCTGTTCGACCTGATGGTTGCCTTGTAGAGCCAATTCTTGGATAACATGGTTGTCATGACCCTACTGTATGACTGTGTCCACAAATGATAATTGAATATATATATTTTTTAATGTTTAACCTTTCATGTGTCATGAGTGTATGTGTATGTGTGCTTAAGCTAACAATGTATGCAGTAGTTAACAATGTGTCCAGTCAACTATATTACTTTTATTTATTTAATAATAAATTACCAAAATTAACTTTTAGGCAGATTTATGATAAAAAAAAATTCTGTCTTTAGTGACCATATATAATATTGCATGGATATCTGTGAAAAATAGATTTATTTTATTAGAAATAATTAAAATTATTTTAAAACAATCACTGTACATATGACAGAACATGGTAAAGAACCCATAAATACATGTTACATGTTACTTTAATTTGTCCATAACATAGTTTACACATTCACCAGGGTAAACATCCTTTCCAATGTAACATCAAAATGAAATATTCTTAATGTTCATAAATGGTGTTTAATTATTAAACTTGGCTACTAGCAGATACTACACTACTAATGATTTCAGTTTATACATTTTGTCAATTTTAAAAAAGCATTTTGTTTTTGTACTTTTTCTGTTGATGTGAAATGTACCCCAAATCATAGAATGAGTCTTTTATGCGCTTCATTTAAGTGACCGTAGAAAAAGAGACTGTAAATTCTTTCTAGGTGGCGCTATAATAAGAACTTACGTGTGTGCCAATAATTGCAGAAATGTATGGGCTAGATTCAATACCCTCAAATCAAATGGTCAAATAGAGTTCCTGAATTTTTAGAAACATACTTTTTTAAAACCGTCTTATGGTGATTGTCCAACTCACTTAAAAAAAATTTCTTTTTCTTTTTTTTTAAAATTAAAAAAAAAAATTCTTTTTTTTAAAAATTCAAAAACAATACAAAAAATATATATTTTTGCAATTATGTTTCTGAATAGTATTATGAAGGAAAAAGTATTATGAATAAAAAATTATGACATGACTCTGTTTTATCAGGTGTGCCGTTGGGTGCTGAAATACAGGACCAGTAAGAATCCATTAATCCAGATGACTATCCTAAATCTTTTGCCTCGACTTGCTGCCTTCCAGCCGCACACTTTCACTGGTACCTACTTGTGATCATCTTCCAAAGTTTTTGATTTCAGTTATTAAATGTCTTTATAATTTAGTGACACTTTGTTTAAATTTAAAGCTTAAGTTTTAAAATCTGTTGTGGTGCTGCTGTGCATATTACAATAATAATTTAGTTTAGCTTCACTTTTTTTGATGTACTATATGTTTTTTTGTTTTTCTTCTACCCTCAGATCAGTATTTACAGGACACCATGGGGCACCTGCTGGGCTGCCTGAAAAAAGAAAAGGAACGGACGGCAGCGTTTCAAGCATTGGGTCTGCTGGTGGTGGCTGTAAGGGCTGAAATTCAGCCTTACCTCACCAAGATCCTGGAGATTATCAAAGCTGCATTGCCACCTAAAGACTTTGCACACAAGTAAGAACCGGAAACTATCCAAACTTTTATCATTGCACAGCTCAGATCCAAACACCATCTAGAGGTCTAATGAAAGCAATAAGCCATGAGAGGGCATACAGTGATTTTTAAAGGGTTACTTCATGATTTTGTATTAAGCGTTGTATTTAAACTTGGTCATTAATGTAGTAGAAATGTGAAATTATTTTTGAATTTGGTGCCTTCTAGACTGAGAAAATACAGAAAATGTATTTGTCTCATGGGGATGAAAGACAACAACTCCCAGAATGCAGTTGCTTCGCTGCCCTACAAGGATTAAAATCAGTTCAGTTAGAGAACAGAAAGTACAATTAAAAACTGAACGTGTTGTTCAATATAATGTGATTGAGCCGATTCAAACGAGAGTCAGATTACATTCATCACATGTGCGGCATACATTCACAGCGCCTGTTCAGTCTGGTGCGTTTTCAGTTCATGCCTTTGGAAGCTTAACTTTCATAGGAATTATTTTGAAAAGTTGAAACACTCACTTTGCTTCGCACTGCTCCGTTTACATGAATCCCCCGCAGCTGCCCGAGCCGAGCGCTGAGAGTGCGATCCCACTCCCCATGGACGGGTTGAAAACATGCGGAAATAGCTCCTTCTACTGACTGTATTCTATAGCCTCTGGCCAAAAAATCCTATTTCTGGATTTTTTCCAGAAATAAAATACATAAATCTCTCGTCTCAGGGGGATATGAGGGTGGGAAGCACGATCATTTGAATATACTCCCAGGTTTCTACTGATACAAAGCCATATGCTAAATCGCTGAAGTAACCCCAGACTATGGCAACATTATTATTCATGTTAAATAAATTGTTTTTTTATTTTATAGTAACCTCAGTTGATCCCGTGCTATTGGCTATTCAAGTTTCTTTCTTGTGTTAATGTATTTTAAGCCACCATCATACAATACAACTGTTACTACAACCATAAGTAAGACACTCTGATTTATTATTTGCTTATTTTTATTTAGCAAATTTGCTATCATTATTTGCTATGTTTGGCATGTATGTATAGTTCTCATTCTAGAGATTATTTTGTTGTTCCCTGTGAGAAAAAGACTGGACATTTTAGTACAAAATCTGGTAATATTTAATTTAGTCTAACTTTTAACTTCTAAGAGTACAACTTTTAGTAGTAATAAGTTAGTAAGTATGCTGTCCAAAGTTTATTTGCGCCAAGCAACACGTTCAGAGTTAAATATAAAATTTAGCTCATATGTTAATACATGACATTAAGCGTGGCATACACCATCGGATTTTAAAACTCTCCAAATGTACTAGTGTTATTACTGTTTCACTAAACATGAAAAGTTGAGAATGTTATGAATTAGATTTTCTTTTCTTTTTCTCCTGCTCTCCTATGTTGAATTATTTTAGGAGGCAGAAGACTATGCAGGTGGATGCTACTGTATTCACTTGTATAAGTATGCTGTCCAGAGCTATGGGGCCTAGCATCCAACAGGATGTCAAAGAACTTCTAGAGCCCATGTTAGCTGTTGGTCTCAGGTACTGTACCAGTCAAACTTCTTTGAGTTAGTGTTTTATTTTCAGTTTTTCTTAGTTATTGTAAGTTATTGTTAATTCATATTATCAACTAATAATAACGACAATACTAATGACAATAATTAATATAACTACTAAACATAAATGCAGTTGTGCACAAACCTTTTGCTTGTATTGTGCATGCTAGAAGATTCAGACATCAGTTCCTGTGTCATCTGTCTGATTCTCTCCTTCTCTTTTTTTTAGTCCTGCTCTCACCGCAGTGCTGTACGACCTGAGCAGGCAGATCCCACAGCTGAAGAAGGACATTCAGGATGGTCTGCTAAAGATGCTTTCACTTGTGCTCATGCACAGGCCTCTACGTCACCCAGGTATGCCCAAGGGCCTGGCATACCAGTTGGCATCACCCAGCCTGACCAACATCCCTGAGGCTAGTGATGTGGGCAGCATCACCCTGGCACTGCGTACTCTTGGCAGCTTTGAATTTGAAGGTACCAAGACACTTTAGATGATGACAGTTAAAATTCCATTTTCTTGTCAGTTTATTCATGAATTAATTCTACTAGGTTTTTACATATTTGTTTGCAAAGAGATACTATTATTTATGTACTTTCATTAATAATATCTTAAAAGGCACCTATTGGTCAAGGACAGAGAGTGCAATCCTCTTTCTGCTGGCTAATGTCCTGCAAAGTTTTGCTATAATATTTCCTCAACACACTAGCCTGGAAGTTTCTAGTAACCTGCTAATCACCTACTATAGTCAAGTCAAGTCAAGTCAAGTTTATTTGTATTGTGCTTTGTAAAGCTTCTTTGAAATAATGTTTATTGTATAGTGATAACATAAAAATGATTAAAGGTACACTATGTAGGATTTTTGCAGTCAAATATCCAAAAACCACCAGGCCAGTGTTATATATTTTGTTCTGTTGAGTTCCTACAATATCCCAAATGTTTCCAACTATTTGTAAATTGTGAGAAAATCGCTATTTTTACCAATGGACCGGGACTTGTGACCATAGTGTGTGAGGGAGTCGCCTGTCAATTGCGTCATATCTGCGTTACCGTCATTTCCGGTTTTATTTTGCAGAAAAACTTTACTCTCACTGGAGTGTGAAAAAGTGTCACAGCGCCTGCCGAGCGAACGCACAGAGTAACGTCATAACATAATTTTAAACACACTTAAATGTATCTAATATGTAGGGTTGGGTATCTTTTTTTTTCCGATACCGGTGCCAAACCGATACTTTTAAAACGTACTGGTGCCTTAACGGTGCCTGAACCGATACTTTTTTAAAAAAGAGCCACAAAATGAGGTGGATCAGATTTTAAGAATGGCTTTTTATTTAATATGGCTTTTTTATTTTTATTCAATTCTTTAAATATATAAATAAAGTATACTTAAATATATAAATATATAATTAAATACAAAACACAATTTACTTAACAAATTCACAATAAAACTAAAGCCAACTAACCCAACTACAACAGGCCTAATTTAGCTCTAAATAATAGTTACAACAATAAAAACAGTAGTCTGTATTCTTGGTCTGCTACAAACCAGCTTCAAGCTTCAGCTTTATTTTGCAGAAACATGACCATATTCTCTGGCTAAATATTTTAGAAAGCATCGCCTTATTGTTTCCATGGAGACGCGTCATGCTTCTCACATGACACACAGCAGCTGCAATCGCGCTGTATTGGGTTTTTCTTTTTTTCTTTTTTATTCAAAATATTCACAAATTAATAACTATGTCATGAATTATCTGATATTCTGATTTTCAAATATGTGTGAGTAAATGTGGGTTAGTTGATCTATACTGCGCGATGGGCGGCGCCATGATAGTTTGCACCTCAGAGAATCGGATCTCGGATTTACATCACATTATAAATGTATCTTCGTCTCACGAAATACATGAAAGTAAGTGACTGCTGCTGAACTGGGAGAAGAATAGAGTAAACTATATAGTCACTATATAATGTGTATCTGATGTGAATAAAACACTTAGTCAAGTTATCTTAACTGTCTGAATGGATTGTTTTTGCTGCTTCCATAGACATCAGTGTGTATTATTTGCTAGTACTTTTTACAGCATTTACATGTCTGAAACCTAAAATTAACATGATGTGGTTGAAAAAACAAAATAGTTGTGATATGTGACGAGCGCTGAGCATGTTTGTCTCTGGCTCGGCGCCAGCCAAAGCACGAAATCATGTTTGAATTTAAGTGGCACCAAAATGAGGCACCAAAATCTGCGTTCTGATTTGGTCCGGTACATACCAGTTGGGTTTCGGTACCCCACACTACTAATATGATAAACAGAGCTGCGTTACCTCATACTCATGACCGGAAAAGCGGAGACTGCGCCGGCGACTGTGTCCAGTCATAATAAAAGTCCCGTTGCTCGCGAGCAGTGTAACAATCTCTCTGGCTGCCTTGCTCAGCTCCACAGCACTCGCCCCTGCTCTGCTTCATACTACAGTAACGTTAATAATCGCATCCAAGAACATGATTTCTGCCCGGGTCCTATCCCGATTCTTTTCCACCGGCTGTGAGGTGAAGACCACATGTCCCAAGATTCTGCGCTCAAACTTGACGTCATCAAACTACGCCTTTCTTTTGAACAGGCGCCCTCTAGCCGATCGGAAAGTTGCAAAGTGTACCTTTTAAAGGAACTGTATGTAAGAAATGTATTTCAATTAATCATAAAATGGCCCTGATATGTCACTAGACATTAAGAAATCATGTTAATTTCAAATACTTATACCACTGACAACAGTAGTCCGGCCAGGATATTGTCATTTTAAAAGTGAAGTTGCAGCCATCAACTGATCTTGATGTTGACGTTGTGTTTTGGCCTGAAGCTCCACCCTCCACCGATCTACCAATCACAAAGTCAGTAGTGTTTCGGCATCCGGGTTGCCAGCTCTGCTCTAGTTACCACAGCTGCAGCTACATACTTTTTGGATAAAAAATGTTTAACTTTACGAAACCTAAAAGACCTCTCATGAAGCATAAACATAATTAACAGGAAAAAAAACAAAAACATACTGTGTAGGACTCGTCACTTGCCATTGTAAGCTCCATGTTGCAGACTACGTTCATGCAGCCTATCTGGCCACCTCGAGTCAGGGGGGAGGGGGAGAGGGGATACACCGCTCTACAGTCATTTGAAAGTGATTGCAGTACCAGTTTTGGCCACACTCCTACATATAGTTCCTTTAAATGATGCAAACAGATATCACATTGGCTGTACATAATTTTGCTTTTAAAGAAAATAGTGGCATTGTTCAGCTGAAGTCAGTTCAGTGTTGATTCAGTTCCGTTGTAAATATCATAAACTCTTAAATTAGTTCATTTTATCTATAAAGTTGGTCAGCAGAAAACAGTGATGTCATTGTCCATCTCAGTTCAGTTCTCATCCAATAGTGTTCAAAATCCTGTCCAGACAGCATCAGTCTGGTACTTTTTTGAACGGGAAGAAATGGCGGAAGGCAGTAAAAGCGCTCTGGAGATTTTTCAGCCTTCTCAAAGAACCAAATCTAAATTGTCATATTTTGGCTTTTACAAAAGTCCTGAGGGAAACCCTGCATGGTCACCCTGTCTGCAGAACATGCAAAAAGAAAGTCAAATCTGCGGAGTTGTCTTCGCACACTGTTTTGTAATAAACACAAGGCAAGTTGACTTTGACCTCAATACCAAAACTACATCTGGGAAATAACTGGACACAAAATATTGTTTTGAGTGGAAATAATTTGATATTACTCACTTGAAATTAACGTGAAGCTACCGTGAAAAAAAGTTCAAATCTTACCTGTTTATAAAGCCATTTTGTACAGTGTACAAAACAATCGTCCAGATGAGATGATCAGAACAATATTTTAGTTGTATTAATAGTAAAGTCCTCTGATTTCATTTTCAATACAATCAAAAACAGAGACACAAGACGGCAAGTTGCATTTTAACGAGAGAGCGTGTCCGTTGTGATGCATGGTGTGCTGTTATAATACGTTGCTATTGATGACGGCCATTATACGGAAGGAAATGCCATATAATCTTGCTTAAAAAAGTGCATGGATCGGTTTGTTTTATCTGTTATTTGTTGATTTTCAAATATAAAACTTGTTGAAATGTTTTCAGTGTGTGCATCAGTTCTTTTTAAACACTTTAATCTCATTTTAACAAAACCGTGATAATCGTGATCATTTTGGTCACTATAATCTTGATATGAAATTTTCATACCGACCCATCCCTAGCCTAAAACAGTATACAATACTGTATACAATTCTTTAAGAGTAAAGGAACTACCGTGTCAAAAGTGCTGGAGAATAGAGAGTCAATAATTTCTATTGAAACATCGAGTTCTTCTAAGCTATCTGGTATGCTGAGTAGTTGAAACTAGGCTTTAGCAATTGTTTTCAGTATTATGGCTGTGTTTTATTTGTTAAACATCAATTACATTTTTACCCTTAAATGGGTTTGGGAGTTTTTTGTCTCGATATGGTGAAAGGGTGAAAGGTGAAAGAGCTATCAGATGGTCAGTTTAGCCAGTTTGTCTGCTGTATACAAATAGTAAAAAAAAAAAAATCTCGACATAGACACTAGTATTCCCTAAATGATTGTATTAATATCACTGATATTCAATGTATTGCCTAGCGTACATTAGCATCTGCATAGCAATTCTCTACAACAAGCTTAGCATATGCTAGCATAATTTTTTTGTTTGGTTAATTTGTAGGTCACTCCTTGACCCAGTTTGTGCGCCACTGTGCTGACCACTTCCTGAACAGCGAGCACAAGGAGATCCGCATGGAGGCAGCACGTACCTGCTCACGTCTACTCACTCCCTCCATTCACCTGATCAGCGGCCATGGACATGTGGTCAGTCAAACTGCTGTACAGGTGGTGGCTGATGTTCTCAGCAAGTTACTGGTGGTTGGCATCACTGACCCAGGTGAGAGACACAGCTGTTTAAATGCATTCTTGTTTATAGATTATATAATTTATGCATTTCAGCGCTAGCCCGACAGGCCCCGACTTTTTTACGCCTTTGGACCAATTTTCACATCATACCTCACACACGGGCTGGGCTTTGGGCCTATTTTAGGCTTCTCCTTTGTTTTATATTTTAGCCCTGTGGTTCCCCACCTTAGGGGGGCGCCAGAGTTTGCAGGGGGTGCGCCAGAGTTTATATGTTTATACACTTTTTCCAAAATGTCCCCCTTGAGCACCCAGTTGAAAATTCTAAATTCTATTGTGGCCGCTTGTATAAATGAATCTATAAAAGCACAGCTTGTTTTGAAACCGATTGATGGCATAGTGGCACGGCGCTCTAGCTCACATGCAATCGTATCACTTCTTGGCGAAATTGCTGTTTTGAATTAAAAAAACTGAGTACACCATTTCAAATCCTTTCAATATAACACACAAATAGGAGACACAGGATTAAAGAGATTGCCTGAGCAGTGTAGGTCCATTAATTATTTTTGTGTGATCAAGCTGTTATTCGCGCTTTAACTCTTTGCTCACTCAATCAATCAATCAATCAATCAATCAATCAATCAACTTTATTTATATAGCGCTTTTACAATGACGATTGTTTCAAAGCAGCTTCACAGTGTTAAACAGGACAACATTGCAACAAAATTTGATTTGGCTAGTTTAATTTGGATAGTTTATAGAATTATATATGACCAAATTAATAAATTCTATTTGTATATTTAGTTGAGTAACTTGGATCATAATTTGAGTGTCCCCAACTGAGCAAGCAAAGCCAAAGGCGACAGTGGCAAGGAACCAAAACTCCATCAGGGCATGATGGAGAAAAATAAACCTTGGGAGAAACCAGACTCAGTCGGGGTACCAGTTCTCCTCTGGCCTATTATTAACAGTGTATAATTATTACTCTGGCAACCTTGCAGGTCATAAATCATATTAGATAGGAATATTCGAAATTTTGGGTATGACGCGCAGACGGGCTCATTTAGGATGGCGGGTCGATTACACAAGAATATGAATACTTGAAAGATCGGAGTTATTGCGCCGGACGGGTTAATTGAGGATGACGTTCGGTGAGGCAAATTCAGAGGAGACACTAATGGACACGGTCTCAGCAGACACTCCAGGATGAGCTGGTCATGTCCAGATGCAGGTCCACCATCCGATCCGGACACGGCCTGGATCCGCCGACTGCAGTAAACCTCGGGATAAACAGAGAGACTAACATTAGTGTGGATGCCAATCTTTTATGATGTAACGAGTACATCAGGTGTTATGGGAAGTGTTCGGTTCCGGCTGACCTAGTTAATGCAGCCTAACAATCAGTCATTTGATTTGAATAAAGAAAGTTAAAAATGTTCTATGTGTATGCCATAGTAAAGAGATGTGTTTTTAGTCTAGATTTAAACTGACAGAGTGTGTCTGCTTCCCGAACAATGCTAGGAAGACTGTTCCAGAGTTTAGGTGCTAAATAGGAAAAGGATCGACCGCCTGCAGTTGATTTAGATATTCTAGGTATTTTCAACTGGCCAGAGTTTAGAGACCGCAATTGACGTGATGGAGTATAATGCGTTAAGAGCTCGCTTAAGTACTGGGAGCTAAACCATTTATTGCTTTATAAGTAATAAGCAAGATTTTAAAATTTATGCGATGTTTAATAGGAGCCAGTGCAGTGTTGACAGAACTGGACTAATATGATCGTACTTCCTGGTTCTAGTAAGAACTCGAGCTGTTGCGTTTTGGACCAGCTGGAGTTTATTTATTAGGCGAGCAGGGAACCACCCAGTAGAGCATTACAATAATCTAGCCTTGAGCTCATGAACGCATGTACTAATTGTTCAGCATTTTGCATTGAAAGCATGTGACGTAATTTAGATATATTTTTAAGATGGTAGAATGCAGTTTTACAGATGCTAGAAACGTGGCTTTCAAACGAAAGATTGGTATCAAAGAGCACACCCAGGTTCCTCACTGACGAGGACTTGACAGAGCAGCCATCGAGGGTTAGACAGTATTCTAGGGCACTACTTGTGAAGCTTTTCTGTCCAATAATTAAAAATTCAGTTTTATCTGAATTAAGTTGCAGGAAATTACTATTCATCCAATTTTTAATATCAGCTATGCATTCCGTTAATCTTGTGAATTGGTAAGTTTCGTCAGGGTGTGAAGAAATATTGAGCTGAGTATCATCAGCATAACAATGAAAACTAACGCCATGCTTCCTAATGATATCTCCCAGTGGTAGCATATACAGGGTGAAGAGCAACGGTCCTAACACTGAGCCTTGCGGTACTCCATACTGAACTTGTGATCGTGTGACATCTCTTCATTTACTGCTACAAACTGATAACGGTCAGATAAGTAAGATTTAAACCATGCCAATGCAGTTCCACTAATGCCAACATAATTTTCGAGTCTATTCAAAAGAATATTGTGATTGATAGTATCGAATGCAGCGCTAAGATCAAGTAACACTAATAGAGAGATACAACCACGATCAGATGATAAGAGTAAATCATTTGTAACTCTAATTAGAGCAGTCTCAGTACTATGATACGGTCTAAATCCTGACTGGAAATCCTCACATATACAATTTCTTTCTAAAAAGGAACATAATTGTGAAGACACTGCCTTTTCTAATATTTTTGATAGAAACGGTAGATTCGAGATTGGTCTGTAATTGACTAATTCTTTAGGATCAAGTTGCGGTTTTTTAATAAGTGGTTTAATTACAGCCAACTTAAAAGTTTTTGGTACATATCCTAATGTCAAGGATGAATTAATAATATTAAGCAGAGGATATATGACCTCTGGAAGCATCTCTTTTAATAGCCTAGTCGGTATAGGGTCAAGCATACATGTTGTTGATTTTGATGATTTGACAAGTTTAGCCAATTCTTCTCCTCCTATAGCAGTGAATGAGTGTAATTTTTCCTCAGTGAGACTACAATGTTCTGTCTGAAGTGATACTGTAGTAGGCGGCTGCATGGTTATAATTTTATTCCTAATGTTATCAATCTTACTAGTAAAGAAGTTCATAAAGTCATTACTGCTGTGTTGTTTACAAATGTCAGAAGTTGAAGCTTTATCCTTTGTTAATTTAGCCACTGTATCGAATAAATACCTAGGGTTGTGTTTGTTTTCTTCTAAAAGAGTTGAGAAATAAGCAGATCTAGCAGTTTTTATGGCCTTTCTGTATGCAATCATGCTCTCTTTCCACAAATTGCGAAAAACATCCAGTTTTGTTTTCTTCCAGCTGCGCTCCATTTTTCTGGCTGCTGTTTTAATGGCCCGAGTGTGCTCGTTGTACCACGGCGTTGGATTATTTGCTTTAATCTTCTTTAAGCGCCGAGGAGCAACTATGTCTAAAGTGCTAGTAAAGAGAGAGTCAGTAGTTTCTGTTGCAACATCAAGTTCCTCTTGGCTATCTGTAATTCTGAGGAGATGGAACTGATGAGGAAGATTATGTATAAAGCAATCTTTAGTCGCAGCGGTTATAGTCCTGCCATATTTGAAGCGAGGGGATGACTTTGCAGCCTTAGCTATATTAAGTATACATGATATTAGGTAATGATCTCAGATGTCATCGCTCTGCTGCAGAATTTTAATGGTATCAACATTTAGTCCATGTGACAGTATTAGATCTAAAGTATGATTAAGGCGATGAGTGGGTCCAGATACGTGTTGTCTAACTCCAATAGAGTTTATAATGTCTTTAAATGCCAATCCCAATGCGTCTTTTTCATTGTCAACATGGATATTAAAATCACCAACAATTAGTACTTTATCTGCAGCCAGTACTAACTCTGATAGAAAACCAGCAAATTCTTTGATAAAGTCTGTATTGTGGCCTGTATACAGTAGCCAACACAAATGTCAAACGGGATTTATCATTTACACTACACAATGTTACATAAAGCACCAAAACTTCAAAGGAATTATATTTGAAACTAGACTTCTGAGTAATACTGAAGTTATCATTATAAATTACAGCAACACCTCCCCCTTTTCCTTTCAGACGCGGCTCGTGTTTATAACAATAATCTTGGGGAGTGGACTCATTTAAAGTAATGTAGTCGTCAGGTTTTAGCCAGGTTTCTGTCAAACACAGCACATCTAGGTTATGATCTATAATCATATCGTTAACAATAAGCGTTTTTGGCGAAAGGGATCGAATATTCAGCAACCCGAGATTTATCAATTGTTCATTCGTATTATATCTGTTGTTTATTTGTTGGACATCAATTAAATTTTTACTGTTGAATGGTTTTGATGGTTTTTGTATTTACTGATTCGGGAACAGACACAGTCTCTATGTGATAATATCTAGGTGAAAGCGTCTCTATGTGCTGGGATTTAGCTGACTCTGGTGACGTGAGACAGCTAGCAGACGGTTGGTTTAGCCAGTTTGTCTGCTTCCTGACCTGGGCCCCAGTGAGTCAAGGTTTAGCTCTAAGATTATGTGCCAAATTACTAGAGAGAAGAGCAGCACCAGCCCGGGTAGGATTAATGCCGTCTATCTTCAACAGGTCGGGTCTGCCCCAAAAACTTTTCCAATTGTCTATGAACCCTATGTTATTTTGCGGACACCACTTAGACAACCAGCCATTGAGTGATGATAATCTGCTAACTATTTCATCACTCCTTTTAACAGGAGGGGGCCAGATAAACAGACTGCCGGTGACATCGTACTTGCGAGTTTACACACCTCTTTAATGTTAATTTTGGTGATCTCCGACTGACGAAGTCGAACATCATTAGTGCCGACGTGAATAATAATCTTAGAGAATTTACGATTAGCTTTAGCCAGCACTTTTAAATTTGCTTTGATGTCAGGCGCTCTGGCTCCCGGTAAACATGTGACTATGGTGGCTGGTGTCTCTATTTTCACGTTCCGTGTAATAGAATCGCCAATAACTAGGCACTTTCAACAGGATCCTCAGTGGGTGCATCACTGAGTGGGGAGAACCTGTTTGATGTTCTAATCGAACGGCAGAGTGGTTTTTAGATCCGCGACTATGCTGTCTCACAGTCACCCAATTGCCCTGCTGCGCTCAGCCGGAACCAAACAATGAGTGTTCACTAAGCTAGTCGCATCCAAAAGAGTATCTAAAGCTGTACCATTCTCACTACTCTCACATAAAGTCTGGATGCGTGTCTCTAAATCTGAAATCTTCTCCGTCAGCCTGATTAATTCCTTACATTTAACACATGTGAAGCCCTGTTCGCCAACGGAGATAGATATGCTAAACATGTAGCATGCAGTGCAAGTGACAATGACAGGAGAAGAAGACATGGCTTACCGTATTTGTTGATGAATCCAAAACTTACCACACAACTTACTCCACTTACTTTGTTTGATGGAGTCTATTTAATAATCCAACTCACCACAGTTGTCTAATGAACTCAGAAAACAGGAGACCCGGGTGCCGGGATGGAAAGCTACCAGGCTAGCTAACACGTGGTAGTGATTTAGATTAAAAGCTAGTGATGTCAAATTTAACTTGATAGGCTATATTAAACAATATATGGTGATGAGTAAGTTATTTTTAGCAGTAAATATATCAAATAGAAAAAAATATCAAATAGAGATTCAAACGCAGCTATACAGAGCTACATTTTGCCAAAAAACTAGTTTTTGCGAACTCTTCCTAGACGGTTCGTCCAATTCACACAAATATTGAACCAGATCATCTTCAGCCAGTGCCGACAAAAAGTTATGGAATTCAAGTTGATTCGTCAAATTTTACTTAGCACAAAATAAATTTTACGTAGCACAAAATAAATTTTATGTAGCACTTGCGAAAGCAGACGTAAGGCTGTATCGCCGCAAAGCTTTATCGTATTCAGACCAAACTGAGGCAACATGCAGCGTTTCGATACAGTGCCACCTACTGGTCCCTGAGAAACGAAAAATGCCTTTTTTTGCTTATCACTTCTGAACCGTTTTTCCAAAAATCATAAAAGTGGTCTTGTTAGATTTGGGACATTGTGCTTAGTCGACTGATATCTAGTTTTACCATATCAGACATCTTGAAATGCTGCATTTTATGGAAGCATGAACAGATTGTTACGAATCTCGGTATCGGTCATCACCACGATACCCTGAAGTAGCCTGAGAAGTTTCAAAACAGCGCCACCTAGTGGAGATAAAAAAAAATGCTTATAACTTTGGGTGTGGTCGACTTATTTTCACGAGACTCCTCTCCCGACTCCTGAATCGTTGCCGAGTCCAAAGATACCACACTTGCCAGGTTACGGCATATGGTGTTTGCGGCATTGTAATTTAGTGCTTAAAAACAATTAGCTGATATCTTCGAAACCGCTAGTCCGATCAAGACGAAACCAGCGTCAGAAGTTCGGAAACATATTTCGTTAGGCATGACCGCGAGCCCAAATGTCAAAATTTTGATAGTAAGGGATAGTAAAATCCAATCAAAGTCAGGTGTCAGGGCGACACCCTATTGTAACTGTTCATTGTCCCATGATGCATCATTTTCCAGCTAAAACTGATCGGGCAGACCAAACCGTAAGTCGTAGAGACTTGAAACTTTCAGGGCTAGTAGTACTCACAACGACTAAAGACGTCATAGAAGGAAGCCCTTAGCCTGAGTAGTTTTGAAACACCGCCCCGAAGTGGATAATTGTTTCTTCTTCAAATGCTTACAAGTTTGGGTGTGGTTGACTTGTTTTCATGGGAGTAACTTTTTATTCCAACGATATCAGACTTGCCAGGTTTTGGTGCATGGTTTGCGCAGCGTGCTAATTTAACACACAAAAAAACCTTAGCGTTTATCTACGAAACTGCTAGTCTGATCAAGACAAAACCTGCGTCAGAAGTTCTGAAACATAGGTCGATAGCCAAGTGTTAATACCTAAATGTCAAAATATTGACCGTAAGGAGTAGAAAAATCCAATCAAAGTCAGGTGTCAGTCAGTTTTGTATGTGTTTTTTCATATAAATGTATTTAACTCCAAAATGAAATGAGATATATTTTCACCAAAATCAACACACATATGTATGGGCTCACTTCGAGGACACACAAAAATGGTGGGATTGTGCCTCTTAGTGGCGCTATAATAGAACAAAACATGAAATTCCCACTGACTTCAATACAGTGTTATGATAAAAAATGTGATTCCTTTGTTTTAATAACTCTTTGGCATATCATTACAAAACTCTCTGTGTGTGTTTGGAACCATGCCCTGAAGTTACTCAAAAAGTTTCGAAGCAGCGTCACCTTGTGTTCAACAGTTATAAAAAAATTTTTTTTAATATAATAACTTATGATTATTTTAGCCTATTGTAATGAAACTGGTCATAATACACTCCTTGGGTTCTGCCAGGAACATAGATACCAATTTTTCCATATTTGGCCAAACTTCCTCTCCATCTTAATTGTTAAAAAACTACTTTTTCAAACTCTTCCTAGGCTTTTGTTGGATTTTCACCAAAATCGAATCGTATCATCATTAGACTGTGCCAACAAATAGTTAAGGATTTCACGTTGATAAATTAAACCATTTTTGTATACCGCAGCAAGGAAGTTGAAGAATGATGCAAAAATGACTCTTGAGCTTGTATTTCTTCAATGCTTTGACATATTGACACCAAACTTTGCATTTGTCATTGTTCCCTAATTCTGACTGCACCACATCAATTTTGTAACTTTGCCACCTATTGGTCGAAAGTGATAAACCATTAAATCATTATTATTGACTGTATTTATGATTTTACAGATTTACATAAAATTATCATTGTTACAGTTGGTAATAAAAAGTATAATTTATTTATATATATATATATATATATATATATATATATATATATATATATATATATATATATATATATATATATATATATATATATATATATATATATATATATATATATATATATATATATATATATATATATATATATATATATATATATATATATATATATATATATATATAAAATATATATAAAAGTATTTAGTCAGTTCCCACTAAAAAAAGATGAGAGACCTGTAATTTTCATCATAGGTACACTTCAACTATGAGAGACAGAATGAAAAAATCCATAAAATCACATTGTCTGATTTTTAAAGAATTTATTAGCAATTTATGGTGGAAAATAAGTATTTGGTCACCTACAAAAAAGCAAGATTTCTGGCTCTCACAGACCTGTAACTTCTTTAAGAGGCTCCTCTGTCCTCCACTCGTTACCTGTATTAATGGCACCTTTTATATAATTATATATAATATATAATTACTCATTTGGAAGTCAATGAATTCATTTACATTAATCATTGTGTTTGGAACCGATAAGAGGCTAACAAACACTTCAACAAATGCCAACCTGTGGTAGTTTTGTAATCTGACAATATCCTATCCTCTGACGGTCTAGTATACAAAAAGTTTGTGTATTGTTGTTTTTTACACAAAACAAAACAGTTACACTCTTGTCTACAAAACTTATATTTTTTCTAACTAATGATATGCAAATTAAATAAATTATCATGGCTACATAATTTCCCCCCCAAGAAACTTGGTTTGTTTTAATTTTGATAATCCATTGCATATTAAAATAGTCAATTTTCATTAAAGTTAAAATATACCATAACCAACACTTTGCCCCCACTTTTCAGACCAGAGTTGCACCCCTGTAAACATAGATATGAAAACCCTTTCCGTATAATTTCTAGGAATGCCCCAAATAGTCGGCCACTTGTCTGAAAATGTTGACAATTACTTCCTTTGATTCTATACGTGGTCTCTCAGCTTGCCGAATACATAAACCGATCACATTTTAAAGACGCAAAAGACGCGAGCTTGCTCACACCAGCTGTGAGAGCTGTGGCAAAAATGAAAAGATCAGCAGTGGCTGCGTCTCTGGGCTCTATAATAATGCTGTGAAAAGGTGTGTATTGTTCAAACTACTTAATAAAAAAAAAAAATCCAGAATTCTTCCACTCTCTTCTGAACTTTTTTCCTCACACGGTAGTGTCTCCTCATTAGAGCTTCAGTTGAAGGGTTGCCAGTAGAGATGCACCAGTCTACCGACCATCAAAATCAGAACCGGCCAGTTCCGTTTTTGTTTTTTTATTATTATTTCGCCCGGTCTCTGTCCTGGACTTGCACACAAAATGCATTCCAATCGTTTCTCAAAATGCAATTTGTGTAGAAAATGTTAACCGAGGGCAGAGATGGGACACGCTGAAGATGGACGCAAAGAGAAGTGCAGAGAAAATATTGTACTGGGCAGAGCAAGCTCCGTTGCGATGCTCTGAATATTGGAAGAAAATTCTACACATTAAGTATAATGTGAGAGGCTGGCTGGAAGACCACCATCTTCCAGTGGAGGTTGGATGCCGAGGCTACATGGGGCTTTCAACCACACGCCTTCTGAGGGACGTAGGAGTGACCGGAGGGAACCTAAATAAGGCAACCAAAGAGCTAGCGGAGGAGGCAGAGAAGGGAATCTTTTGGCTCTGGCTGAGGAGGAAAGACAAGAGCTGGGAAAGAACAACTAACCCCGAAAACAGCCGCAGAGGGTAACACCTATCAGCTGCAGGGGGTGACAGGAGACGTTCCAGGATTAAAGGAGCGAAACGTTGGTGAACGATGGTTCCTGGCTGATGACCCATGGGCACCGGAGGAGGTGCGACCGGCAGCAATGCCTAGCAGGAATTTCACCTAACTGTACATTTCACTGTGGGGGCTTATATGAATGCATTTACGGAGGGAAAAAATACATTTTCTTTGAATCTTAACTCCGTATTATGCCTATTAAAGTAGTGTTTAAATAAGCGTAGCGCTGGTGCTGCTTTGTTTACAGAGGTAACCAAGGAAACTCAAAACACTGCAAAAATGATTTTCTTATTTAGTATTTTTGTCTTGTTTTCAGTTTAAATAGCCTATATACGAATTTTCATATTCTGTCTGGTGGTCAGTTCACAGAAATGACAGAAATCATCTTTTTTACCTTGATAATTATTTATTTTACATCATTTGTGTCAATTTCATAAATTGTATACAAATTAATTATAATAAGACACAATAGGGCTGTTACCAATCAAATTAAATAAGTATCAACAAAATTAATCTTTGCAGTGCAGAGGAAACAGAAGCTGCATCTGAAGTGGCATTTAGATCATTTACACACTGTTAACTGTTTGATCATTTACACAGCTCAGAAGTGACAAATAATAACCTGCAGTTATGCATAAATAATGTTTTGATGTTTAAAACATAAAATGTTGAATAATATTGATATTTGAAATTGATGATTTACCTGTGAAACTAAAACCGCCAGTAGGTGGCAGCAAGTCACATTTAATGATTGAGTGATTGAGATTCATCCTATCATTCAAAAAGCTGATTCATTCAAGCAATGAAGCATTTGACTTGATTTATCTTTAAAATCTTAATTTATCTAAGTCATTGATTCAATTGTTTTGTTAAAAAAAGCTGATTCGTTCGGTATGAAAACACTGCTGTGTTTTGCTGAGACGCATACAGTGATGTGTCTTTGTTTTGAAAAAAATTTTGGTGGCGAAAGAACAAAAACAGGTAATATGGAAGTCTAAACTGTAAGTCACTTAAAATTAACTTCTTGTTTAGTAAACTTGCATAAAAACAATATCACATTTGAAAAACTGCAATCTTTGTGTGAAATCTTATTAACTATATTATGATATAAATAGAATCACGCAGTGAAAGCGTGTACTCTAATGCGCACCCGCTCTAGTCTAATCAACAAAACTACATCACGTAGTGTATGCGTGCTCGATATACTCGATAATGTCAGATCGCACATCGTTAAAACAACAATTACGATATTATTGCTGACTATATATATCGCACACCCCTATAGTTAAGTAAAATCATATAAAATATTTGTTCTTGTTTTCTGGAAAGTAAAATGATCTGCCAAACAGAAACAAAATTATTTTCTTAACCCATTGACAGATCATTTTGCTTGTTTACACTTTTGAGTTTTTTTTTTATATGTATAGAGGGGGGGCTTCATGGACAAATGGTTGGGAACCACTGTTTTAGACATTCATTAACTAAAATGCGCTGGTGGAAAAACACGAGGCCATGCTTACCGCGACTCAAGACTGGCTCGCACAGTTATGGCCTTTTTACAACTGGTCAATAATTTGTTTTCTCTGATCAGATATATGTCCGATTGTAAAAAGAACAGGAGTTAATGCCTTCCGAAATTCTTTCGAGAGTTTGTATCCGATCCCTTACACAAACAAATTCAGAAGGTGATCTAGGACCCATTTCAGACGAAACAACAAGTGTAAATGCACCTGTTTGTTTAAATCACATATGTAAATTTTACTCCTGGCAAATTGTTAAAAAATAACATGTGAGAGCATTATAGGCTATACACTCACCTAAAGGATTATTAGGAAAACCATACTAATAATGTGTTTGACCCCATTTTGCCTTCAGAACTGCCTTGATTCTACGTGGCATTGATTTAACAAGGTGCTGAAAGCATTCTTTAGAAATGTTGGCCCATATTGATAGGATAGCCTCTTGCAGTTGATGGAGATTTGTGGGATGCACATCCAGGGCATGAAGCTCCCGTTCCACCACATCCCATAGATGCTCTATTGGGTTGAGATCTGGTGACTGAGTTCACTGTACTAAAATGGCCCTCACATTGTCATGTTGATGACAATGAGTTCCCAAATGCCCAATTGGCATTAAGGGGCCTAAAGTGTGCCAAGGAAACATCCCCCACACCATTACACCACCACCACCACCAGCCTTGCACAGTGGTAACAAGGCATGATGGATCCATGTTCTCATTCTGTTTACGCCAAATACTGACTCTACCATCTGAATGTCTCAACAGAAATCGAGACCCATCAGACCAGGCAAAAAAATTTTCCAGTCTTCAACTGTCCAATTTTGGTGAGCTCGTGCAAATTGTAGCCTCTTTTTCCTATTTGTAGTGGAGATGAGTGGTACCCGTTGGGGTCTTTTGCTGTTGTAGCCCATCCGCCTCAAGGTTGTGTGTGTTGTGGCTTCACAAATGCTTTGCTGCATCCTCGGTAACGAGTGGTTATTTCAGTCAAAGTTGCTCTTCTATCAGCTTGAATCAGTCGGCCCTTTCTCCTCTGACCTCTAGCATCAGCAAGGCATTTTCGCCCACAGGACTTCCGGATACTCGATGTGTTTCCCTTTTCACACCATTCTTTGTAAACCCTAGAAATGGTTGTGCGTGAAAATCCCAGTAACTGAGCAGATTGTGAAATACTCAGACAGGCCCGTCTGGCACCAACAACCATGCAACGCTCAAAATTGCTTAAATCACCTTACTTTCCCATTCTGACATTCAGTTTGTAGTTCAGGAGATTGTCTTGACCAGGACCACATCCCTAAATGCATTGAAGAAACTGCCATGTGATTGGTTGATTAGATAATTTAATTGAGAAATTGAACAGGTGTTCCTAATAATCCTTTAGGTGAGTGTACATGACATGTTGTAGTAAGATATGATGGCGCTATTGCAACACACATCACCGCAAATGAGTAAAGCAAGCCAACATGCAAACAGCTGCAAGTGAAACTGAAAATAGGCTAAGTCTTAGATGCTCCAATCATCTTCATTAAAACTAATGAGACTAAATTACCTTACCAGTACTTAGGTCGCTCTTTTTTTCCTATTGTGGTCTTTGATTTTGAAATTAGCTAATTATCATTTGAATGCAGCTCATATCTGTTGCTTTTGTTAACGTTGACTCGCGGGAATTGAAGATCAGATTTATAATCATTTTGTGGAGAGATGTAAGATAACCTGCATGTTTTTAATTTTTATTTGTTTAGATTGTATAGCATGTTTCGTTTGCGAGTGCCCTTTCGAGCAGCAGCCTGCCTCAGCTTGTCAGAAATGCCTTTTTACTGTGGTGGTGATTGTAAACGTTTAAACTAACATTGTGATATGCTTAAAGTGTTTTATATCTATGGATTTTATTACAGGCAAGACAAGTCAAATGTTGATTTCAGAGGCTAAATTTATCAAATATGCGGTTAACTGTCACATGCTGGCTGCTTGGTCGTCATAAAAAAATAAAAACTTCCTAACCCTAATTTAACAAATATAAAATGCTCCAAACATTTTTCTAAATGAACTCAATAAAGTAACGAGACAAAATATAACTACTGACATTAAAAACAAAACAAAACAATTTTAATAGCTGCAACAGTAGTGTGTAATAGGGAAAGATAAAAAAGGGCTCCAGTTATAGATTATGTAAGTTAAGTTAAGTACATTTATACTCATACAAATGAAAATGTATACATCAAGACATTTTATGAAAAACACTTGCATAGTGGAGATTCTACTTAAAGTCCCTGAAAAGTCAAAATTAAACATGTGTTCTGAGTTTCTCACACCACAGATAAATGTGTTATTAACCAACTAGCCAAATTTGAATCATAAAAAAATCCGCTAAGTACATAAAATATCTTATCGAAATCTTGAAAAAATAAGCAGCATTCTCTGCTCTCAAACGCTGGGGCGTGCCTGTTGATCGGTGCCGAAACCACACCCACTCGCGGGAAAGTGGCCGTAAACACAGAAGACAACAACAACACTCAAGTACAGCTCACGAGTCAAGACGGCACCAGATGTCGGCGGGACGGGAGGATGAAGGAAGGGCGGGAGATAGTCGGTTCGGCCCCATCGTGCAGATGAATATCAGTGAATCCCAATTGTTACCGATGAGCGGGTGAACTGATGTGAAATTGCGAATGTACTCTAGTTATGGGGGAGGGGCCACATGCCAAGTGGCTCCACTGCGTCATCGAGCCACCGTTTTAACCCCGCCCAAAAAATCCGGAACACAGCAATGGTGAAAAACTTCTTAACGGTCTAACTTCTGAATTCAGTACTACATTGTTCACAGTCTTTGTTATGTGTTTCAACAATACATTTCTAACATTTCTAATGTGTTTTGAAACAAATCTCAGAATTCCCTTTACAGGGACTTTAAGAAATACAATTAAGTTTTAGTCAGTAAGGTTTAATGGATAGAATCTTGGGTTCTGTTTTTAGTATACCCCTCAGAAGATAAGCATAAACTTTTATTTCTTGATGATCATTACAATTTGAGAAAAGGTACAATTTTAATTTATTAAAGGGTTAGTTCGTTTATTTTACAACTGGTCAATTAGCCCTTGATTTACTCACCCTCAAGTGAATTGTTGTTTCGTTTTTAAAGTCCATAAAAGTACATCTATCCATTATATAACTGCTCTGATTGTCACTGCCATTATAAACCTTCTAAAAAAATTAGCATATTGTGATAAAAGTTCATTATTTTCCATAATGTAATGATAAAAATTAAACTTTCATATATTTTAGATTCATTGCACACCAACTGAAACATTTCAGGTCTTTTATTGTTTTAATACTGATGATTTTGGCATACAGCTCATGAAAACCCAAAATTCCCATCTAAAAAAATTAGCATATCATGAAAAGATTCTCTAAATTAGCTATTAACCTAATCATCTGAATCAACTAATTAACTCTAAACACCTGCAAAAGATTCCTGAGGCTTTTAAAAACTCCCAGCCTGGTTCATTACTCAAAACTGCAATCATGGGTAAGACTGCCGACCTGACTGCTGTCCAGAAGGCCATCATTGACATCCTCAAGCGAGAGGGTAAGACACAGAAATAAATTTCTGAATGAATAGGCTGTTCCCAGAGTGCTGTATCAAGGCACCTCAGTGGGAAGTCTGTGGGAAGGAAAAAGTGTGGCAAAAAACGCTGCACAACGAGAAGAGGTGACCGGACCCTGAGGAAGATTGTGGAGAAGGACCGATTCCAGACCTTGGGGACCTGGAAGCAGTGGACTGAGTCTGGAGTAGAAACATCCAGAGCCACCGTGCACAGGCGTGTGCAGGAAATGGGTTACAGGTGCCGCATTCCCCAGGTCAAGCCTGACCTGGGCTACAGAGAAGCAGCACTGGACTGTTGCTCAGTGGTCCAAAGTACTTTTTTGGATGAAAGCAAATTTTGCATGTCATTCGGAAATCAAGGTGCCAGAGTCTGGAGGAAGACTGGAGAGAAGGAAATGCCAAAATGCCTGAAGTCCAGTGTCAAGAACCCACAGTCAGTGATGGTCTGGGGTGCCATGTCAGCTGCTGGTGTTGGTCCACTGTGTTTTATCAAGGGCAGGGTCAATGCAGCTAGCTATCAGGAGATTTTGGAGCACTTCATGCTTCCATCTGCTGAAAAGCTTTATGGAGATGAAGATTTCGTTTTTCAGCACGACCTGGCACCTGCTCAGTGCCAAAACCACTGGTAAATGGTTTACTGACCATGGTATTACTGTGCTCAATTGGCCTTTCAACTCTCCTGACCTGAACCCCATAGAGAATCTGTGGGATATTGTGAAGAGAAAGTTGAGAGACGCAAGACCCAACACTCTGGATGGGCTTAAGGCCGCTATCGAAGCATCCTGGGCCTCCATAACACTGTATGCCAAAATCATCAGTATTAAAACAATAAAAGACCTGAAATATTTCAGTTGGTTTGCAATGAATCTAAAATATATGAAAGTTACATTTTTATCATTACATTATGGAAAATAATGAACTTTTATCACAATATGCAATTTTTTTTAGCAGGACCTGTAGTGCATTGTGTGGCAGACTTCTTGCAGGCTTTCAAGAAAAAAAGTAATGAGGGGCCTGTGCCCCAGTAGAGCTTTATGTCTAGCAATGCCCCTGCTGCCCCCAGGTTAAAAATTGCTCATATGCCCCTGCATGTACTGAACTCTTGTTATTTAACTATGGCATGTTTAATTAAATTTTTCATTCTAGGGCACCTTTAAAGTTAAGGCCTTATTTCAGAGACCTTGTTACAAGTCCCTTCTTTTTTTTTTTTGACTTCTATTTTCTAGTATGCTGACCATTGTGCAACAATGATTTTGTAATGTTATTGGACCGTTGTTCTATGTTGTATAAAGAAATATCTCTGCTGACCATTCACTTCAATGTTGTTTCTATGTCAGCATGAATCTAAGAATGATTCAGTTGGCTATATGTAATGAGGAAAGGATTAAATTTCTTCATGACAAGTTTAAATTTTCTTTTAACTTACACCAGAAATGTTTTATTTTGTTTTATTTTGTAACTTCTGGAGGGTGTATTCATTTTTCTAACACATTTTTGTTTTATCACTTTGAAAATCTTATTTTCCTGATTAATATTGACATACTTTTTTTGGTAATTGATCAAACTGATTTTTAATTTGTCTTCTATGTGAAGAGGAATTGCTGAATTGTAATTTCAGAGGTGGTGAACTCATTTATGCTGTGCACTGTATATGTGGCTTCCTCTCAGACCCTGATATTCGATACTGTGTGCTGGCCTCCCTGGATGAACGCTTTGATGCCCACCTGGCACAAGCAGAGAACCTCCAGGCTCTGTTTGTGGCACTTAATGATGAAGTGTTTGAGATCCGTGAACTAGCCATCTGCACTATCGGCCGTCTTAGCAGTATGAACCCTGCCTTTGTCATGCCCTTCCTGCGCAAGATGCTTATTCAGGTATTTATATTTATCACAGTACATGGCTATATTTAAAATGGCATCCTACTACAGTCCCTGACAAAAGTCTTGTCGCTTGTGTACAAATAGAACTGAAGTGCCGCTGAAATATATTTCTTATCAAGATTTTTTTACAAGAAATGGCTCATTTTAATCCCAACATCTTTTGTAATAATGTTTCAGTGCAAAATGCAACTTTCAAAAAATATTGTAATATTTACAGCTTGGTAAAGCCCTTAGAATAAATTTTTGCAAATACATAAGTGTTGTCGCCTTGTCATATGAGCTTCACCTGTGACTAATAATGGATCAATTAGATCTCAGGTTTGTATAAAAAGAACCCCAGTACACTAGACCTTCACATCAACTGCTACTAGATCTCTGCAAACATGCCTAAGATTCACCCTGAGACTAAAGTTTTGATTATCAAGAGGCTGAAGACCAGATCCACTGCTGATGTGGCAGACACCTTCAAAGTGTCTCAGCGTCAAGTACAGGGGATAAAAAAAAGATTTGAAGAGACTGGAGACGTTTATGACAAACCCAGGTCAGGCAGACCCTGCAAGACAACTGCTCGAGAGTAGGGCTGGGCGATATGGACAAAAAGTCATATCCCGATATATTTAGGCTGAATATCGATATACGATATATATCCCGATATTTTTTCTGCAAAGTGAGAGCAAATGTTCAGTCAAAGCCAAATAAGACGTCACAAGTAGTTTTATTGAAACCGGCCATTTCAGTGAACAGTTGCAAAATCAAATGAATAAATAGTAAAACAGGTGTCTTCATCTGGTTCATAATTACATGCTCAGCTGTTCAAATAACAATAAAATGTAAAAAGGAGTACCTTTTTTGAAATCAAAGCTCCATAAGGTGCACATTTAAATAAATAAAAAAATATCTTAAAAATAGCTTATAAAATAAAATTGGCCAATCTTTTTCCGAAATAAATATATTTATATGAGAAAAGTACAATATAAAAAAATTTTTGTTTTACAACAATAAATGGCTTATTAAAATCCAATAACAGATTTTATTCTCCTTTCTAACAAATCCACAGATGCAAATAACGAACATTACAAAAGAATATGACAAACCCTAGTAACTTAACGGCAGCATTTACATTTCCATTTACGGGGCTGGAGCTTTTTCGGGTTGTCATTGGCTTCCTCTACATAGTTGCTTCCTGTACATAGTTACTTCCTTCCTCCAGGCATGAAGACGAGGGGCGGTGGCGTGGGGAGCAGCGCAAATTTGAACTATATCGATATATGCGATATGGTCTAATCAATCAATCAATCAATCAACTTTATTTATATAGCGCTTTTACAATGACGATTGTTTCAAAGCAGCTTCACAGTGTTAAACAGGACAACATTGCAACAAAATTTGATTTGGCTAGTTTAATTTGGATAGTTTATAGAATTATATATGACCAAATTAATAAATTCTATTTGTATATTTAGTTGAGTAACTTGGATCATAATTTGAGTGTCCCCAACTGAGCAAGCCAAGCCAAAGGCGACAGTGGCAACCTTGCAGGTCATAAATCATATTAGATAGGAATATTCGAAATTTTGGGTATGACGCACGAGACGGGCTCATTTAGGATGGCGCGTCGATTACACAAGAATATGAATACTTGAAAGATCGGAGTTATTGCGCTGGAGACGGGTTAATTGAGGATGACGTTCCGGTGAGGCGAATTCAGAGGAGACACTAATGGACACGGTCTCAGCAGACACTCCAGGATGAGCTGGTCATGTCCAGATGCAGGTCCACCATCCGATCCGGACACGGCCTGGATCCGGCCGACTGCAGTAAACCTCGGGATAAACAGAGAGACTAACATTAGTGTGGATGCCACTCTTTTTATGATGTAACGAGTACATCAGGTGTTATGGGAAGTGTTCCCGGTTCCGGCTGACCTAGTTAATGCAGCCTAACAATCAGTCATTTGATTTGAATAAAGAAAGTTAAAAATGTTCTATGTGTATGCCATAGTAAAGAGATGTGTTTTTAGTCTAGATTTAAACTGACAGAGTGTGTCTGCTTCCCGAACAATGCTAGGAAGACTGTTCCAGAGTTTAGGTGCTAAATAGCTACTAATTAGAGATAGTATCGAATGCAGCGCTAAGATCGAGTAACACTAATAGAGAGATACAACCACGATCAGATGATAAGAGTAAATCATTTGTAACTCTAATTAGAGCAGTCTCAGTACTATGATACGGTCTAAATCCTGACTGGAAATCCTCACATATACAATTTCTTTCTAAAAAGGAACATAATTGTGAAGACACTGCCTTTTCTAATATTTTTGATAGAAACGGTAGATTTCTAATTCTAATTCCATATCGCGTCTAAAAATATATCTATATATTTTTTTATATCGATATTTCACTCAGCCCTACTCGAGAGGACCTTTTGTTGGCTCAAATCCAAGGCCAGCCCATTTTCCACTGCAGCAGAGCTCCACGAGGCCTGGTCACCTGAAGTCCCTGTGTCAACCAGAACAGTTTGTCGGATTGTCTCGAAATGGCCTCCATGGTCGAATCAGTGCCCAGAAGCCAGCACTAAACAAAAGACAATTGAAAAACCATGTGGCATTTGCCAAAGCCCACAGCCTGCTAAAAGGATGGACGATGGAAAAGTGGCAGAAGGTGGATTTTTCAGATTAATCTTCTGTTGAATTACACCACAGTCGCCAAATATTGCAGGAGGCCTACTGCAGCCCGCATGGATCCGAGATTCACCCAGAAAACAGTGAAGTTTAGTGGCGGAAAAATCATGGTTTTGGGTTACATGCAGTATGGGGGTGTGCGAGAGATCTGCAGGGTGGAAGGCAACTTCAATAGTCTAAAATACCAAGAAATCTTATACCTCTTATATTCCCAACCATAAAAGAGGCCAAATTCTGCAGCAGGATGGTGCTCCATCGCATTCTTCCATCTCCACATCAAAGTTCCTCAAGGCGAAGAAGATCAAGATGCTCCAGGATTGGCCAGCCCAGTCACCAGATATGAACATCATTGAGCATATGTGGGGTAGGATGAAAGAGGAAGCATGGAAGGCGAAACCAAAGAATATTGATGAACTCTGGGAGGCATGCAAGACAGCTTTCTTTGCTATTCCTGATGATTTCATCAATAAATTTAATGAGTCCTTGCCAAACCGCATGGATGCAGTCCTTCAAGCTCATGGAAGTCATACAAGATATTAAATTTGGATCTCACAGCACCACTACTTAATTTGCTGACATATTTTTGTATTTGCAGTAAATTTGTTCAATTTCTGTATAGGCGACAAAACTTTTCTGTCTTGATTAAATGATAAATATTTTTTCACTGAAACTAATTTATTTCAGTGCATTAAACATCATTTGGGAGGGTTTTAGCTTTTCATATCAGCTATTTCTAACACCAATTGATCAATTAATAGTCAGGTTAATAGCAGGTGTTTCTACAAAATAGATAAGCGACACAACTTTTGTCAGGGACTGCATACTGCTATACATACACATATATAATATATATATTCAGTGCCCATGACTAACATTTGAGAGCATTGATGCTGGTGCCACCAAGTTTTACAGATGGTGGCATCAACAGCTGATTTGTTAGCACCAGCATTAAAAAATTAAAGACAGAACTAATAATAACCATAGCCATATTATTGTTATTATTGTATTACACAGTGTATTACAAGTGGAGTTAACAATATAATGTCTTATTTGTCTCTTTTCACATTTAAAAGTAAACCACTGATTCTGTTATTTTTTACTAGGTGCTATTGGGTACTGTTAGTAGAATTGACTATTCTAGAATAGTAGAAATACAAATAGTAGACAAAGAAACAGACAACAGAACAGATAATCAGATGTCTATGCAGTAAATGTATCTAATTAACTGAATATAACGCATAAATTCAATATTTACAACGGTATAGATGCTGTGCACAAGCTAATAAGAGGAGCTGTAGTCATTCTTCGCTATGACTTTACTTCATCTCAGTTACCAACAGATGGCAGTCAGTAAATGCTTTTCTGCTGAAATGGCTTGTTTTTTTTTTCATTATAGCTCTAGTCAGCCTTGTCTGACTCTGTTTTCCCTGGCACCTCAATAAATTCACTTAACTCTTGACTAGTAATTTATAAGGTGTTATATTGCTTGGAAACATTTAATGTAAACTGTGCTATTATTACTACCCTCTCATAAGAAAAGTTCTTGTTTTTATAATAATCTCTTTTTAGATCTTTTTAGATTAACTGCCGTTTTGTCACACATCTGTTATGAATGTGTCTCTATAGTTAAACACGTGAATAAAGTCAAATTTGGTATTGTACAATGCAATAATGTCCAGATCCTGACTGAGCTGGAACATAGCGGTGTGGGCCGAAACAAAGAGCAAAGTGCCCGCATGTTGGGTCACTTGGTGTCTAATGCCCCCAGACTCATCCGCCCATACATGGAGCCCATTCTCAAGGTACAGTCATTTCCTTATGTCCTTTGCATTCATTTTGGGGAAGTTGTCAAATGTTTTGTGAACTTTTGTAACAGGAAGTTTATTTGATTGTACTTGGAAAATGTCAAAATAATTTGTACAATTGAGATCGAGAAATGTTAGTGTTCCTATTAATGTAATACATGTTCATTTCAGAATGAGGATTTTCATAGTTTAATCCACAGCTTGAATTTTCTTTATTTTAAAACATTTGTAAAACTAGATGGATACAGATTTCCTATTTTTATTTAAAATAGCATATTTATTGAGGTAAATTATAATTTATTCTGATTCCCAAATGTAAGAACTTGCCAGTCCCTTGTGATGCATTTTTACAATTTTGTTCTTCACACAGGCCCTCATCTTGAAGCTGAAAGATCCCGATCCAAACCCCGCAGTCGTTATCAGTGTTTTAGCTACCATTGGAGAACTTGCCCAGGTAATGAACTTTGTCAAATCATTTTCTATCCTGATCTTTTGACATCAACTACAGTACCTAAAATAACCAGGTGTACTTCCTACTCAGTGCTGTGCAATATTAAGGAAATGTACAGGAGAACAGTCAGGGTAGTTTCTGTGGTGGAGAGGAAGTTGAGAAGACAAACATAGAGACAATGTTTGTGGATACTGGGTAAGAAGGTGTAACAGAGGTTGGAGAAAAGGGATTAAGTGTTAGAATGAATCGATTTTTCCAAAGCAGATAAATGGTGACGTTAGATGTGACTCCTACGGTTGGTATTTAACAATGGTTTAAAGCCACCTGGATGATTCACATTCGAAATTACATTACACTCAAAATATAATCTGTCAACCCTGAAAGCTCATTTATTTTGTTCAGTTGAAATGTTGTTTTCAAGTGTCCCTTTTGTTTAATATGTTCCAGGTGAGTGGACTGGAGATGAGGAAATGGATGGATGAGCTGTTCCCCATCATTATGGATATGCTGCAGGACTCATCTTCATTAGCTAAGCGACAGGTTTGCTCATTCCTATGTTAAACTTCAGGGTCTGTATACATTGCGTTCCTCACATCTGCACCCACATTACTCATCAGCCTACTTCTTTCAGAGTTCCCACGGGTCATGGAATTTCTGGAATATCATGGAATTTTAAAAGATTATTCCAGACATTGAATGTCAGGGGATTTTATAGATTTTTTTGTCCAAACCATGGAATATCAGGGATTTTTGTTTGCCGCTTTAAATTTTTGTTTCCATTTATCAAAACGTAATTTTTCTGTACTGTATTTTTTTTATTGCGTTGTTTCGTGTTTTGCGCATTGTTTTGGTTAGGCTATTTTTCAGAGGCATTTTATTCCCTTCCTGCTCGTCAACAAGCTCATTGACTCAAGTCAATGCAGTCACCTGTACATATTAACTAAGGCTAGGGCTGGGTATCGATTTCGATACCTTTTAGGTAACGACCGAATTGCCTCTACTATCGAGTATCGTAAAAGTTCTTGTCGTCGTTTCGATACAAAATTGTGATACATCTCGTCAACGTCAGTGAGCCAATAAGCATGCAGCATGATTAGCTGTGGCAGAAAAAAAACATTAGTATTAGGTTGTGTGTTTCCATCTCTGCCATCCTGCCATCTCATACGAGGACACGAATACATGAACGTCATCTCCAGATGACACTCTGAAAGTCACTTCATGAGTACTTTACCGTGTTATTTGAGAAAAACTATCGTAATATCATAAACACACGGCAACCCGTCAAAGTAAAAGTTTGGGTTTTACTTTTTATAGAAAAGAAAATATTAAAATGGTTGTTTTTATGAATTCAATTAAGTACTAAAACTAATTACTGGTTAAATATTACAGTAAACAAACATCACAGAAAATGGCAGACAGCGACCAAGGCAGCTCTGGCTATAGCACTTCTATAAATGACTTAGTTTCTTTACAGTTGTTGAGGTAAACATCCCTAAAGTACTGAAAAAAGGTACTGTTGAGTACCGGCACAGAATTTCAGGTACCGGCACCGGTACCAGTTAAAATGTGAACGGTACCTAACCCTAGTCATCTCCACAGTAATGAACGCACGTGCATGCGCCATAGAGGGAAAGGCACCTTTTATTTGGATTAGCCTACATAATCAAAGTATTTGTTTTTTAATTTGAATTGGTTTGTTTAAATGTAGATATTTCAAGCTTTTTATAGGCCTATTTCTCATGTCAGTAATGAAAGTAGCCTATATGCTGAGTTTCGGTTCATTCGGTTCAGAGTTTCAGTTATTCAGTTTTTCTTGCAGTCAAATACAGAGCAACTTTCTGCTCTTTAGTTTGTTATTTCATACAAGTCAAGTGCTTCAGATTTGTTATGTTGCTGGTCTTGACAGCATTCAAAGTCATTATACTTAACCTAAGCAAATACAAACATACAATTGTAAAAGGCACCTAGTTAAAAGGAATTGCACAGTTCAGTCAGAGTTGACTTTAAAAGGTTTTTAAAAGTATTAATGGATGGAAGTGATACTAGATTTAAGGTGTTTTGGACATTCCAGACATTTGGTGCTTATGATGAGAGCTTTTTTTTTTTTTTTACCAAAGTTTGTTCTTGTTGATGGAATAATTAATAGTATTTTCTTTGAGGAACTTTTCCTGTTAACACTATTTTGGTAAATAGATGGGTAATTTACCCATTAATGTTTTAGCAATTCAAATCAATAAATGGAATTTTCTTCTGAGGGAGAGGGAGGACCATTGTACAGTTTTATACAGAGTGCAGTGGTGAGTCCTAGCTGCGGCACCTGTAATGAAACGTAAGGCTGAGTGGTATAGTACATCTAGTTTTTTTAGTAGAGTGCATATAATATCATGGAATTTTAAAAGATTATTCCAGACATTGAATGTCAGGGGATTTTATAGATTTTTTTGTCCAAGCCATGGAATATCAGGGATTTTTGTTTGCCGCTTTAAATTTTTGTTTCCATTTATCAAAACGTAATTTTTCTGTACTGTATTTTTTTTATTGGGTTGTTTCGTGTTTTGCGCATTGTTTTGGTTAGGCTATTTTTCAGAGGCATTTTATTCCCTTCCTGCTCGTCAACAAGCTCATTGACTCAAGTCAATGCAGTCACCTGTACATATTAACTAAGGCTAGGGCTGGGTATCGAGTTCGATACCTTTTAGGTAACGACCGAATTGCCTCTACTATCGAGTATCGTAAAAGTTCTTGTCGTCGTTTCGATACAAAATTGTGATACATCTCGTCAACGTCAGTGAGCCAATAAGCATGCAGCATGATTAGCTGTGGCAGAAAAAAAAACATTAGTATTAGGTTGTGTGTTTCCATCTCTGCCATCCTGCCATCTCATACGAGGACACGAATACATGAACGTCATCTCCAGATGACACTCTGAAAGTCACTTCATGAGTACTTTACCGTGTTATTTGAGAAAAACTACCGTAATATCATAAACACACGGCAACCCGTCAAAATAAAAGTTTGGGTTTTACTTTTTATATAAAAGAAAATATTAAAATGGTTGTTTTTATGAATTCAATTAAGTACTAAAACTAATTACTGGTTAAATATTACAGTAAACAAACATCACAGAAAATGGCAGACAGTGACCAAGGCAGCTCTGGCTATAGCACTTCTATAAATACCCATTAATGTTTTAGCAATTCAAATCAATAAATGGAATTTTCTTCTGAGGGAGAGGGAGGACCATTGTACAGTTTTATACAGAGTGCAGTGGTGAGTCCTAGCTGCGGCACCTGTAATGAAACGTAAGGCTGAGTGGTATAGTACATCTAGTTTTTTTAGTAGAGTGCATATAAATTAGGTCACCATAATACCAAACTGATAAGAATGTGTTCTGCACCAACCTTTCCTTGCTGAATAAGGAAAGTACTTCTTTAATCTAAAATAAAAACCTAACTTGAGTTTTTATTTTAAAGGTTCTCAATATGAACCCCAAAAGACAATTTATATCCAGCCAAATACCTAGGTATTTGTAGGAAGTCACTCTCTCTATTGGCGTACTACTTTGTGTTAAAATGGGGAAATCTATAAGAGAATGTGATTGTGTGAAAACTTTGCACATTTTTTTTCTTTCTAGAATTTAATACCAACTTTAATCCTACCAGAGATTTTTGCACCTGACTAAAGGCAGACTGTAGATTATGAATTGCTTCCTTCAATCACATAGCAGAAGTGTACAAAATAGTATCATCTGCGTACAAATGAGCCTTTGCTTGATTCAGAATCAAACCTAAATTATTTATATAAATAGAAAATAAAATAGGACCCACAACTGATCCTTGGGGGACACCCATTTTTACTTCTGGCAAGGATGAAGTACAGTTATCTAATGACACACCACTCAGGTAATTAGAAAACAAATTTAGCACAGTGCTACTAAAACCTATGTTTTGCAATCTTTACAGAAGATGATGGTCAACAGTGTCGAATGCTTTAGATAAATCAATAAATAAAGCAGCACAAGACTTTTTACGGATCTAAATCATTAACAATATAATTTGTTACAGTTGTACTTGACGGAAACCAGACTGAATGGGACTTAAAATACAAATATTTTAGTTGCTCATTTATAAGAGACTCAAACAGTTTAGCCAAGACAGATAGTCTGGATAGTCACTTTTTGTACTTTTTAGTAGTCTTGTGCATTTGTTTCTTAATACCCTATAATTTAACCAACATTTATCTGTATTATTTATTTTTGCTTTGATCCATGCTTCATTCCGTTAAATAATAGCTGTTGCAATAAAATCATTAAACCAAGGATTATCACCCCTATGGTTTAGACATGGTTTTCACAACATTTAGCTTATTAACATATGAACACCGCACCAACATGTATATATCGTAACACCTATATATACAGTCGTTCTCAAAATTGTTGGCACCCCTGGTAAATATGATCAAACATGGCTGTAGAAAAATAAATATGCATTGTTTATCCTTTTAATCTTATATTTAAAAAAATCACAAAATAAAAAAGGGGGCAAATCACATTATGAAATAAATGCTTTTCTCCAAAACACATTGGCCACAATTGTTGGCACCCTTTTATTAAATACTTTTTGCAACCTCCTTTTCCCATGATAACAGCTCGGAGTCTTCTCCTCTAATGCCTGATGAGTTTGGAGAAACCTGACAAGAGATCAGACACCATTCCTCCATACAGAATCTCTCCAGATCCTTCAGATTCACAGATCCATGTTGGTGCTTCTTCTCTTCAGTTCAGCCCACTCATTTTCTATAGGGTTCAGGTCAGGGGAGTGGGATGGCCATGACAGAAAATTCATTTTGTGTTCAGTGACACATTTGTGTGTTGATTTTGATGTTTGTTTTGGATTTTTTGTCCTGATAGAAGAGCCAACCACGGCCCATTATAAGATTTCTAGCAGAGGCCGTCAGGTTTTGATTTTTTATCTGTTGGTATTTGCTAGAATCCATGATACCATGTGTCTGAACAAGATGTCCAGGACCTCCAGCAAAAAAATAGGCCCTCAACGTTAAAGTTCCAGCTGTATTTTTAGCCGTGGGCATGGGGTACTTTTTATTCTATTCAATTCAATTCAATTCAATTCAAATATATTTGTATAGCGCTTTTCACAATACACATTGTTTCAAAGCAGCTTTACAGAAAGTGCATTTTATAAATGTACATTGAAAAATGTTAGAAAAAGTTAATCAATCATGTATTATTTTAGGCCATAACAGCGCTGGCATTGAGTCATCTCTTCACAGGCGTCGAGTCGTCTCATCACAGGTGTTGGGGCATCTGAAGTCTCCATGAGAGGCTGGATACAAACTGGAGCTGACGAACTATTTACCTCGGGACTAGTGTCCCGAGATAATAACAGAAAAGCAGATGGGAAATAATTAGCATAGATGCTGTTCAGAATATTAATGCTTTTGATCCGATTTAACTGTGGTATAAAAGGTAATTATAATGTGAATGCTTGGCTAAAGAGATACGTCTTTAATCTAGTTTTAAACTGGGACAGCGAGTCTGAACCTCGAACAATATCAGGAAGACTATTCCAGAGTTTAGTAGCTAAATGTGAAAATGCCCTCCCTCCTTTAGTGGACTTAGATATCCTAGGAACGACCAGAAGCCTCGAGTTTAGTGATCTTAAAGAGTGCGATGGATTGTAGGGCGATAGAAGATCCGTTAAATACACTGGAGCTAAACCATTTAGGGCTTTATAGGTCAGTAGCAATACTTTGTAATTGATACGGAACTTAATAGTTCACCAGTGTAGAGATGATAAAATTGGTGTTATATGATCATATTTTCTTGACCTAGTAAGAACTCTAGCAGCTGCGTTTTGGACTAACTGTAGCTTGTTTATTGAGGATGCAGGACAACCAGCTAATAAAGCATTACAGTAATCTAGTCTCGAGGTCATGAATGCATGAACTAACTTTTCTGCATCAGAAATAGATAGCATGTTACGTAGCTTAGCAATGATTATAAGGTGGAAAAATGCTGTTCTTGTAACATATGAAAAATGATTTTCGAAAGACAAGTTGCGGTCTAATATAACACCCAGGTCTTTTACTGTAGTGGATAAAGTGACAGGACGTCCTTCCAAGTTAAAGTTGTATTGTGAGAGGTTTTGTGGGCAGTTTTATCTGAATTTAATAGCTGAAAATTACTTGTCATCCAGTATTTAATATCTTCAACACACGCTGTCAGTTTAGATAATTTAGCGTTTTCATCTGGTCGTGATGAAATATATAATTGAGTGTCATCAGCATAACAGTGGAAATTAATTCCATGTTTTCTTATAATATTACCAAGTGGCAGCATATATATTGAGAATAGCAGAGGGCCTAACACAGATCTTTGCGGCACCCCATAGTCTACTGACGTTATGTTTGATTTTTCCCCATTTAGACAGACAAAATGGTAGCGGTCTGATAAGTACAATCTAAACCAGTTTAATGCCTTTCCCTGAACACCAGTGTAATTTTGAAGTCGATCTAAGAGTATTTTATGATCTATAGTATCGAACGCAGCACTAAGATCGAGTAGAACTAGTATTGAGATACAGCCTTGGTCAGAAGCTAGAAGTAAATCATTTGTGATTTTAACGAGCGCAGTTTCTGTGCTATGATGCGGCCTGAATCCGGATTGAAATTTTTCAAATATATAATTTTCTTGCAAGAAAGGGGACAATTGAGCAGACACAACTTTTTCTAGTATTTTAGACATAAATGGAATATTTGAAATGGGTCTGTAATTTGCTAGGTTATTATGATCTAATTGTGGCTTCTTAATGAGAGGTTTTATGACTGCCAACTTGAATATTCTTGGAACATGACCTAAAGATAAAGACGAGTTAATAATATTGAGAAGAGGCTCTTCCACTACAGGTAACAGCTCTGTCAGTAGTTTAGTGGGTATTGGATCTAATAAACATGTTGTTGGTTTAGATGCAATGATAAGTTTATTTAGCTCTTCCTGTCCTATAGTTGTAAAGCGGTGTAGTAGTTCTTGAGGGGCGATAATTGAGGTTGAATCATAAGACATCATTAAAGGTTGTACATTTACAATTCTGTTTCTGATGCTTTCTATTTTCTCAGTGAAGAAATTCATAAAATCATTACTACTAAACTGTAACGGAATATTTTGCTCAGGCGATGCTTGTTTATTTGTTAATCTAGCCACGGTGTTAAATAAAAACCTTGGATTATTTTGGTTATTTTCTATTAGTTTGCGGAGATGCTCAGCCCTGGCTGCTTTTAGGGCCTTTTTATAACGTGACGTACTATCTTTCCACGCGATTCTAAAGACCTGTAAATTAGTTTGTTTCCATTTACGCTCTAAGTTACGAGTTTCTCTCTTGATAACATGTGTAGCACTGTTGTACCATGGTGCTTTAGTTTTCTCTCTAACATTTTTTAATCTAATTGGTGCAACATTTTCTAATGTACTAGAGAAAATGGTGCTCATACTGCTAGTCATTTCCTCTAGTTCATCTGTTTGTTTGGGTTCACTGAGCAGCTGAGACAGATCAGGTAAGCTATTTGAGAATCTGTCTATAGTGGTTGGAAGGATTGTCCTGCCTGGTCGATAACGTGGCGCAACATGACAGATTTCAGCAGTACGCAGTATGCAAGTTACCATGTAATGGTCAGTGACATCATCACTTTGTTGTATAATATCTATATCGGTTGGTTCCATGTGATATAATTAAATCTAGTGTGTGATTAAGACGATGAGTGGGACCAGTGACGTTTTGCTTGACCCCAAAGGAGTTAAATAGGTCTGTAAACGCAGCCCCTAATGCATCATTTGTGTTATCTACGTGTATGTTAAAATCTCCAACAATTAATGCTTAATCGACATTGACCAATAGATCTGATAGAAAGTCTGCAAACTCTTTTAGGAAATCAGAATAGGGCCCTGGAGGTCTATATACAGTAGCCAAGGCTAGAGATAAAACGGTTTTCTTTCGTACATCTAAGAGCGTAACATTTAGCACTAGTACTTCAAACGAATTAAACCTGTGACCTTTTTTCTGAGTAACATTTAGAATATCTCTATAGATTGTTGCAACACCGCCGCCTCGACCAATCAGACGGGGCTCATGCTTATAACAGTATCCTGGTGGAGTAGACTCATTTAGACCGAAATAATCATTTGGCTTAAGCCAGGTTTCAGTAAGGCAAAGTACATCGAAACTATTATCTGTGACCATTTCATTTACAATAACCGCCTTAACTGTGAGCGATCTAATGTTTAGAAGACCTAGTTTTAGAAATTGTTTTTGTTCACTAATATTGAGATTTTCTGGTTTCATCACAATTAGATTTTTCCTAGATCTTACAGTAGATTTAAAGTTTGACCTCACTAAACGAGGAATAGACACAGTTTCTATATAATGTTCTACATTGGTACTTATGTCAATTAAGTTAGGACAGCAAAGACTGTGATTTTAAGCTTTGACTTACTAGTCATATGGTGGTGTGTAACGCCCTGGAGATGTTGTCCGACAGAAGAGCCGCTCCGATTCTGCTGGGGTGAAGGCCATCAGGAGAGCCTAGGTCGCTCCCAAAACAGATTCCAATTATTTACAAAGAGCAGCTTCTGTTCATTACACCATGACATTAACCATTCATTTAGAGCAAGTAATCTACTAAACCTTTCATGTCCTAGTCGGTACGTGGGAAGGGGTCCAGACACGATGATCGTTGCTTCAGGCGATGTTCTGTGCACCGTCTCGACCAGACTCCTGTAGTCCTTCTTCAGAACCTCCGTCTGCCGCAGCCTGATGTCGCTCGCTCTCGCGCAGCACGACAGCCCGGCGCGCTGCCACCGCTCAGGAACTCGGAACCTGCGCAGCGACATCGAGAACACGAGCACCAGGAAAGCAGTAAGCGCGCACCTTACCTTTACTTGAAGTAGCGACATGCCGGACGATGGAAGTACCGATGACTACAGCCGCTGCCTGGCCTCGCGAAGAGGGGAGAAGCGGTTCCGAGTGGAGATCTCAAGACCGAGGGGCGGAGAGGTCCTTGCTCTGGTCCTGGCTCGCGTCTTCCGCTGTGGAAACACCCAGGGTCCATGGTGCTGTGTCGGTGCCGGAGTGAACGAAACCAGGGATGATCGCGTCCTGGGTGCTTGGGTCCTGTGCAGAGAAACACACGGAGTAGACGAGGTCGGAGTCAAAAGGTTACTAACCACTGACTTGTGAGCATCGGCGCGTGATGTTTCAAGCGCTGAACGTCGCTCGCTCAGCATGGCTCGTCTGTCTTGTAGGTCGTGAATCTGCTTGTCCAACGACTCCAACTGCACCGAATGCAGCTCGAACGTGTCCTCACCTGCACTCAAAGGTAACATTAGACACACATCCGAGTTATTCGCCATTGAATTTTTAAAATCAAAAGGATAAACAATGCAGATTTATTTCTTAAAATTAGCATATCATGAAAAGGTTCTCTAAACGAGCTATTAACCTAGTCATCTGAATCAACTAATTAACATCTAAACACCTGCAAAAGATTCCTGAGGCTTTTAACAACTCCTAGCCTCGTTCATTACTCAAAACCGCAATCATGGGTAAGACTGCCAACCTGACTGCTGTCCAGAGGGCCATTATTGACACCCTCAAGCGAGAGGGTAAGACACAGAAAGACATTTCTGAACGAATAGGCTGTTCCCAGAGTGCTGTATCAAGGCACCTCAGTGGGAAGTCTGTGGGAAGGAAAAAGTGTGGCAAAAAACACTGCACAATGAGAAGAGGTGACCGGACCCTGAGGAAGATTGTGGAGAAGGACCGATTCCAGACCTTGGGGGACCTGTGGAAGCAGTGGAGTCTGGAGTAGAAACATCCAGAGCCACCTTGCACAGGCGTGTGCAGGAAATGGGCCACAGGTGCCGCATTCCCCAGGTCAAGCCACTTTTGAACCAGAAACAGCGGCAGAAGCGCCTGACCTTGGCTACAGAGAAGCAGCACTGGACTGTCGCTCAAATTTTGCATGTCATTCGGAAATCAAGGTGCCAGAGTCTGGAGGAAGACTGTGGAGAAGGAAATGCCAAAATGCCTGAAGTCCAGTGTCAAATACCCACAGTCAGTGATGGTCTGAGGTGCCATGTCAGCTGCTGGTGTTGGTCCACTGTGTTTTATCAAGGGCAGGGTCAATGCAGCTAGCTATCAGGAGATTTTGGAGCACTTCATGCTTCCATCTCCTGAAAAACTTTATGGAGATTAATATTTTGTTTTTCAGCACAACCTGGCACCTGCGCACAGTGCCAAAGCCACTGGTAAATGGTTTACTGACCATGGTATTACTGTGCTCAATTGGCCTGCCAACTCTCCTGACCTGAACCCCATAGAGAATCTGTTGGATATTTGTGAAGAGAAAGTTGAGAGACGCAAGACCCAACACTCTGGATGAGCTTAAGGCCGCTATCGAAGCATCCTGGGCCTCCATAACACCTCAGGAGTGCCACAGGCCGATTGCTTCCATGCCACGCCGCATTGAAGCAGTCATTTCTGCAAAAGGATTCCCGACCAAGTATTGAGTGCATAACTGAACATAATTATTTGAAGGTTGACTTTTTTGTATTAAAAACACTTTTCTTTTATTGGTCGGATGAAATATGCTAATTTTTTTAGATAGGAATTTTGGGTTTTCATGAGCTGTATGCCAAAATCATCAGTATTAAAAAAATAAAAGACCTGAAATATTTCAGTTGGTGTGCAATGAATCTAAAATATATGATATTTTAATTTTATCATTACATTATGGAAAATAAATAATGAACTTTTTTCACAATATGAATTTTTTTTTTTTTGTATGTATGTATGTATGTATATATATATATATATATATATATATATATATATATATATATATATATATATATATATATATAATTAACACCTGCTCAATATTCTTAAAAACTAAATCCATACAGAAGAGCAACAGTACTACCTATAGTTGCCTGGTGGTTGGAGGGCAGCCATTTGTAATGAAAAACAAATGTATGCAGTTTCCAGCTAAATCCGTCTTAGCAGTTCTATATTTTAAAATGTTGATATAGCTTTATCAAAGTGTATTTGAGAAGGGGAAGGAAAGTGCCTTTAATCACCCATAATGCACTAATCCCTAAATTGAACTCATTAATTTGGGGGTAAGCTTATGCTGTACAAATGTTGTCCTTTGCAAAGCATTATGGGTAATTAAAGGCACATTACCTTCTCTTATCCATAGCAACAATGGAAACATTCTGACATACTTGCATACTTCAATAAGATTTGGTGGCTGTCTAGAGTGCACACGTATGAAAGGTTTTATAGTCCTGTTATGAGTTGCGGTCAGATGTCTTCAGCATTAACAAAACTTTACACAAGGCTTTCATTCTTGGAGTGACGTTGTTAGATTCTGCTTTAGCAATCAGGATTCATGTAAGTTTATGTAAATCATGAGTTTAAATGTTTTAGGTTGCCCCGTGGTTCACAGAAGCTCATGTAACTAAATACCATCTTTGGACTACGTCTGGGGCTTTATTTGTCTTTTTAGATCAATCTTAAAAAGTTGTTTTCTCAATAACAGCTTAAAAGTGCACTCCGTAATATTTCCTTATTGGAAAAAAACAACAACTTTACATTACTTTGGTTTAAATAGGTTTAAAAATATGTATACTCGCATGATAAAGACTCCAATCTCCTCGAGTAGCTGTTTTCATCCAACAATTTTTATGCGCATTTTGATATAATGTATAAAAAAATGCTGGATAGAACACCAATAATTCTAAAAATGTGCATAAAAGACTAAAATGTGTAAAAATTTGCAACAACAACAACAACAACAAAAACGTATATATGACTTTAATAGAGGTGTCAAAATTTTTTTATAAGAACGAACATAAAACCTATTAAAAAACATCATTGTATTGTATTAATACACAATATTGTCTATTGCACTATTGTCTGCTCTCCCACCAGGTGGCACTTTGGACTCTGGGTCAACAAGTAGCCAGTACTGGGTATGTGGTGGAGCCATACCGGAAGTACCCATCTCTACTGGAGGTGCTACTCAACTTCCTGAAGACAGAACAGAATCAGGGGATTAGGAGAGAGGTATTAATTTCTATTCCTGTCATTGAATGCCACATTTAATGATTTTGTGTACAATGTAGGAAATTCCACCTCGGGTCAAGGTTTTGTAATTTTATTATTTATTTATTTATTTATTTATTTATTTATTTTTTTGTTACCAATGATCATTTAATAACCTTAAAAAGGGAGAGAACTTTTGCAATAAATAAAATAAAACGAATAAAGGATAATGGGGTTACACATTTAGCATAAATTAAATGATTAGGGGCTAAATAGTTGTGTGCTTAAAATTGCTACTTGTCATCTTTGTTAAATTTTTTTCTTACATATTTAATAGTTTTGGAATTTACTTAATTTATTGGACATGTTACCCTAGAATATAAAACCATTTCCATATTTAAGTTGTCCCTTTTGTTAGGCTATACGTGTTTTAGGTCTGCTTGGAGCTCTGGATCCATACAAACACAAGGTGAACATTGGTATGATTGACCAGTCTCGTGATGCTTCGGCTGTCAGCCTCTCAGAGTCCAAATCCAGCCAGGATTCAGGTAATCAGATGCACCCATAGCTTGTTTGAACATGCACGTCTAGACACACTGGGCACTAAGCATGCTAATGTGAGTTCACATCAACACAATTAATTACAGACACGTAGAAGAGGCTCCCATCAAACACGCATTCTCCAGAATAAACAGAGCACATCTTAATTTTAACTTTATCTTTCCAGAAACATAGCCAGTACTCCTAGGTAGCGTGCTCAGATTGTTTGGCCTTTCACAAAGATTTGTACACACATTCATCCTTTTATTGGTGACTTTCTTTGTTGATTTTATTTTTTGCGATTCTGTATTTTGCCCTTTAACTTTAATGGAATGTTCCTGAATGCAAGTTTTAACAGCATTTGTGGCATTATATATATACACTCACCTAAAGGATTATTAGGAACACCTGTTCATAAAAGATAAGCTTTGTTTAATATCAAAAGCAGGTTTAGCAATTTGGCGAAAGATTAAGTTAGGCAGAGTGAGCGCATGAGATGAGATAGTAATGCGTGAGAGTTGGCAACCCTGCAGCCGAGTCTCTGGTTGCTCCATGTTGCCTCTAGCATGCGACACACGTGAAGCTGACGAATGACGTAGGTTCTGCTGCAAAAAAAAAAAAAAAAAAAAAACCTGGATCGGCCTGTGGATCTGTTCATTTTTCCGATCCCCGATCCAGCTAACTTGTCAGTATCGCGGCCGATATCCGATCCTAATATCGAATCGGTGCACCCCTAGAAATAACCACTCGTTACAACCGAGGTATGCAGCAAAGCATTTGTGAAGCCACAACAGCACAACCTTGAGGCGGATGGGCTACAACAGCAGAAGACCCCACCGGGTGACACTCATCTCCACTACAAATAGGAAAAAGACGCTACAATATGCACGAGCAAACCAAAATTGGACAGTTGAAGACTGGAAAAATGTTTTGCCTGGTGTGATGAGTCTCGATTTCTGTTGAGACATTCAGATGGTAAAGTTAGAATTTGGCGTAAACAGAATGAGAACATGGATCCATCATGCCTTGTTACCACTGAGCAGGCTGGTGGTGGTGGTGTAATGGTGTGGGGGATGTTTTCTTGGCACACTTTAGGCCCCTTAGTGCCAATTGGGCATCGTTTAAATGCCACGGCCTACCTGAGCATTGTTTCTGACCATGTCCATCCCTTTATGACCGCCATATACCCATCCTCTGATGGCTACTTCCAGCAGGATAATGCACCATTTCACAAAGCTCGAATCATTTCAAATTGGTTTCTTGAACATGACAGTGAGTTCACTGTACTAAAATGCCCCCATAGTCACCAGATCTCAACCCAAAAGAGCATATTTGGGATTTGGTGGGACGGGAGCTTCGTGCCCAGGATGTGCATCCCACAAATCTCCATCAACTGCAAGATGCTATCCTAACAATATGGGCCAACATTTCTAAAGAATGCTTTCAGCACCTTGTTGAATCAATGCCACGTAGAATTAAGGCAGTTCTGAAGGCGAAATGGGGTCAAACAGTATTAGTATGGTGTTCCTAATAATCCTGTGTGTGTGTTTGCATGTTTCAAAATGCTTATAAATCACACAGGATGAGGTTTTTTTTCACAGAAAGTAAACTGCGCAGTTTCCTGTGATGGGTAGGTTTAGGGGCAGGGGCAGGGGCAGTGTAGGGGGATAGAAAATACGGTTTGTACAGTATAAAATGCATTACGCCTATGGAATGTCCCCACATTTCACAAAAACAAGTGTGTGTGCGTGTGTGCGCATGTGCGCGCGTGTGTGAATTCTCTTTCATTTGCCCCTTCAAAAAAATCTACTGGGTTTAAGATCAGAAATATGAAGCTCATATTTTTGTTAAAGGTGCCCTAGAATGAAAAATTTAATTCACCTTGTCATAGTGAAATAACAAGAGTTCACCACATGGAAATCACACATAGTGAGTTTCAAACACCATTGCCTCCTCCTTCATATGTAAATCTTGTTTGTGAAAAACACCACAGAAAAATAGGCGAATCTCAACATATAGCCATCGATGACGCAACCGATGGGGTCATTTAATATGTAAGCCCCCAACATTTGCATATGCTAGCCCATGTTCAGTGTCAGGCGGAACTGCAGCCGAATCATCGGGAGTTTTGCAGGTAAACAAGCTTCTTGCGAGGACAGCGGAAATGGCAGATCATGGGCACAAATTTTATGTTCCAGGCTGTGCAGGGGATGTGAGGACTTTTCATACCCTTCCCACAGATAAAAAATTTAAACAGGCATGGTTGTTATAATCAGATACTGCAACAATTTAATTCAAAATTGTTTGTTTGCTCGGCCCATTTCACCATGGACAGTTTTTTTAAACCTTGGACAATATCAAGCAGTCTACGCTCAGCATCTAAAACTGAAGAAAGGGGCAATTCTAACTATATTGCTGCAAGCAGTAAGTAGTGTTTTTATCCACTTATTGACTATCTAAACAATTTCTGATTAAATTGAAAGTTTCTTAGAGAGACATCATTGTCTAGATAACGCAAGATGCTAGTATACAGTAACAATAGGAAACTCCAAGTACCATACATAACTAGTCACTGCGTACATTGTGACTATATAAACATGCAATATCGTTTTTATGAAAAAAGACGAGCCTAAAATGTAGTTTAAAAAATAAAAACTTGGAACAAAAAGCACTGGTTTTGTTTTTTTGTCGGGGGAAAAGAAGAGCTTTCGAGTCTTCGGTTGCCAGAGTTCAGTAATTTTATTCCCCCATTCAGAGCTTTTCTGTAAAAAGAACACATAATCTATCCGGTGTTTTACCTCAACATTTACAATCTGGCAACCATATGCACGCAAGCTCTCACTCTCGCGCGTGCGGTGATCTGAAAACACCAATAAACAAGTAAGCTGCATTTGATCGATCTCCATTAAAGTGTCATTCAGTCTATCTGTGTTCTGTCAGGAGTCAGGATCGCTGTTTGTGATTGTGTTAGCTAGCTGAACAACTGCACTTGTTTGAGCTGCTGAAATAAGCCAATCAGAGCAGAGCTCATCATTAATATTCATGACCCTTCCAAATAAGGCAAAAAACCGAGCATTACATCCTAGGCACAATTTCTAGGGTTGTAAATAGACCTGTAAAACTGTATCAGGACAATTTTTGCCCTTAAATACGCCACACTATGTAGATATCACAGAACAATTTTAAAATATTGTTTCAAATCATTCTAGGGCACCTTTAAAGCATGTTTGTAATATTTCAGTAAAAAAACAAAACAAAAAACAGCTGTATGATTTTGTAGAATCTTTAAAGGTTAAGGTTTTCTGGATTATCATTGGCCCCTGCCAGTTGGTAGACATCTGGCTGCTAAGGTGCCATCAGATTACCATCGTTCTGATGTCATTTTATTTTGGCTCTTGAGTCATACATTTAGCTGTACTAGTCACATGACAGTTGATATGATTGGCTTAAAACTGTTCTGTGGTTCAATAAGCAAAGACTGAAGATTGAGTGGGTCATTAGTATTACAGCTCCTAATGGCAAGTGTCTGGCCTCATTTGTCATTCTTCAGAGTATCAGAATCCCCCAGCTCAAAGCTTCATCTCCTGTTGTGCAGAGAGAATAAATTGTTTTAACAGCAGGGCCTCATCTCATAAAGAGGCTTGCAGCAGGAAGTGTGGATATCTCTTGAGTGATGCATTAGGATAAAGGTCACCGTCTGGGGCAGCTGTCTGGGTCTGTACTTTTTCTCCAGTCCCACTTAAAGAAAAATCTTCTCATAGGCAGAGAACTGCCTGCTGACCCTCTTATTGTTTTAACAGAGCAATGTGATTTTTAATGAGCTGAAGGTGAGCTCAGGAAATCGTGGGCAGGAAGAAAGTTTATACATGGCTGTCAGGAACTTGAATAATTTTGGTCAGTAGCTTATTTAGAAGGCTTTCATTACTAATCTTTTATTTCTCCATTTCAAATATATCAAACAACTCTCATTAATAGACAGAAGAAGACGGAGACAGACTAAAGCCATAACCACTTTGGCAGCATATCCAAGACAATGGGAGAAATCTACCTGCAAAGCTACAGTACTGTAACATATTAGGCTCTTGTGAAAAAATGTATAATGTGAGGATGTTTTCAAAAATAATGTTCTTAGATTTTATCAATTAACTTCTATAAACTAAGGCAAACCAATATTTGGTTTACCACCTTCTGCCTTTTAGACAGCTTTTTTCCAAGGTACACTTTTCTTTTTAAATTCATGAAATACATACAGAAATTGTACAAAATGTACGTATTGAGAAATAACAAACAAAACACAATAGACGAACAGCAATATAATGGAAGATGAGAGAGAGAAAGAAAAGGGGGGAAAAAAGAAAGATCTTGTAGTTAGAAATATATGTCCTTTGGGAGTTGTTACATTTTATTTTAAAGGGTATTTAGTCATTTAACATATTTTAACGCCCCAAACCTGACTCCCCTGTGCTTACAAAAATCTTACAGTTAATTAACAGTAAATAAATAACAATTAACTCAAAATTATTGTTTGGAATATAAACTAATATTTCCTAGTAACACCTTCCTAACTTGTTTCCACCACAATCTTTTGTGACAATTGAGTTTATATCTTTTAATTCTGAGAAAAATATCAGCATTGCAAGATAGAAACTTGTTTTTGTTGAAAAAACTGTTAAGGGAAAAAAAAAATTCTCTTTTTTTACTTTTTATTTCAGAGTTGTTACTGACTTCCTAATTCAGAAAAAACAGTCATGTCATGCATAATCATTACCATCATTGATCATTTTGGTCATTTTTGAGAACTTGCTCTCATCCCTGATGGTAATATGTATTATATGTAGTTAGTGTTATGTTGTAATAAAATAATAAATTATATATATTTATATATTATATATTTATATATTTAATGCTGATATGACTATATTAATGCTGATTTAAAAAAAATACTATTTTAAGGAATTTAAATTCTTTTTGAGTTTTGTGTTTTGAACAATATTTTAAAAAGATGAGAGTATTCATTAGAAATTATTTGCGAATACAAAATATTCTTAATTTTAATCTTAAATTAGAAAATAAGATGAAAGTAAGAGTAAAGAATGTTATTCTTAAGAGTGTTTTGTGAACCTGGCCCCAGAATATCATAGAGACAGTCAAGTATACACCCTATAAACTGAGTATAAACTGCCATGATTTCACTAGTTTCACAATTTAAATGCAAATGTAAAGTAAGCAACCAACATGCTCTGAAGTGACCACCCACATGAAACGCTTAATATTTTTTATGCAAAAAAAATAATGACCTTTGTCACTAACCCACACCCCCTGCAGCCTCTACCCTGACTTTAACATCTAACAGTTTGAATGTTATTACTCTCAACAGCTGACTACAGTACCAGTGAGATGCTGGTCAACATGGGCAACCTGCCACTAGATGAGTTTTACCCAGCAGTTGCCATAGTGACTTTGATGCGTATCCTGCGTGATCCCTCGCTGTCCAATCACCACACCATGGTGGTGCAGGCCGTCACCTTTATTTTCAAATCGCTTGGCCTGAAATGTGTGCAGTTCCTGCCTCAGGTTATGCCCACCTTTCTCAACGTCATCAGAGTGTGTGATGCCAGCATCAGAGAGGTACAATTCTGTAAAAAAAAATAGTAAAGCTTTTTCAGCGCAATGAGTTTCTGTTGGTCTTTCTGGACACTGTTTTGTTTATGAGGTAATGCTTTTTACAAAAAAATATTTTGAATTGAACATTGAAATCCAGTATCACACTGAAGTGTAAATATATGTTGATGCTTTGCCAATACATTGCAATACATAACGTGTTCTTCTGTTACTGTGGTGTATTGTCTTTGACCATCAATCAATGAGGCTTGTCTTTTTTTTTTTAAAGGAATATTCCGGGTTAAGATAAATCAACAGCTTTTTATGACAATGTTAGTTACACAAAAAAAGTATTTTGACCGTCTTTTGAGAAACCGCAGTAAATTAGGGCCACATTTTGAATGATTTAAAAGCGTGTGTGAAGTTAATCAGTAATAAAATTAATTAAAAAAAAAATATATATATTTTTATATTTTATTTAAATAAAATCGACTGAGCTGAAGTTTTATCATAATAAAATTATAAATTCTCAAAACCTCTTCTCTAATAATAAATACAATTCTTAAATGCTTAATAATAAATACAATTCTCAAAACCTCTTCTCCAATAATAAATACAATTCTCAAAACCTCTTCTCCAATAATAAATACAATTCTTAAATGCTCAATAATAAATAAAATCCTCAAAACCTCTTCTACAATAATAAATACAATTCTTAAATGCTCAATAATAAAAACAATTCTCAAAACCTTTTCTCAGATGATAAATCAAATGCAAATGCAATTTCATTTCCTCATTTGGGGAAATATAAATTGACAAAAAAAAGTTAAATATAATTATTTTCGCTTTATACACACATGCACGCACATAGCTGTTAATCTAAATCATCTACCCGCCACCCACTCAAACCTATGATTTTCTCTGATTTAGATATTCACACCCGATCGTCACATTACTAATTCTCAATGTTAAACGTGATGATATGGTAATTTGACTGAAGTAGGCTGATATTAAATGAACATTAGGCTATTTAAAGTAAAAGTTCTTCTTTGGCCAAATTGCATTTCCTTTATCGCCTGAACACCGGGTTTACACCCTGACATAAACACAAATTGTCACTGCAACTTCCTGAAAACAAATGCAAGGAATTATTTGCGTTCATACAAAGCAAAAGCTGACTTTATGAAAAAAAAATTATCTTTATCTCCTGGCTTTAGGAGAGCTTTTAATTGATTTGACGTAACTTATTTTTCAGTTTTATTTATTTATTTATTTATTTTTGTTGATTGTTTCAAATCTGTAGCGATTTGAGATTCTGCTTAATGTAAAGTGCATTACAAATAAAATGTATTATTATTATTATTATTATTATTATGAGTTAGTCATATACATCGTTCAGGCATAACATTATGACCACCTTCTAATATTATGTTGGTCACACTTTTGCTGCCAAAACAGCCCTGACCCGTCGAGGCATGGACTCCACTAGACCCCTGAAGGTGTGCTGTGGTATCTGGCACCAAGGTGTTATCAGCAGATCCTTTTAAGTCCTGTAAATTGCAAGGTGGGGCCTCCATGGATTGGACGTGTTTGTTCAGCACATCCCACAGATGATCGATTTGATTGAGATCAGGGGAATTTGGAGGCTAACTCAACACCTCAAACTCGTTGTTGTGCTGCTCAAACCATTTTTTCTTTGTGGCAGGGCGCATTATCCTGCTGAAAAAGGGCCACAGCCACCAGGGAATACCGTTTTCATGAAAAGGTGTACATGGTTTGCAACAATGCTAGGTAGGTGGTACGTGTCAAAGTAGCAGCCACATAGATGGCAGGACCCAAGGTTTCCCAGCAGAACATTGCCTAAAGCATCAAACTGCCACCGCCGGCTTGCCTTCTTCCCATAGTGCATCCTGGTGCCGTGTGTTCCCCAGGTAAGCGATGCACACTCCCCAACCATCCACGTGATGTAAAAGAAAACATGATTCATCAGACCAGGCCACCTTCTTTCAGTGCTCTGTGGTCCAGTTCTAATGGTCACATGCCCACTGTTGGCGCTTTTGGCGGTGGACAGGAGTCAGCATGGGCACCCTGACTGGTCTGCGGCTATGCAGCTCCATAAGAAACAAACTGCGATTCACTATGTGCGGAACCAGCATTAACTTTTTTGAGCTACAGTAGTTTGTCGGTTTGATCGGACCACACGGGCCAGCCTTTGCTGCCCACGTGTATCAATGAGCCGGTTCACCACTGTTCCTTTCTTGGACCACTTTTGATAGATACTGACCACTGCAGACAGGGATCACCCCACATAAGCTGCAGTTTTGGAGATGCTCTGATCCAGTTGTCTAGCCATCACAATTTGGCCCTTGTGAAACTCTCTCAAATCCATACGTTTGCCCATTTTTCCTGCTTCTAACACATCAACTTTGAGGACAAAATGTCTGCCTAATATATCCCACCAACTAACATGTGCCATGATGAAGAGATAATCAGTGTTATTCACTTCATAATGTTATACCTGATCGGTGTATATGCAGTGCTTCTCAGCCGTTACATATCACATACCCAGCACTTGATTCGTTCTGGTTAACTATTTTAGTAAAACGCTCTCACACGATACTTTTCTTTACTTCGATCCTTTTTTGTTAATATATAATATATATATAAAGTTGATGCTTCAGTAATGCATCATGTTAAATTGCATTTAACATTTTATTCATAATTTTAGCTGCCATTTTGAGAATTTAAGAGTTTATTATTTGGTCATTTAATTAAATAAAAATGTTGTTAAGAAAAAAAAATCCATGCCTTGAATATTAAATTAGCTTCATGTACAGTAGCGTACTTCTGAATTTGGAATTTCTTAGCTATCAAGTTTCGGTTGTACCTATCCTGCCATTTCCTTCTCTGGGCATCTTTCTCTAATTTAATCTTTTTTCTGCAGTTCCTTTTCCAGCAGATGGGGATGGTTGTGTGCTTTGTCAAGATCCACATCCGGCCATACATGGATGATATCTTCACACTAATTCGGGTGAGAGATTTATTCACATATCTAAACAAGCTATTAAGCCTCAAAAATGTGCACTTAATACTACTTAATACTGCACACGACACCACAGTGGCACAGTGGTAATGACGCAAGCGTTTCTCACAGACATCGCTGAAAAGTTTGTAGTTCAGTCGGCGAGAGAGAGAGAGCTCACTTCTTTTGAATGTGTTTGATTGCTGATCGCTCACTCAGCACACACGTGTCAGTTGGATTAAAACAAAACTTTATTTGTAAAGTAAAAACTTTTTCCTACATTATTACAGGAAAATGTCATGTGATTACACTGGAGCAGCTCTAAATATGCGCTGTAGATGAAATGCAATAGGGCAATAAAATGAGCAGTGAACAGAAAAGTATAACAAAAGCTCATAAAACACATTTTAGAGCGTGTTATACAGTCTCCCGGTAGCCAGAAATGACAATGCTACTGCAACACGCAACGCCACATATATAGCCCGCCAGTGATGAACAGTTGAGCATCTTTCTTCAGCAAGCAACTGTCGCAAATGAAATTCAACGTTCACTGTCGCATCTTAAAAGCCCATCGGATTCAATTTCATTAGAGGGGTCATGAACTGCATTTTTTTTTAGAGTGTTCCCTGAGGGCCACTTATAATGTTACATCAAAAACATCCTAATTTAGAATAAATATGCTATTTTCTATTCTGCGTGCCGCATTCAAGACTTGGAAGTAAACACTTACTGCTATAATTGGGTAACATTTTGCATATTAAAATAATTTTCAACGTCCCTGACATTACACAAGGTCTTGTTTGAAAAAAATCTGATGTTGAAAAATATCTCGTGACATAGTTAAAACATTTGCCAACAATGTGAAACATTTATGTGTATTAAATATGGTTTATAAATCTTGGTTGTGGCAAAAAACATTTAAGTACTTAGTTACCACAGTTATAATTGTCAAAGGATGATTTAGTGTTTCATGTGAACAGAATTATGAATCATTGATTGTTATTCTCATAGGCTATTCATAGTTCATGCTTTTCAATAAAGTAAAAATCATATAAATTGTAATTTGCAGTGTCTTGTTTTGAATAAAATGAAATGTGTTGTAATCAGAGTGGAAAGTAACAAATTACATTTACTTGCGTTGTTATTGAGTAGTTTTTCTGTGTACTTTTTGTACAGTATTGTACTTCGCTACATTTTAAACCATATCCGTTACTGAGTAAAAATAGATAAATAAATAATACAAAGGGGGAAAATCGAACTCCAAGTCAAGTCAACTTTATTTATATAGCGCTTTTAACAATTCAGATTGTTTCAAAGCAGCTTCACAGTGTTAAACAGGAAAATAATGCAACAGAATATATTTTGATTATCATACAGTGACAATGTGGGCTTAGATCTGTAATTAGATCAGTAATTTAGTCTATATGGTTAATCTAGTTTAATAATTAGATTTATTTGTAAATTTATTTGAAAAATTTAGTGTCCCCAACTGAGCAAGCCAAGCCAGAGGTGACTGGCAAGGAAACCAAAACCCCATCAGGGGACCTAATGGAGAAAAATAAACCTTGGGAGAAACCAGGCTCAGTCGGGGTGCCTGTTCTCTTCTGGCCAATTAACAAACAGCGTATTATTATTATTATTCTGGCAATTTTACAGGTCAGAGGTCATAATAGATCGGAATATTCGAAATATCCGTGGCAACACGCCGGAGACTGGTTTATTGAGGATGATGTATTGATTAAATAATTATTAAAAATAAATAATTAGAAATATCGGAGCCATTACGCGGAGACAGGTTTTTATTGAGGATGCCGTATTGATTAAAAAATTACTAAAGTGTAATATTCGAAAGATCGGCGGAAACACGCTGGAGACAGGTTGTTTTGTGGATGACATATCGATTTAAAGAATTATTAACTAGGACTATTCAAACAATTGGAGTCATCACGCCGGAGACAGGTTTATTGAGGATGCCGTGTCGATGAGGCAGCTTAAGGGGGAGTCTAAATGACACGGTCTCTGCAGACACTTCAGGGTCATGTGTTGGTCACATCTGGGTGCAGGATCGAAAAGTGGGGAAAAGGATCGACCGCCTGCAGTTGATTTAGATATTCTAGGTATTTTCAACTGGCCAGAGTTTAGAGACCGCAATAGACGTGATGGAGTATAATGCGTTAAGAGCTCGCTTAAGTACTTGGGAGCTAAACCATTTATTGCTTTATAAGTAAAAAGCAAGATTTTAAAATGTATGCGATGTTTAATAGGGAGCCAGTGCAGTGTTGACAGAACTGGACTAATATGATCGTACTTCCTGGTTCTAGTAAGAACTCGAGCTGCTGCGTTTTGGACCAGCTGGAGTTTATTTATTAGGCGAGCAGGGCAACCACCCAGTAGAGCATTACAATAATCTAGCCTTGAGCTCATGAACGCATGTACTAATTGTTCAGCATTTTGCATTGAAAGCATGTGACGTAATTTAGATATATTTTTAAGATGGTAGAATGCAGTTTTACAGATGCTAGAAACGTGGCTTTCAAACAAAAGATTGGTATCAAAGAGCACACCCAGGTTCCTCACTGACGACGAGGGCTTGACAGAGCAGTCATCGAGGGTTAGACAGTATTCTAGGGCACTACTTGTGGAGCTTTTCTGTCCAATAATTAAAAATTCAGTTTTATCTGAATTAAGTTGCAGGAAATTACTATTCATCCAATTTTTAATATCAGCTATGCATTCCGTTAATCTTGTGAATTGGTAAGTTTCTTCAGGGCGTGAAGAAATATAGAGCTGAGTATCATCAGCATAACAATGAAAACTAACGCCATGCTTCCTAATGATATCTCCCAGTGGTAGCATATACAGGGTGAAAAGCAACGGTCCTAACCCTGAGCCTTGCGGTACTCCATACTGAACTTGTGATCGGTGTGACATCTCTTCATTTACTGCTACAAACTGATAACGGTCAGAAAAGTAAGATTTAAACCATGCCAATGCAGTTCGACTAATGCCAACATAATTTTCGAGTCTATTCAAAAGAATATTGTGATCGATAGTATCGTATGCAGCGCTAAGATCGAGTAACACTAATAGAGAGATACAACCACGATCAGATGATAAGAGTAAATCATTTGTAACTCTAATTAGAGCAGTCTCAGTACTATGATATGGTCTAAATCCTGACTGGAAATCCTCACATATACCATTTCTTTCTAAAAAGGAACATAATTGTGAAGACACGGCCTTTTCTAATATTTTTGATAGAAACGGTAGATTCGAGATTGGTCTGTAATTGACTAATTCTTTAGGATCAAGTTGCGGTTTTTTAACAAGTGGTTTAATTACAGCCAACTTAAACGTTTTTGGTACATATCCTAATGTCAAGGATGAATTAATAATATTAAGCAGAGGATCTATGACCTCTGGAAGCATCTCTTTTAATAGCCTAGTCGGTATAGGGTCAAGCATACATGTTGTTGATTTTGATGATTTAACAAGTTTAGCCAATTCTTCTCCTCCTATAGCAGTGAATGAGTGTAATTTTTCCTCAGTGACACTATGACAATGTTCTGTCTGAAGTGATACTGTAGTAGACGGCTGCATGGTTATAATTTTATTCCTAATGTTATCAATCTTACTAGTAAAGAAGTTCATAAAGTCATTACTGCTGTGTTGTTTACAAACGCGTCAGAAGTTGAAGCTTTATCCTTTGTTAATTTAGCCACTGTATCGAATAAATACCTAGGGTTGTGTTTGTTTTCATCTAAAAGAGTTGAGAAATAAGCAGATCTAGCAGTTTTTATGGCCTTTCTGTATGCAATCATGCTCTCTTTCCACAAATTGCAAAAAACCTCCAGTTTTGTTTTCTTCCAGCTGCGCTCCATTTTTCTGGCTGCTGTTTTAAGGGCCCGAGTGTGCTCGTTGTACCAATGCGTTGGATTATTTGCTTTAATCTTCTTTAAGCGCCGAGGAGCAACTATGTCTAAAGTGCTAGTTAATAGAGAGTCAGTAGTCTCTGTTGCAACATCAAGTTCCTCTTGGCTATCTGTAATGCTGAGGAGATGGAACTGATGAGGAAGATTATGTATAAAGCAATCTTTAGTCGCAGCGGTTATAGTCCTGCCATATTTGAAGCAGGGATGGCTTTGCAGCTTTAGCTAAATTAAGTATACATGATATTAGGTAATGATCTGAGATGTCATCGCTCTGCTGCAGAATTTTAATGGTATCAACATTTAGTCCATGTGACAGTATTAGATCTAAAGTATGATTAAGGCGATGAGTGGGTCGACACGTGTTGTCTAACTCCAATAGAGTTTAGAATGTCTTTAAATGCCAATCCCAATGCGTCTTTTTCATTGTCAACATGGATATTAAAATCACCAACAATTAGTACTTTATCTGCAGCCAGTACTAACTCTGATAGAAAACCAGCAAATTCTTTGATAAAGTCTATATTGTGCCCTGGTGGCCTGTATACAGTAGCCAACACAAATGTCAAACGGGATTTATCATTTACACTACACAACGTTACATAAAGCACCAAAACTTCAAAGGAATTATATTTGAAACTAGACTTCTGAGTAATACTGAAGATATCATTATAAATTACAGCAACACCTCCCCCTTTTCCTTTCAGACGTGCCTCGTGTTTATGACAATAATCTTGGGGAGTGGACTCATTTAAAGTAATGTAGTCGTCAGGTTTTAGCCAGGTTTCTGTCAAACACAGCACATCTAGGTTATGATCTATAATCATATCATTAACAATAAGCGTTTTTGGCGAAAGGGATCGAATATTCAGCAACCCGAGATTTATCAATTGTTCATCCGTATTATATCTGTTGTTTATTTGTTGGACATCAATTAAATTTTTACTGTTGAATGGTTTTGATGGTTTTTTGTATTTACTGATTCGGGGAACAGACACAGTCTCTATGTGATAATATCTAGGTGAAAGCTTCTCTATGTGCTGGGATTTAGCTGACTCTGGTGACGTGAGACAGCTAGCAGACGGTTGGTTTAGCCAGTTTGTCTGCTTCCTGACCTGGGCCCCAGTGAGTCAAGGTTTAGCTCTAAGACTATGTGCCAAATTACTAGAGAGAAGAGCAGCACCAGCCCGGGTAGGATGAATGCCGTCTATCTTCATCATGTCGGGTCTGCCCCAAAAACTTTTCCAATTGTCTATGAACCCTGTTATTTTGCGGACACCACTTAGACAACCAGCCATTGAGTGATGATAATCTGCTAACTATTTCATCACTCCTTTTAACAGGGAGGGGGCCAGATAAACAGACTACCGGTGACATCGTACTTGCGAGTTTACACACCTCTTTAATGTTCATTTTGGTGATCTCCGACTGAAGAAGTCGAACATCATTAGTGCCGACGTGAATAATAATCTTAGAGAATTTACGATTAGCTTTAGCCAGCACTTTTAAATTTGCTTTGATGTCAGGCGCTCTGGCTCCCGGTAAACATGTGACTATGGTGGCTGGTGTCTCTATTTTCACATTCCGTGTAATAGAATCGCCAATAACTAGGGCACTTTCAACAGGATCCTCAGTGGGTGCATCACTGAGTGGGGAGAACCTGTTTGATGTTCTAATCGGAACGGAAGAGTGGTTTTTAGATCCGCGAATATGCTGTCTCACAGTCACCCAATTGCCCTGCTGCAAGGGCTCAGCCGGAACCAAACAATGAGTGTTCACTAAGCTAGTTGCATCCAAAGCAGTATCTAAAGCTGTTACATTCTCACTACTCTCACATAAAGTCTAGATGCGTGTCTCTAAATCTGAAATCTTCTCCGTCAGCCTGATTAATTCCTTACATTTAACACATGTGAAGCCCTGTTTGCCAACGGAGATGGATATGCTAAACATGTAGCATGCAGTGCAAGTGACAATGACAGGAGAAGAAGACATGGCTTACCGTATTTGTTGATAAATCCAAAACTTACCACACAACTTACTCCACTTACTTTGTTTGATGGAGTCTATTTAATAATCCAACTCACCACAGTTGTCTAATGAACTCAGAAAACAGGAGACCCGGGTTTTGGGATGGAAAGCTACCAGGCTAGCGAAAAGCTAACACGTGGTAGTGATTTAGATTAAAAGCTAGTGATGTCAAATTTAACTTGATAGGCTATATTAAACAATATATGGTGATGAGTAAGTTATATTTAGCAGTATAGATAACAAAGAAAATATCAAAAAGAGATTCAAACGCAGCTATACAGAGCTACAAACACTGAAGCATGCAGCAGTAGGTAGACTGGAGCAATCGATCAGGGAGCAATCGATCAGATCAGGGAGCAATCGATCCAATCATTTTCATGAGCTGTATGCCAAAATCATCAGTATTAAAACAATAAAAGACCTGAAATATTTCAGTTGGTGTGCAATGAATCTAAAATATATGAAATTTAAATTTTATCATTATATTATGGAAAATAATGAACTTTTATCACAATATGCTAATTTTTTGAGAAGGACCTGTATTATTTTAAATATCAGCTAAAGACTTTTACGTTAGGCTATATTAAAAAAATCCCTGAAAGATAAATCAATGTGTAGTCTTATGTGTGGTGCTATAGAAGACGGCCATATGATTTTTTGGTTGTATGAAATTATGAATATGCTCTGGCTTTATGAGCACAAAGCAATAGTGACACATGCAAAAAACACTGTTACCCACACTTGTGTCTTGTATCATTTTGTTGCTATTGTAATCTTGTGTTTGCCTTTGTCTCGTACTACATGAGTCAAATCAAATCAACTTTATTTATATAGCGATTTTAACAATGCAGATTGTTTCAAAGCAACTTTAGTGTTAAACAGGAAAATAATGCAAAAGAATATATTTCAATTATCATACAGTGACAATGTGGGCTTTAGATCAGTAATTTAGTTTATATGGTTAATTTAGTTAATTCGATTTATTTGGAAATTTTGTTGAAAAGTGTAGTGTCCCCAACTGAGCAAGCCAAGCCAGAGGCGAAAGTGGCAAGGAAACCCAAACCTCTTCAGGTGACCTAATGGAGAAACCAGGCTCAGTCGGGGTGCCAGTTCTCCTCTGACCAATTAACAAACAGCGTATGATTATTATTCTGGCAACTTTATAGGTCAGAGGTCATAATAGATTGGAATATTCAAAAGATCGGAGGCAACACGCCGGAGACGGGTTTATTGAGGATAATGTGTCAATTAAATAATTATTAAATATAAATAATAGAAAAATCGGAGTCATCACGTGGGAGACTGGTTTATTGAGGATGCCGTATTGATTAAACAATTATTAAATTACTATATACAAAAGATCGGAGTCATCACGCCTGAGACAGGTTTTATTGAGGATACCATATTGATGAAACAATTACTAAAGTGTAATATTCGAAAGATCGGAGGCAACACGGCGGAGACGGGTTGTATTGAGGATGACATATCGATTTAAAGAATTATTAACTAGGAATATTCAAACAATCGGAGTCATCACACCGGAGACAGTTTCAGGGGGAGTCTAATTGACACGGTCTCTGCAGACACTTCAGGGTCATGTGTTGGTCACGTCTGGGTGCAGGTCCACCATCTGATCTGGATACAGCCTGGATCCGGCTGACTGCAGTATACCTCAGGATAAAACAGAGAGACTATCATTAGCGTGATATCATTAGCGATCAATAGATGCCATTCTTCTGATGATGTAACGAGTACATCAGGTGTTATGGGAAGTGTTCCCGGTTCCGGCTGACCTAGTTAATGCAGCCTGATAATCATTTAATTGAAAAGGTGTTTTATGTGTATGCCATAGAAAAGAGATGTGTTTTTAGTCTAGATTTAAACTGACAGAGTGTGTCTGCTCCCCGAACAATGCTAGGAACAATGTACTAACTGTTCAGCATTTTGCAATGAGAGCATGTGCCGTAATTTAGATATATTTTTAAGATGGTAATATGCAGTTTTACAGATGCTAGAAACGTGGCTTTCAAATGAAAGATTGGTATCAAAGAGCACACCCACGTTCCTCACTGACGACGAGGACTTGACAAAGCAGCCATCAAGTGTTAGACAGTATTCTAGGTTACTACTTGTGAAGATTTTTTTTCCAATGATTAAAAATTCAGTTTTGTCTGAATTAAGTTGCAGGAAATTACTGGTCATCCAATTTTTTTATAATCTATACATTCCGTTAATCTTGTGAATTGGTAAGTTTCTTCAGGGCGTGAAGAAATATAGAACTGAGTATCGTCAGCATAACAATAAAAACTAACGCCATGCTTCCTAATGATATCTCCCAAAGGGTGAAAAGCAAAGATCCTAGCACTGAGCCCTGCGGTACTGTAGCCACAATGAGGATGGCTGTTCATCTGGCAAACGGCCAGATGTCTCGCGCCTCTCGTGAAGCGCGTTATCAGATCATGATCATACGAATGATCTTATAAACGGCGCCACGATGTCTGAAAGACCACTCTTTGATCACCGTTGGGAGATAACGACCAGGCTCTGTAGTGACTTTTATTGCCCAAATGGCCCTGCCGCGAACTCTGACACCTCACACACACACCTAGAAACACACACATAGAATGTTCACCAAGTCCATGGAAGAATAGATGGTTAAAAGCCACCGAAAAACGTACTAAATGTATACTTTTCTGTCTGAATGTTTGTATATGTGTCTGTAATAATAAGGGGGATTATATGAATGTTAACTCAAACTATTTAGGACAATAGACAGTGGAAAACCTGGACTTGTGTGTTTTCCACCTTGCAGACCAGTGGTTCATGGTGTCTTTAGAACCGAGAGAACTCCATCGTACCGAATCTGGTAAAATAATTTAAAGGACATGCATTATTACAAAGATGCCAGCTTTGTAAAGAAAAATGCATGAACCTGTCTGCCCCGGATAGTAGCCAGGGGGAGGAACTCAGCCGAACAAAGAACTTTGTTTCACAGCAGCTCAGATCGATTGTACCATCCAGGAAATGGGTGTTGCTCTCTTATCGATAAGTACCAATGCGATCCTCATTCCTTGGCCTTTGCTAGTGCTTTGCATTGCAATCCGCCACCCGCTTTCCAGCCCCCGAGTGCATTCTTCAGAGAGGATACAGGACGCTTCCAGCACACTTAAGAGACCCGCGTCCAGCCACACTTCTCCGAAAACCGAGAGCCACTACCAACCGACTTCAAAAGGAACCACGGAACGCGCGGGACATTTGAACTCAGAATACATGCACACACCCAATGAGCCAAAACCAAAGCAAGTATTCTTATTTTCTACAATCCGAACTGTTGTTGAAAGGTCGTGTTATTCCCCTTTTAGGGACGAGTTCAATTCATTGAGGGCTCTTTGTAACAAACTGAAGTGAACGCTGTTTATCTTCTCTCTTTCTCTCTCTCTTTATTTTTGTTTTCTTTCATTCTTTTCGTTTAGGTACCATTTTAGTTTAATTTCCTATCTATATTTCTACTCTCTTTAGGCATATTTAGTATGTACTTTCTGTGTGAATTGTAGTGTTATCTTTAGTCTGTGTTTATTAAACTTCCAAAAGATATTTTTTAATTGAAGCTGTTATTCTTCTACATACACAAAGTCAATGAAACTTACAATCCTGAACGTTACCTAAAGCTGCCTTATGCTACGATTTTAGTAACATAACTGTACGAACATACGAAATATTAATTTGTCCTGATCAGTAAAGTTAATGCTTCTTATGCTCTCGTAAAAGCAGTAATCCCTTATTGAGAATTGATTTGAAAGTCTATAACTAATTTGCAGGACAAACTTAGTAAGATAACTTCAAGCAATTCCTTAAAGGTTACTTGTATTTAATTAAATATTTTCCTTATTGGAAAATTTTAATAAACGTAATGAACGACTAGCAAATTATATTCATAAACTCATGAATATTATATCCCTTTTGAGTTAATTATTCCCCGAGATATTCAACTCATAGTTGATATTGTTACAGTACTCCATACTGAACTTGTGATCGTTGTGACATCTCATCACTTACTACCACAAAGTCGTCTTATATTCAGGGTCGTCTTATATTCGGGTATATGCTGTATTTCTGACAGAAAGGGTAGATTTGAGATTGGCCTGTAATTGTCTAATTATGTAGGATCAAGTTGCATTTTTTTTAATAAGTGGTTAAATAATAGCCAACTTAAATTTTTTCGGTACATATCCTAATGACAAAGATGAATGAATGATATTAAGAAGAGGATCCATGACCTCTGGTAGCATCTCTTTTAATAGCCTTGCTGGTACAGGGTCGAGCATACATGTTGTTGATTTAGATGATTTGACGAGTTTATCCCAGCCTGACGTGGTCATACTCAATTCTAGTCAGAATATGAGTCTGATACCGCCTCATTGGGCTTAGATTATTGGGGCATGTTTCAACCTAACCAGGAAAGACCTCAATTGGATAGACTTACAACCAATCAGAGCAATGGAACGACGCATAGCGTTAGTTGCCAAATGTCAACAGAACTCAACAACACTGTGTTGCCAAGTCCGTGTTTTTCCCGCTGTTTGTTCTCCATGTCTGCAGATTGAAGCGACCCCAATTATGTGATATATAGACCCTTGAATGTGAATTTTAGCAGGCAACCTTGCCAAAATAACATATTTATCCCCCAAACGCCATTTATTTCTCTGGAGAACCTCCCCGGAAAGCTATTGGGATTGTTTTGGGCTATAGTTTTGAGTAGCAATTGTGTGCGACATTGCAAAAAAAGTTGGTAACCCTGTCTGCACGCACCCTGGAATAAGTAACGTTAGAAGAAAAAGATGAGTGTAAACGATCTTTGCCAGTGTTGTAAAAAAATTATTTAAGGATACACAGAGTACTTACCAACACGATCATTTCTGAGAGAAATAGTGAAGGTGTTCTTCGTTTAGGATAAGAGCAAATTCAACCCAAGCGCCTTCGATGATGTGGAGGATTGTACGTTTACTGTTTATCATCTGTCTATCATCGTCTGAAGCCCGCCCTTACAATTTCATTGGTCCGAACAGTTTCTGGCATAATTACTCCTCTATGGATCGAGTCCAGACCGAATTGCCTGAGCCAAAATGTTGTGGGTGGGGCTAAATTCGGCTGGCAGTGAATGTGTGTAATTTTTCCTCAGTGACACTACAATGCTCTGTACAATGGCTGCATGGTTACAATTTTCTTCCTAATATTATCAATCTTACACATAAAGAAGGTCATAAAGTCATTACTGCTGTGCTGTTTACAAACATCAGAATTTTAAACTTTATTTTTGGTTAATTTAGCCACTATATCGAATAAATATCTAGGTTTGTTTTCTCTAAGAGAGTTGAGAAATAAGCAGATCTAGCTGTTTTTACGGCCTTTCTGCATGCGAACGTGCTCTTTCCTTAACCTTTCAGACACACGGCTTGTGTTTATAACAATAATCTTGTGGGGTGGACTCATTTAAAGTAATATAGTTGTCAGGTTTTAGACAGGTTTCTGTAAAACACAGCACATCTAGATTATTATATGTAATGATCCTCCTTATTATATCTGTTGTTTATTTGTTGGACATCAATTAAAATATTACTGTTGAATGATTTTCATGTTTTTTTGTATTTACTAATTAGGGGAATAGACACAGTCTCTATGTGATAATATCTAGGTGAAAGAGTCTGTGTTGGGATTTACCTGACTTCTGTAACTTGAGGCAGCTAGCAGGCGGTCGGGTAAGCCAGTCCGTTTGCTTCCTGACATGCATGAATGTGTGTGCTGAGCTAAAGAGGCAGTGATGTAGAACTAGGCGTTGATCTTTTACAAAGGTGTTCTTTTGTCACACTATTATGTAATAATGTAACAAAATCTGAAACGAGTCACATTCTGAGCTTGGTTTCTATAAAATCTGTATTTGGACTAACGAGTAAGTTTTGAGGTTTGAAACTTTCAGGACAGTACAAAAAGATAAAGGAAAATTAGATTTCTCAATTCATGACTCCTTTAAAAGTGATGAGCTCTATATTTTCTCACCATCGCTGATGTCACAAGTCTGTTGCTTTTATGGATGTGAATTCTTGAATTTGCGTGTGAATTGAAGATCAGATTTGTATTCTTTTTGTGGAGACACATTTACATAAGTGGAAAAGTGTAAATTAAACTATTTTTACTGATCAGATAGCTATCCGTTAAAACAGCTAAAACAAAGTGAGTCCATGGAGTCTTTGACACTGTCCTTTTTCAAATTTCATGTTATTTTATAACATAACTTAAAAAATTGGGGGAGAACTATATATAGGGAACACTTAGATATGTTTTCTCTTCTACAGGAATACTGGACTCCGAACAACCCCATGCAGAACACCATTATTTTGTTGATTGAGCAGATTGTGGTGGCTCTAGGAGGAGAATTCAAACTTTACCTGCCACAGCTCATCCCTCATATGCTAAGAGTCTTCATGCATGACAACAGCCCTGGACGTAGCGTCACCATTAAGGTAAATGCATACACTGATATGAGTGTTAAAGTAGCAATGCTTCTAAATAGGTTTGGGGAATAATCGATTCACCAAAGCATAAAAAAAAAATCTCAAATGATTCTAGATTGATACACATATTATAGTATACATATATAGTATTGTTACAACTGCATTTGAGCCTATGTGTTTTTACATATTTTATATTACGTTATATGTGTGATATCTAAAGTTCTGTTCTGTTTGCCATCATTCATGCATATTTATGCTCAATTTTCTTAAATCAGGGTTTAGCTTTCATGGGAGAAATTGAGTTTTGTCATATAGCAAAGTGGTGCACACTTCTAGCGTAGTCACAGTTTCAGAGATGACTTTCATTTTCTTTTCAAAATCATTGTTCCTTTTTTAATAGGAACTTTGGCGCTGCTTTATGGCGTTGACGCTATGGGAACACTTCTGTTTGAACCGGTGTCTAAAACATGTGTATACACGTGGCAATTCAATTGGCCGAGCGTATAGCGTGATGATGTGGAACAGTGCATCATAACCAAAGCCATAAATAGATGCCTGAAAAACACGTCATCAGCTTCTTTGTCTTCAGGAGCCGTATGTCTGTTAAGTTTGCGAATATTGTAAAGTGTGTGTGTTTGGACTAGGAATAGTAGTTAGTCTGTAAAATGTCAGGAAATCAATTTAGGAGATCTGCTCTCTCTTCTTAAAGGATGAGAATCATGCCGCTGCACCCCGTGGCTTGGGTCCTGCGTCTACTGAGGCGGTGTGGCATCTTCTGTCACATTCTTCGCCTCTAGGAGTTAGGACTCCACTAGAACATACTGTTTTTCAGACAATTAAAATCTGATTACATGCATTTAAGACATTTATTTATGGCTTCGGTGACCATTTTGCTGTGCCACCAGCACTTTCTTTAGGGGCCAAGCACTTGTTATAATAAGCACTTATTATTATTATTATTATTATTATTATTATTATTATTATTATTTCTCCTCTGCTTTTTCTTCTGCTTTTGAGTCTATGGCAGCCCATATAACTGATTGTGGGAATTAAATTTGGCACACAGATAGGGAACAGTCTGAACTCTCACCATTGCAAATTTGGAGTCTCTAACTCATTCCCTCTAGTGCCACCAGCTGTCCAAATTTAAACTCTCATTTATGTTAACTTTGAGCTGTAAGGCTAGAAACTAAATTCTCAATTTGATTGTCTAAGATGCCCTTCAAATGCTTTTTCCGTTTTGAAAATATTTCTGCGATTTAAAATTTTCTGAAAAAACTATTTTTTTCGAACTCCTCTTAAGCCGTTTTGCACCAAATTTGATCCCAATAATTTTCAGACCCAGCCGACAAAACATTTTGGAAGTGAAGTTGATTTGTCAATAACGTCAATAACACTCATTGCAGCCTCACTCTGACCTCACCACATCAGTGCCTTTAATTACTCATTGCTGCAATTGGTCTGATGCTCTCAGCCATGCAGTTATGACTTATCATGCCTTCTTTGTGCTTGGCCCCTTAATTGCTGTTTGCAGCTGTATTTCTCCTCTGGCATAACCTGCCCCAGGGACAGAGTTTGACTGGGGCGTTACACCTGTAAAACAGTAACACAGGTTTCCAAAGGCGAGCTCCGAGAGGACAGAAACCTCCTGCAGAGCAGTAGGGCAAAAGCTCACTTGGTCTTGATTTTCAGTATGAGTACGGACTGTTAAAAACCCGGCCTTATGATCCTTCTAGCTTTTGGGGTTTTAAGTAGTGTCAGAAAAGGTACCACAGGGATAACTGGCTTGTGGCAGCCAAGTGTTCATAGCGACGCCGCTTTTTGATCCTTCGATGTCGACTCTTCCTATCATTGGGAAGCAGAATTCAACTAGTGTTGGATTGTTCACCCACTAATAGGTAACATGAGCTAAGATTAGACCGTCATGAGACAGGTTAGTTTTACCCTACTGATGTCCGTGTCGTTGCAATAGTAATCCTGCTCCGTACGAAAGGAACCGCAGGCTCAGACATTTGGTGCACGTGCTTGGCTGAGGTGCCACTGGTGTGAAGCTACCTTCTGCGAGTATTTCATAATCTGCTCAATTGGTGGGATTTTCTACACACAACCATTTCTAGGGTGTACAAAGAATGGTATGAAAAGGGAAAAACATCCAGTATGCGGCAGTCCCGTGGGCGAAAATGCCTTTTTGATGCTAGAGGTCAGAGGAGAATGGGCCGACTGATTCAAGCTGATACAAGAGCAACTTTGATTGAAATAACCACTTGTTACAACCGAGGTATGCAGCAAAGCATTTGTGAAGCCACAACACACACAACCTTGAGGCGGATGGGCTACAACAGCTGAAGACCCCACCGGGTACCACTCATCTCCACTACAAATAGGAAAAAGAGGCTACAGTTTGCACGAGCTCACCAAAATTGGACAGTTGAAGACTGGAAAAATGTTGCCTGGTCTGATGAGTCTCGATTTCTTCTGAGACATTCAGATGGTAGAGTCAGAATTTGGCGTAAACAGAATGAGAACATGGATCCATCATGCCTTGTTACCACTGTGCAGGCTGGTGGTGGTGGTGTAATGGTGTGGGGGATGTTTTCTTGGCATACTTTAGGCCCCATAGTGCCAATTAGGCATCGTTTAAATGCCACGGCCTATCTGAGCATTGTTTCTGACCATGTCCATCCCTTTATGACCACCATGTACCATCCTCTGATGGCTACTTCCAGCAGGATATGTCACAAAGCTTGAATAATTTCAAATTGGTTTCTTGAACATGACAATGAGTTCACTGTACTAAAATGGCCCCCACAGTCACCAGATATCAATAGAGCATCTTTGGGATGTGGTGGAACGGGAGCTTTGTGCCCTGGATGTGCATCCCACAAATCTCCATCAACTGCAAGATGCTATCCTATCAATATGGGCCAACATTTCTATAGAATGCTTTCTGCACCTTGTTGAATCAATGCAATGTAGAGTTAAGGCAGTTCTGAAGGCGAAAGGGGGTCTCAAACAGTGTTTGTATGGTGTTCCTAATTATCCTTTAGGTGAGTGTAAATACACACACACACACACACACACACACACACACACACACACACACACACACACACACACACACACACACACACACAAAATAAACATATTACAACTTACAATTGCATAAAAGGTTGTGAATGCATAAGCAAACTTGTTTTGAAGGCCTCCTTCACTTTACTTTCCCTCTGACAGATGAAAAATAAAATAAAAATGCTGTATTATGCAATGCAGACAAGTAATTTGGCAGTCAAGTTTGTAAGGCCGCTGAAATCGCTCCAATGGCGGCAGCGAAGAGCGGGCGAAGGGATTTGCGCGTTCGGTGTTCTCAGCTGGGCAAAATGGATCTAATTCCAATTCCTCTTTATCTGACTCCATTTTAATATAATTTAAAATTTAGATTAGAGTGCCAATTTGGTTATTTGGTCATTTATGTTTAATAGTTAGACACACATTTAATTATTCCGTTTAACCCTTTGTGGAAAGTACCCATTCATGATCTCCTAGAGATCGTTAATAATTCCAAAGTAAGTAAGTAAGTCAGAATGAATCAAAATGTAACAATTTATTAAACAGTCAGGTATAATTCCAATTACATAATCAATTCAAAGATCCTCAAAACATTGAATACTCTTAAGTAAAGAGGGAGAGATGCATTCCTGACTTTCCATAGGCTACGTAACGTTGGCTGAACACAACGTTACGGGCGAATCTGATTTACAATATTGCGCCCTGACTCTTCTGCTACGCTGCCTTAAGTATTCAGACTTGACAATAACTTCTTTCAAATGGTAACATATGTTAACAAAGGGAATTTACATTTAATCACTGTCTCAGACCTGTATTGACAAAAGACCAAATGGTTGAAAGCCACACCTACCATACTATACAACATCTCTTTAAACTCTTAAAACCATTGTTATCTTCTTGAATATTTCTGTGGGGATGAGATATTTGTACCAGTCGCACTAAGACATTTCCAATGATATCAAACACATATATACTGTTTAGTATTTGTTCATTTTTAGATCATATAGATTTTGACGTATATTTCCAATGGTCACAACCTGAGGGGAAGTAGGATGGGGGGAGAAATAAATACATGTAAATTAGAGCCATTCTAAGTTGATTCACTCAGTGTGACGTCGTCTGCAAAAAGTGTCCTTTGTCTTCTTTTAGGTGTTCCATGTGATCAATGCATGAGGGTCTAAAGGGTGGGGGAATTTCAGGTGAAGGAAATACATGTAAATTAGACCCATTCATTGATACACTCAGCGTGATGTAATTTGCAAAAAGTGTCCCTTGTCCTCCCAGACAATCTGGCGTTACAGCCTTTCAAGTTGTAAAGAGAAACTTTACACATACGTATTCAGACTATAGACTAAACACGTAATGCTTACGTGCATGCCATCACCGTTCTCAAATATTTGCTTTTTTTTTAATTCACACAGAGAGGATAACGGTATAATTTCAAAACCTGTTTCGGGGTTTGTGTTCTCTAGCAGCCAGGTGTTGTTGCTATGCGGATGAGCGGCTGGAACGCAATGAGAGTTTTCTGTTTTGGTTGAAAATGGTGTCTTGTAAGTGGCCCCAAAGTAAATAACTAATGATTATTTACAACAGAAATTAATCAATCAAAAACTTATTTTAGCTATTTTAACAATAACTTTCTAGAGATGATGTACAGCCAAAACAATCTATCTTCCATTAAGTTCCTATTATCACTGTAAAGCTGCTTTAAAACAATCTATATTGTGAAAAGCGCTATTTAAATGTGACTTGATTGTGCTAGTCATGAAGGTGTGGATGTGCTCTTCCTGTAACAGTGTGCTAAAACACAGGTGATCAGAATTTACAACATTCTTTTACAGTAGTTTTTTCATTTTAGAAGAATTTTTTTTTATATAGCCCCTTTCCAAAGCTCAAGGTCGCTTTACATAGTGTTTAGACAGTACATTTGCACGGCCACATACACAATAGTACATTTGCATACTCACATACACAAGACAAGCACAGGTCTTCTATAGACACATTAATCAAAATACAAATTAAATATATATGTCTTTAGCTGGGTCTTGAAGGTAGACAGAAATGATAAATTACACAATGTAAAGGGAAGTGAATTCCATAATTTAGGAGCATTGACACTGAATGCCATACCACCTACGGTGGACAACCTAAAACGAGGATTGGACAAGAGACCAAGCTCAGATGATCTGAGAGACCGGGCAGGAGAGTAGGGATTTATTAAGTCAGACAGATATGGAGGTGCGAGATCATTTAAGTTATGTGAGCAGAGCGCCTGGTGGAGGTGAAAACTCTGGCTGCTTAGTTTTGAACATATTGTATCCTAGCAATACGTTTATTAGGAAGACCAAGAAATAGAGCATTGCAATAATCCAGATGGAATGTGATTAATGCATGAGTTAATATTTCAGCATCAGCCTGAGTGAGAGAAGATCAAAGACGTGCAATATTATGGAGATGGAAAAAAGAGTTTTTAACAACAGAAGAAATATTAGGGGCAAAAGTTAGAGATGAGTCAAATAAGACAACAAGATTACGAACAGATGAAGAAGGCTTAACATAAACCCCATCAATTAAAGGACAGGTCAATCCTTTTGATCGAGGTTGCAGAGCCAATCATCAGGAATTCAGTTTTGCTATTATTTAGCTTAAGGAAATTCAGGGACATCCAATGCTTGATATTCCTAATGCATGCAGTAAGGGATTTAGGCAATGATGGCCTATCCGAGCTGGTAGTGAGTTCAATTTGGATGTCATCAGCATAGCAATGAAATCGAAGTCCATGTCTGAGTATGATGTTACCAAGTGGATATATATAATGATAAACAGAAGTGGACCAAGAACTGAGCCCTGAGGAACACCCTGTAAAAGCGGAGCAGTGGCAGATTTATGCCTTGTATGGTGATATAATATTTTCTGTCACTGATGTAGGAGATGAGCCAGGAAAGAGCAGAACCAGTGAAGCAGATATCAGAAAGGCGAGAAATTAGTATTTCATGGCAGACTGTGTTGAATGCAGAGGTTAGATACAAAAGAATCAAGATGTTTATTAACCCTGAATCCATAGATAGAAGAATAGCATTAGCCACACGAAGAAGAGCGGTTTCAGTGCTACGTGACGTGTGAAAACCTGACTGAAAAGGTTAAAAAAGGTCGTTAACATTTAGATAAGATCTCAATTGTGAAGCCACAACTTTTTCAAGGATTTTACTCAAGAATGGTAAGTTTGAAATTGGCCTATAATTATTCATGTTTAGATGGTCAAGGCCCGTTTTTTTTTAAGAATGGGGGTCACGGCAGCCAGTTTTAATTCTGCTAGAACACTAGCAGTTGTAAAACTTGTGTTTATCATATGTGTGATGAAAGGTTTAACCTCACAAACACACATCTTGAGTAAAACAGTCGGAGTAGGGTCAAGTTGGCAGGGTGTAGAGTTAGACTTCACAATTAGATCATCTATGGCAGCAGAAGTAGTGGGAGTAAAAGCAGAGAGAGAGCTTGTGGAGTAAGCCGAGTCAGCTGACATCAAGTGAACATTTGAGTCAGTTGTATGAGAGGTGTCTTAGGAAATGGATGCAGTGATTGACTTCAATTTGTCTGAAAAGTAATTAGAAAAATACTCACAACCACCTCAGAGCCAGAAATATCATGTTGTGAAGGATTAATGAGATTGTTGAATATAGCAAACAGGGATTTAGGCCTACACATGGAATTATTATTAGTATTAGATAAATATGAGGATCTAGCAGCATTGAGGGCTGTACGGTAGTTAAGCAAGTGTTCCTTCATAGCTAGAGAGTGCACAATAAGTCCAGTTTTCCTGTACAGTCTTTCCAGGCGACGACCCATAGCTTTCATAGCTCTGAGTTCTAGGGTGAACCAGGGTGAGACACGTGCAGATGGAACCAGTCTAGTTTTAACAGGAGCATGTTTGTCAAGTATTTGGGAAATGGTGTTATTATAGATGTTGCAGATTTCTGATGGACAGTTAGATAGTAAAAAAATTTAACATTTTTTTTTATAGATGCTGGAAAACTAAAACTGAAGTTTATGAGTTTGTGATCTGATAAAGCAAAAGCAGTTCCACTAACAAGAAAATGATTTAAGCCAGATGTACATATACTGTAAAATCCAATGTATGACCCTTGGAGTGAGTAGCAAAATGAAAATGTTTTCATGTATGTTGAAATCACCAAGAAAAAATGACAGATGAATGACAGAAATGAAAGTGACAGATGAAAATCAGAATTAAGTTTTGGAGGTCGATAAATTAGGATTACAGCCATTGAAGTTTTGCCAGTCATTTTCAACACAAGGTATTCAAAAGATGCAACATCGTGGAACTCAATCTTAGATATTTTGATACTCTCATGACAAACTATAGCTAACCCTCCAACTCTACAATGGAGACGAGGTTGAGAGAAATAAATGTACCCAGGTGGTGTTAAGAGGTTTAAATTAAAGAAGTCCTTGGACACCTGCCAGGTTTCTGTCAAAAGTAGCATGTCCAGGTTTGCATCAGTGAGAATGTCATTTAGCACTGATGCCTTATCAGTTAAAGAGCAAGTGTTCAATAGCGCACAACGCATATCTGAAGAAGCAAAGTCACAGTTTCCAAGGACTGGATTGAAGCGTACTGGTTTCAAGTTCTCAAAGTTGATTACACGGTTTTCCTGGGGTAAGCACGAGTGTTAGTGCAGATAACCGGAATACTATTCGAAGACGAACAGTGATACGTCTGAAGTTTCTTTCGCAAACTGTGTATGTAGCAGGGTCTGCGTAGAATCCCAAATTGTTCACACCATGTATAGGTGTCCGAAGCCAAGCGAGAAGATCCCTTTAAATTTCTAAAATTGCAGAGCCATCTCGGGAGAACAGCCAAAAATAGTACAAAAAGACCAACAAAACAAAACCGGCAAGTGGTTTCGCGTCGACATGACAAGACCAATGGGACCCACACTGCAACAACTAATCGTTTAACTACGTTAGCCAGAACCATACCGAATCCGCTATCCACAACAATCCACAGAAGGGAAGGCAACCCAACCATATCGAGGATTGACACCACAAATAGATAAAGAGAGTGGGGACTCACTGTACAGATGCTGAGAAGGATATGGATCGGATCAGTGTGACAGGATCACAAAAATGGGCAGGTTAGTCATCAAAGTTTATTGAGTGAAGGGAAGTAGTCCAGAAAAATAATCCAAATAATCCGGTGTGTCAAGTCCCAGGCGAAAACATTTCCAAAATATATAAGACAGTAGACAAGCAAACAGCACCAGCGTGAAGCGGCAGCACAGATGTTCCAGCGTTCTCACACCGGAAGTGACACAATACATTTTTTATAATTTTATGTAGCCTATATGACAGACTTGCCCTGCACATGTTGCACGTAACTGTATTTTCCTTTTCAAAGTGATTCCAATCATATTTCAAGCAGTTCAAACCATGACAGTGAACAGTGTCTCAGCTGAAGGAAATAATACATTATCTATCGGCTATAATTTACTCATCGGGTTGACAATGTTGACATTACAAATTAAAATATATCGGCCAGTACCGATATGGTGGTCGATATATTGTGCCTCCTTAAATCGCATTGGGCAGCCCAGGGGTATGACCAGCTTGTCTGTTACTCTGTTTCTCTTAAATTTGTACTATTTCGATGATGTCACTAATTAATGTTGTACGCCATGAAAGTTAATTATGTTAATTATATTAATAATGTTTTGATTGATAAGTTTCATTACATTTCATTAAAGGTGTCATGAACTGGCTTTTTTTTTATACTGTTATCTCAGGTCAACTAATAACGTTTGTGTGGTTTTTACATTCAAAAACATCATAATGAATAAATAATAGGCTGTTTTCTACACTGGTTTTGAGGCTTTCTCCTGAATGATGGGTTTTGATGGGCGTGCCGCACTGGAGACTTGGAAGTAAATACCCACGGCTAGGATTAGATAAGATTTGCATATTTAATGAGCTTCAGCGCCCCTGTCAATTCATTTCACATTAGGGAGGGATCATTTTGAAAGCGGCAACCGGAATTATTCTCTCGATCACAGGGCTCGTAAACGTCTTTATCAAACTAACACAATGATTTATTTCTCATCCACCCAAAATTTGATTGGAATATTATTTCTGTATTACATGGTCCGCCCGATCGTCGATAAGCACGAACCGCACGCACACACACACACACACACACACGTTGTGTTTCCATGTTTTATGGGGACATTCCATAGGTGTAATGGTTTTTATACCGTATATTCTATATATTCTATCCCCCTACATTGCCCCTGCCCCTAAACCTACCCATCACAGGAAACATTCTGCATTTATACTTTTTCAAAAAACATCACTTAGTGTGATTTATAAGATGTTTACCTCATGGGGACCAAAAATTTTCTCCACAAGGACAAGGATTTTGGATATTGCCATCTTTGTAGGGACAATTTGTCCCCATAATGTAGGGATTACCTGTCCACACACACACACACACACACACACACACACACACACACACACACACACACACACACACACGTGCGCGTGCGCCCAGTTAAAGACAGGAATATTATTTCACTATTTGAGATTCATCAAAGTCCTGATGGGCTTACGTTTTGGTACCCGTCTGGAAAACACATAGCCCCGGGACTACTGTTACATATAAAAAAGACATTTACTCACATAAGTTTGTTGCTCCATTTCTGTCAAATCCAATATATAAGGCACAACACTGTGTCTGCAAATCCAGCACCTGAGACTTGTTTACAAACGATTCCGCAGTGAAATGAAGCGAACAAATTAAAAAATAAATGAAGTATCACACATTCCTAATATTGGTATCCAAAGGAAGCTTATGCAGCGACTGAGTTCTTCCACAATATCTTGCTGTCGTCTTCGACTTGTGTGATGAGTCGGTGGGCGGGGCTACTGAATTACACGTGCTTATTATTCTGTAGAGGCGGTGTTTCGTCGCGCAATGACGTCAGTATGAAGTACACGATTGTTTTCTGGGCCTGGTGTCCATAAAAGCTTTTCTTTGACTAACAAGAATGTTAACTGCTCTGAAACTTTCATATATCAAAAGCTCAAGGGAAAGTTGATTTCTCAATTCATCACCCCTTTAACAGAATGTGTCCACAAATATTACATATATGTAACCAAAGTTAATTTAAAGAAAAACAATATTTACCACTTTTTGCATCTGCAGAGAACATCAGTTGCACATTTTTTCCTGTGTTAATGTCACATTATATTTGTCGACCGATTAACACTTGGAAAGATTTTCCGTAATTTTACAATTTTCTTATATTCTACCCTTATATTTAGTGTTTCAACATGGCCTGATTAAAAAAATAATAATAATTACGTGATGGTAAACTGCATTTGAAGTTTAGCTGCATTTTGATTGATTGATTTTATTTAAAAATGATCAGGTACATCAGTGAGCTAGCTGACCTGTGACATAATTTTGTTTGATGGACATTAAAAAACAATTGCCATGGTTAAATGATCACTATCGTAAGGTGAATTGATGGTGCTGAGGTGTTGAAAGGAATCCTTCATTGCTAGATTCTTTTTACTGTATATTGATCCATTACTTATTAACAATCCTTTCTTAAAAAAATGTTTCTAAGTATACATGCTAGATGGAAGTCTTTGATTGTTGCGCCACGCCTTTATCAGCGTCTCAAGAAAGACCGCTACATCTTGAGACCCTGTCTTTTCTATTCATTGTGCAGCATCTCATTTTTAAAAGCAAAAGTGTGCTCTGTGAGATCAGCCCCCTACGCAAGTCACTCAGAAGTCAAATGGTGTTACCAGATTAGACAGAGAGTTAAACTAAAATGCTTCTCCTCACCCAGGCAGATGAAGAAAACAGTGCAGCATTAAAGATAATTTCTGTTCATTGACATAACAGAGTTTACTGGTATTATAGTTCTGATGTGTGAAATGGTATATTAACAGTAAAAAGACGTAATGCTGCAGCTTATCTAAGCGGCACATTTGTGTATTTACAGGAAAAGTAAATCTGTATATTTTATGATACTTTAATGTGTGAAAGCACCTTATGTTTTCTGTCTGTGGCACCTGTTTCACATTATTTCAATATGTGCTAAATTCACCTTCGGGTGTCAGATGATCTCATTTAAACCTTGTTACGCAACAAACTTCCCTAAATATACTGTTTCCTTCTGTCTGTATTTAGGTAATCTAAAATCATATATATCACAGCACAGTTTAGGATGTGTCCTTTTTTAATTTACAGACTAGTGAATATCCACAGAAAACATATGTATTATAGTGTTTGTATTTGTTATTAATAATGTATTTCTCATACTATCGGCATTCTGTAAATATGCATTTATTTCATCTTGGAATATCTAATAAATATTTTTACTCCATGAACATTGCAAACTTCCGCAAATCCAGCTATTAGATTCTCTGAAGTATGCATATTGTACAAAATAGTGTGTGACAGTCCATTTGTGTGAATTCAATGTGGACAGGAGAGTTCTGCTGTTACTGGACATGCACAAGTGGCAAACTTTAAAACCTTGATTTCAAACTTTTGCGCTATATCCAATTTGCCATTTATGTCGTCATATTTATTCACTGTGTACTGTTTGTAAAATTTGTTATCTTTTTTTCTCCAGAAGATATGATTACCACATAGACAAAGATTTCTGATTGCGCTCTTAAGTACAATATACTCTTTTAATTTGATTTTAACAGTTTATTTATTTGAAGTTACTGCTAAGTTAAAGTTACTGTCTAAAGTGTAAGACCGCTGAATTCGCTCCAATGGGGGGTAGCGAAGAGCAGGTGAAGGTATTTGCGCGATCGGTGTTCTCAGCTGGGCAAAAGGGATTTTATTCCAATTCCTCTTTATCTGACTCCATTTTATCATAATTTCGAATTTAGATTAGAATGCCAATTGGTTGCCAATTGGTTGGCATTCTTTCTGAAGTAAAGAATGAGAAATGCATTCCTGACTTTCTGAATGTTACGTAATGCTATGTTTGTCTTAAGACATCAATCAATCAATCAACTTTATTTATATAGCGGTTTTACAATGACGATTGTTTCAAAGCAGCTTCACAGTGTTAAACAGGACAACATTGCAACAAAATTTGATTTGGCTAGTTTAATTTGGATAGTTTATAGAATTATATATGACCAAATTAATAAATTCTATTTGTATATTTAGTTGAGTAACTTGGATCATAATTTGAGTGTCCCCAACTGAGCAAGCCAAGCCAAAGGCGACAGTGGCATGGAACCAAAACTCCATCAGGGCATGATGGAGAAAAATAAACCTTGGGAGAAACCAGACTCAGTCGGGGTGCCAGTTCTCCTCTGGCCTATTATTAACAGTGTATAATTATTACTCTGGCAACCTTGCAGGTCATAAATCATATTAGATAGGAATATTGAAATTTTGGGTATCACGCGCGAGGCGGGTTCATTTAGGATGGCGGCGTCGATTACACAAGAATATGAATACTTGAAAGATCGGAGTTATTGCGCCGGAGGCGGGTTAATTGAGGATGACGTGCGGTGAGGCAAATTCAGAGGAGACACTAATGGACACGGTCTCAGCAGACACTCCAGGATGAGCTGGTCATGTCCAGATGCAGGTCCACCATCCGATCCGGACATGGCCTGGATCCAGCCGACTGCAGTAAACCTCGGGATAAACAGAGAGACTAACATTAGTGTGGATGCCACTCTTTTTATGATGTAACGAGTACATCAGGTGTTATGGGAAGTGTTCCCGGTTCCGGCTGACCTAGTTAATGCAGCCTAACAATCAGTCATTTGATTTGAATAAAGAAAGTTAAAAATGTTCTATGTGTATGCCATACTAAAGAGATGCGTTTTTAGTCTAGATTTAAACTGACAGAGTATGTCTGCTTCCCGAACAATGCTAGGAAGACTGTTCCAGAGTTTAGGTGCTAAATAGGAAAAGGATCGACCGCCTGCAGTTGATTTAGATATTCTAGGTATTTTCGACTGGCCAGAGTTTAGAGACCGCAATAGACGTGATGGAGTATACTGCGTTAAGAGCTTGCTTAAGTACTGGGGAGCTAAACCATTTATTGCTTTATAAGTAATAAGCAAGATTTTAAAATGTATGCAATGTTTAATAGGGAGCCAGTGCAGTGTTGACAGAACTGGACTAATATGATCGTACTTCCTGGTTCTAGTAAGAACTCGAGCTGCTGCGTTTTGGACCAGCTGGAGTTTATTTATTAGGCGAGCAGGGCAACCACCCAGTAGAGCATTACAATAATCTAGCCTTGAGCTCATGAACGCATGTACTAATTGTTCAGCATTTTGCATTGAAAGCATGTGACGTAATTTAGATATATTTTTAAGATGGTAGAATGCAGTTTTACAGATGCTAGAAACGTGGCTTTCAAACGAAAGATTGGTATCAAAGAGCACACCCAGGTTCCTCACTGACGAGGGCTTGACAGAGCAGTCATCGAGGGTTAGACAGTATTCTAGGGCACTACTTGTGGAGCTTTTCTGTCCAATAATTAAAAATTCAGTTTTATCTGAATTAAGTTGCAGGAAATTACTATTCATCCAATTTTTAATATTAGCTATGCATTCCGTTAATCTTGTGAATTGTTAAGTTTCGTCAGGGCGCGAAGAAATATAGAGCTAAGTATCATCAGCATAACAATGAAAACTAACGCCATGCTTCCTAATAATATCTCCCAGTGGTAGCATATACAGGGTGAAAAGCAACGGTCCTAACACTGAGCCTTGCGGTACTCCATACTGAACTTGTGATCGGTGTGACATCTCTTCATTTACTGCTACAAACTGATAACGGTCAGATAAGTAAGATTTAAACCATGCCAATGCAGTTCCACTAATGCCAACATAATTTTCGAGTCTATTCAAAAGAATATTGTGATCGATAGTATGATCGAATGCAGCGCTAAGATCGAGTAACACTAATAGAGAGATACAACCACGATCAGATGATAAGAGTAAATCATTTGTAACTCTAATTAGAGCAGTTTCAGTACTATGATATGGTCTAAATCCTGACTGGAAATCCTCACATATACCATTTCTTTCTAAAAAGGAACATAATTGTGAAGACACGGCCTTTTCTAATATTTTTGATAGAAACGGTAGATTCGAGATTGGTCTGTAATTGACTAATTCTTTAGGATCAAGTTGCGTTTTTTTAATAAGTGGTTTAATTACAGCCAACTTAAAAGTTTTTGGTACATATCCTAATGTCAAGGATGAATTAATAATATTAAGCAGAGGATCTATGACCTCTGGAAGAATCTCTTTTAATAGCCTAGTCGGTATAGGGTCAAGCATACATGTTGTTGATTTTGATGATTTAACAAGTTTAGCCAATTCTTCTCCTCCTATAGCAGTGAATGAGTGTAATTTTTCCTCAGTGACACTACAGATGTTCAGACAGATGTTCTGTCTGAAGTGATACTGTAGTAGACGGCTGCATGGTTATAATTTTATTCCTAATGTTATCAATCGAGTGGAATCTCAGACCGAGTGGAATCTCATTTCCAACTCAACGACTCCCGGCGGATGTGGCAGGGACTTAGGACTATCTGTGCTTCTGGAACTAAATCCTCTGCAGAGGTGAGAGCTGATCCGTTGCTTGTGAACGAGTTAAACTCTTTCTACGCTCGCTTTGATTGTAATCGCGCAGCGCGACTCCGCCAGTGGCCAGCGTCAGAGAGTCCTCAGAGCAGCAACAGTCACGTGATCTCTGTCTCGGAGGACGAAGTTCGGAGGGCACTCAAACGTGTGGATGTCAGGAAAGCTGCTGGGCCAGATGGTATTTCAGGTCGTGTTCTACAGTCCTGTGCTGATCAGCTCACTGGGCTCTTTACATCCATATTTAATGAGTCCCTTGCCACATCTGTTGTCCCCACCTCCTTCAAAAAATCCACTATCATCCCTGTACCTAAGAACAGTAAACCCTCTTGCCTAAATGACTATCGTCCAGTGGCTCTCACATCTATAGTCATGAAGGTCTTTGAGAGACTCATTAAAAACAACATTTGCTCCTCCATTCCTGACACTTTGGACCCTCTTCAGTTTGCCTATCGTCCCAATAGATCAACTGAAGATGCCATCTCTCACGTCCTTCATTCCTGCCTTACTCACATCGACACCAAAAGTGGGAACTATGTCAGGCTGCTATTTATTGACTATAGCTCAGCCTTTAACACCATAGTTCCCATTAAGCTAACACACAAACTCCTGGATCTCGGCCTGAATTCTCCTCTCTGCCTCTGGATTGAAGATTTCCTCACTGGCAGACCCCAGGCGGTGAGAGTAGGTCAGTTCACCTCCACCTCCATCACCCTGAGTGTGGGAGCTCCACAGAGCTGTGTGCTGAGTCCCCTGCTCTACTCTCTCTACACCCATGACTGTTTGTCCACACACAGCTCCACCTCTATCATCAAGTTTGCTGATGATACTGTTGTCCTGGGTCTCATTTCCAACAACAATGAGACGGCATACTTGGACGAGGTGGAGCAACTGACATCATGGTGCCAGGACAACTGTCTCTCTCTGAATGTTAGCAAGACCAAAGAACTGATTGTGGACTTCAGGAAGAGACAGCAACGGTCATACTCCCCTCTCATGATCAGCGGGACACCGGTAGAGAGTGAACAGCTTCAAATACCTGGGTGTGAACATCTCCGAGGACCTGACCTGGACTGCACATATCCAGACACAGGTTAAAAAAGCCAGGCAAAGACTGTACCACCTGCGCCAGCTGAGGAAATTCAGGGTTTCACCAGCTATCCTGAAAACTTTCTATCGAGGGCGATAGAAAGTGTCCTGACTCAGTGCATCACAGCGGTACGGAACAGCACCAGTCATGACTGCATAGCCCTGCAAAGAGTGGTGCGCTTATCCAGGCGCATCTCAGGGTCAGCTCTCCCATCTCTGCAGGACATTTACACCAAAGGCTGCAGAGGGAGAGCTACCAAAATCATCAAAGACATCACCCACCCTGCGAACTCTCATTTCACCCTGCTGCCATCTGGTAAGCGCTTCCGAAGCCTGATGGCAAAAACTGAAAGACTCAGGAGGAGTTTCTTTCCCCAGGCCATCAGACTCCTGAACTCAGTCACGTGACTGCACTTCACCCCGCATACACATAAAACATCCGGTTTTAACATTACATCCACATAGTGTCATTGCACTGCACTTTGTTCTTATTGTTACTGTGTAACAACCAGTAATTAAACCTGTTTGCACATTATACTTCTGTTTGCACATTACATTATACCCATTGTTTGCACATTTTACTTATATATATATATATATATATATATATATATATATATATATATATATATATATATATATATATATATATATATATATATATATATATATATATATATATATATATTATGTTAACCAGTTATTTATTTTATCTTTTACTTGATTACTTATAATTCTATGTTGAGTACTTTTTATTCTATTTCTATTTTTAATTTCCTCCTTGTGTTTCTTGTAACTGTTATTTGCACTGTCTATGGAGCGGACCTGTTTACATTTCACTGCCAGTTATATATTCTGTATATAATTGTGTATGTGACAAATAAATAAAACTCTTGAACTCTTGAATCTTACTAGTAAAGAAGTTCATAAAGTCATTACTGCTGTGTTGTTTACAAACGTCAGAAGTTGAAGCTTTATCCTTTGTTAATTTAGCCACTGTATCGAATAAATACCTAGGGTTGTGTTTGTTTTCTTCTAAAAGAGTTGAGAAATAAGCAGATCTAGCAGTTTTTATGGCCTTTCTGTATGCAATCATGCTCTCTTTCCACAAATTGCGAAAAACCTCCAGTTTTGTTTTCTTCCAGCTGCGCTCCATTTTTCTGGCTGCTGTTTTAAGGGCCCGAGTGTGCTCGTTGTACCACGGCGTTGGATTATTTGCTTTAATCTTCTTTAAGCGCAGAGGAGCAACTATGTCTAAAGTGCTAGTAAAGAGAGTCAGTAGTTTCTGTTGCAACATCAAGTTCCTCTTGGCTATCTGTAATGCTGAGGAGATGGAACTGATGAGGAAGATTATGTAAAAAGCAATCTTTAGTCGCAGCGGTTATAGTCCTGCCATATTTGAAGCGAGGGGATGGCTTTGCAGCTTTAGCTAAATTAAGTATACATGATATTAGGTAATGATCTGAGATGTCATCGCTCTGCTGCAGAATTTTAATGGTATCAACATTTAGTCCATGTGACAGTATTAGATCTAAAGTATGATTAAGGCGATTGGGTCCCGATCACGTGTTGTCTAACTCCAATAGAGTTTAGAATGTCTTTAAATGCCAATCCCAATGCGTCTTTTTCATTGTCAACATGGATATTAAAATCACCAACAATTAGTACTTTATCTGCAGCCAGTACTAAATCTGATAGAAAACCAGCACATTCTTTGATAAAGTCTGTATTGTGCCCTGGTGGCCTGTATACAGTAGCCAACACAAATGTCAAACGGGATTTATCATTTACTCTACACAACGTTACATAAAGCACCAAAACTTCAAGGGAATTATATTTGAAACTAGACTTCTGAGTAATACTGAAGATATCATTATAAATTACAGCAACACCTCCCCCTTTTCCTTTCAGACGTGGCTCGTGTTTATAACAATAATCTTGGGGAGTGGACTCATTTAAAGTAATGTAGTCGTCAGGTTTTAGCCAGGTTTCTGTCAAACACAGCACATCTAGGTTATGATCTATAATCATATCATTAACTATAAGCGTTTTTGGCGAAAGGGATCGAATATTCAGCAACCCGAGATTTATCAATTGTTCATCCGTATTATATCTGTTGTTTATTTGTTGGACATCAATTAAATTTTTACTGTTGAATGGTTTTGATGGTTTTTTGTATTTACTGATTCGGGGAACAGACACAGTCTCTATGTGATAATATCTAGGTGAAAGCGTCTCTATGTGCTGGGATTTAGCTGACTCTGGTGACGTGAGACAGCTAGCAGACGGTTGGTTTAGCCAGTTTGTCTGCTTCCTGACCTGGGCCCCAGTGAGTCAAGGTTTAGCTCTAAGACTATGTGCCAAATTACTAGACAGAAGAGCAGCACCAGCCCAGGTAGGATGAATGCCGTCTATCTTCAACAGGTCGGGTCTGCCCCAAAAACTTTTCCAATTGTCTATGAACCCTATGTTATTTTGCGGACACCACTTAGACAACCAGCCATTGAGTGATGATAATCTGCTAACTATTTCATCACTCCTTTTAACAGGGAGGGGGCCAGATAAACAGACTACCGGTGACATTGTACTTGCGAGTTTACACACCTCTTTAATGTTAATTTTGGTGATCTCCGACTGACGAAGTCGAACATCATTAGTGCCGACGTGAATAAAAATCGTAGAGAATTTACGATTAGCTTTAGCCAGCACTTTTAAATTTGCTTTGATGTCAGGCGCTCTGGCTCCCGGTAAACATTGAACTATGGTGGCTGGTGTCTCTATTTTCACGTTCCGTGTAATAGAATCGCCAATAACTAGGGCACTTTCAACAGGATCCTCAGTGGGTGCATCACTGAGTGGGGAGAACCTGTTTGATGTTCTAATCGGAACGGAAGAGTGGTTTTTAGATCCGCGAATATGCTGTCTCACAGTCACCCAATTGCCCTGCTGCAAGGGCTTAGCCGGAACCAAATAATCAGTGTTCACTAAGCTAGTCGCATCCAAAGCAGTATCTAAAGCTGTTACATTCTCACTACTCTCACATAAAGTCTGGATGCGTGTCTCTAAATCTGAAATCTTCTCCGTCAGCCTGATTAATTCCTTACATTTAACACATGTGAAGCCCTGTTCGCCAACGGAGATAGATATGCTAAACATGTAGCATGCAGTGCAAGTGACAATGACAGGAGAAGACATGGCTTACCGTATTTGTTGATGAATCCAAAACTTACCACACAACTTACTCCACTTACTTTGTTTGATGGAGTCTATTTAATAATCCAACTCACCACAGTTGTCTAATGAACTCAGAAAACAGGTGACCCGGGTGCCGGGATGGAAAGCTACCAGGCTAGCGAAAAGCTAACGCGGTAGTGATTTAGATTAAAAGCTAGTGATGTCAAATTTAACTTGAAAGGCTATATTAAACAATATATGGTGATGAGTAAGTTATATTTAGCAGTATAGATAACAAAGAAAATATATAAAATAGAGATTCAAACGCAGCTATACAGAGCTACAAACACTGAAGCATGCAGCAGCAGTAGGTAGACTGGACCAATCAAGACAACTATAAGCCAAGCATACAGGTTCATTTTCCTGAAAAATGCAAACATTATGGCTTTGTGGCGCTATCAAAACAGCACTTTCTATATTTGAGTATACTGACACAGCAACGATGGCACAACAAATCATGTGAATTTTGGGCAGGTCTACAAGTATCTGCTTGTCAGATGAATAGAAATGAGAGGAATAATTGGGAAACCATCATTGTTTTTGTAATTTTCACTTAGGAATTTTCAGAAATTACACACTTAACCTTTTACTAAGAACAATTATATTCACCCGTTCATGATCAAAAATGTACTTATTAAATACTTATTAAATGTAATGTTAATTTGAAAATAATTGTATTATGCTAGAAGGAAAACGTGTTGAAATGAATCAGTCAATGCACACAATGCCTCAGACTCGAGTATGAACACTATATTGCCAAAAGTTGTAGGACGCCTGCCTTCACATGCATTTAAACTTTAATGACATCCCATTCTTAATCCGTAGGGTTTAAAATAGAGTTTCCCACAATTTGCTTCTGGGAAGGCTTTCCACAAGGTTTAGGAGTGTGTTTATGGAAATTTATGACCATTCTTCTAGAAGCGCATTTGTGAGGTCAGGCAATGATGTTGGACGAGAAGGCCTGGTTCGCAGTCTCTGCTCTAATTCATACCAAAGGTGTTCTATCGGGTTGAGGTCAGGACCTTGTGCAGGCCAGTCAAGTTCCTCCACACCAAGACCAGTCAAGGTCTTTATGGACCTTGCTTTGTGCACTGGTGCACAGTCATGTTGGAACAGGAAGGGGTCATCCCTAAACTGTTCCCACAATGTAGGGAGCAAGAAATTGTCAAAAATGTCTTGGTATGCTGCAGTGTTATTTTTTTATAATTTAGTATTTCTGTTTTAGTTAGTATATCAGGTTAAGCTAAAGCTTCAAACAGGTTTAAGTTTAAGGCATAAATGTGCACTATTCATTGATTGCGAACCGCTCTGAGCCTGCGTGAGCCTGTAGCCGTTTTTATCAGTGAAAAGAGGTCGTTGACAAAAATTGACACATTATTTGTCAATGAAATTAACACTGCTATGCTGAATCATTAATAGTTCTTCTCACTGGAACTAAAGGGCCAAGCCCAACCCCTGAAAAACAACCCCACAACATAACCCCTCCTCCATCAAAAATTACACTTGGCACAATGCAGTCAGGCAAGTACCGTTCTCCTGGCAACCACCAAACCCAGACCTGTCCATTAGATTGCCAGACAGAGAAGCATGATTCGTCACTCCAGAGACACGTCTTCACTTCTCTAGAGTCTAGTGCTTTACACTGCTGCATCTGACGCTTTGCATTGCACTTGGTGATGTAAGGCTTGGATGCAGCTGCTCAGCCATGGAAACCCATTCCATTAAGCTCTCTACGCACTGTTCTTGGGCTAATCTGAATGCCACACGAAGTTTGGAGGTCTGTAGCTATTGACTATGCAGAAAGTTGGTGACTTCTGTGCACTGTGCGCCTCAGCATGCACTGACCCCTCTCTGAGATTTTACGTGGCCAACCACTTCGTGGCTGAGTTGCTGTTGTTCCCAATTGCTTCCACTTTGTTATAATACTATGAACAGTCGACTGTAGAATATTTAGTAGTGAGGAAATTTCACGAATGGACTTAGGTTGCCACCTGTGCAATATCACGGTACCTTGCTTTAATTCACTGAGCTCCTCAGAGCGACCTATTCTTTCACAAATGTTTGTAGAAGCAGTCTGCATGCCTAGGTACTTGGCCATGAAAGTGACTGAAACACCTGAAATCAATGATTTGGAGGGGTGTCCCTATACTTTTGCCAATAAAGTGTATGTGTGTGTGTTTAATCCCTCTTCACACTTAAAAAAAAGTTATGGATATCAGAGCTTCCCAAGCTCCTTAATCATTAGACATTTTCTCTGTCAGTCTTCAGCCTCTGTCAGATGTGTGTAGCTCCAGGCCAAACCCACATATCCCACTCAAGTAATTCAGTAATTTAGTAATACCTACATTTTTATGAGTCCTCTCTCTGCACGTCTGGAGAGCCCACAGCCACCGCTTGCATCACTGGGAGCACTGAGGTCACCCTAAAGGAGCTCTTTAACTGCCTACCAGTTGTTATGGGATGAATAAGAAAACAAAAGCTTAGTCATTCATGTGAGATGCACTGTCACTGTCTGTTTTGTTTTTGTTTATTCTAAAGATGGCCTCCTCATAGCAAATCCTCTTTTTGAGTCTTTTATTTATTTATTTATTTATTTTTACTGGATTGCAGTTTTGTTTTATTGATTGCCGTCGGAAAGTATCCTTGCATCACATTTCATATGAATATGAAATTATAATAATTTTTTTGCATAAATTATGTCTCTTTTTAAGTTGAGTCAAAATGAGGCAAGCTTGTTGTAAGTTGTGTGGAGTCCGTAATGTAGAACTGATCCTCCACTAAACCTTTCTCACCGGTTACTGTTTCTAATGCTGTTAAGCTTTCCTATTAGCACATGTTCGCTTTCTTGTATTCATCATTTGTGGATAAAAGACAAAGACATTTGGGATAAGTGGGTTTGCTATAGGGTTAAAACAAATGCTTTAATGTGTTCATTGCTATATGTAGATGGAAGTTTTTGTGTGTGTGTGATGTACAGTTTTTCTTGGTGCACCAATTTTACAGTTTTCAGGCAATTTTCTTCCTTATGTTTCCTAGCTGCTCATGGCCATCCAGCTGTTTGGAGCTAACCTGGATGACTACCTCCACCTACTGCTTCCTCCCGTAGTTAAACTATTCGATGCCCCTGATGTCCCCCTGCAGGCCCGCAAGTCAGTATGAAAATCTTATGCTCTTTGCAAGCTCCATAAGAAATATTTTTTCTTTTAAAACAAGTGTTATACAAACCAGTTATAATTTCGTTTTTTTTTTAAATAATGCCTAAATAGTTATTTTGCTGTTTGTGTACATTAGCAGCCAAAAAAAATAAATAATCTTTGGAATATTGTGCACTGATAAACAGTGAGATCAAGGACACATATTACAAACTTTTTTTTTTAAATTTAATTACTTAAACTTGTGGGCATAGGTCATTTGAGGTAGTGAGTGTTTTTGCAGCAGTGGTAAGGACGGATGTGAATCAGGTAACCCTAGAATCTAGGAATACATGATCACATTAACAATGTGGCTTTGGCCAGCTTTTACTCTGCCATTACTCTCAGTGAAATGTTTTTCACAGACAAGAATCTGTATTGTTTTACTGAAAAAGTGCTGGGCTGAGTTTAAGAAATAATTTTAAAGGTAGAAAGGTAGACACAGATTGTATTTTATTAAAATGCTTGATTTTGTTGGCTGCACCATAGTACGGGTGTGTTGCTAGTGCTTTCTATATCTTTATATTTGGAAACTTGGTTTTAAAACCTCAAATAATTTAACAGATTGTCTCCTTTAGTGATACAAATATATTTTTTAAAAGCTATTCAGATGCCAATGCCAATATAGAGAACAGGGTGGGCAAATGAAAATGTATATGTAATATAATTTTAAAAAGTAAATGAGACAAATTTGCTGCAATAAAATAAACACTAAAAAAGAAAGAAAAAATGTACAAGACATTTATGTATTTTGACTTAATTTGTATTTTTTTTTTTAAATTAAAAATATCTGATACCTATGAAAACGTTTGTGTGAACAATGTTCACTTTTGTAAATCAGCCAAGACAACATGGTTTCTGCTAACAAATATTTTTATAATGTCTAAATACTGGCCAATATATGTCTATCACTAATTATTTTACAATTCATTAAATGTGACAAAATGCCAATAAATGGTTTTATTTACACTTGGTTATTTTATTTTTGGTGTTTAGGGTTGCCTTGGAGACATTAGATCGCCTGACTGAGTCTTTAGACTTCACGGATTATGCTTCCAGGATTATTCACCCCATTGTTCGCACTCTCGACGTTACTCCAGAGCTGCGGAACACCTCCATGGACACGCTGTCCTCACTAGTCTTTCAGCTTGGCAAAAAGGTACAATCTCTAAGCCTAGTTCCTAGTGTCTTCTGGTGTAATGCACAGAGGTTTCTAATCAGAGAGAGGGATGAGGTCATTGCTTTAACCATTCCTCTTAAAACCCTCTTAAAATTACCAGTCAACATGTGGCTACCATAAGCACCAGACACAAGTTCTGATTCCTTTGATCACTGCAGGCCACAATCCTGAGTTTCCTGTGTTAGAGGAACAACACTTTATTTGTGTACTTACTAGTTGATGGGGTTTAGTCACATGTACACACATGTGCTCTCATCCACTCCCAATACGCAAAAGCCTTTATGTGAGAAGTGCTTATACCAAGTTGAATAAATCTTACCAAGCTAAAATATTATTATATTTCTACAATGTGAGTACAATGACTTAATTCAAAACACATGTGGTACTTGTTTTTTTTGGAGGCCATGCACCGAAAGTGCGAAGGCACCTATTGAAAACGTTCCCGCTCTTATTAGGGGCCAAGCACCGAAGGTGCGAGGGCACCTATTGAAACTGTTCCCGTTCTTATTTTTAGGGGCCAAGCACCGAAGGTGCTTAGGCACCTATTGTATCCATTCCCGTATTTTCTTCTTCCTCCATTGACGTCTATGGCAGCCCATAGAACCATTTGCGGGAAAGTTGTAATGATTTGACATTCTTATAAAGGACAGTCCCAACATTAAATACACTAATGTTGGTGTCTCTAACTCAATCCCTTTAGCGCCACCACCTGTCCAAAGTTGCACTCATGTATATGCTAATAACTTTTGAACCTTAACGGCTAAAAACACAATTCTTGTTTCCTCTATGCAAGGAGAGAGAGCTCATGCCAGTTCGATTGCACCATATGACGTCAATTTTCCCAAAAACCTACTTTTGCAAACTCGTCCTAGACGGTTCGTCCAATTTGCACGAAAATTGAAACAGATGCTATTCAGCCAGTGCTGACAAAAAGTTATGGAATTCAATTTCATGGCTCAATTTGATTCGGTTGCACCCTATGACGTAATTTTCCGTCATGAAAATGTTTCCGCCATTTAGAATTTTCCGAAAAACCTACTTTTGCAAACTCGTCCTAGACGGTACATCCGATTTGCACGAAAATTGAACCAGATCATCTTCAGACCATGCTGACAAAAATAAAACTTGCAAAACATGTTGGTTTGTCAAATCGTTTTCGATAAACACGTGGACAAATTTTATGTAACAGTTGCAAAAATACACTTAAGCCTATATCTCCACAACGTTTTAACGTATTCAAACCAAACTTAGTACATGTCATCACAAGCATGACCTAAAGCAACATGCAGCGTTTGTGGCACAGTGCTACCTCCTGTTCCAGCGATACGGAAAATGGTTATTTTGGCTCTGATGGGTTTATGTGGTCCTGTTCGTTTCGTGCTGACATGCCGAGTCAACTGATATCCAATTTTTGTCGGCCAATTTGAATTTTGTGCTAAAATGCTGTATTTTATGAACGCATGAGCGGATTGTTACAAAACTTGTTATAGGTCACCACCACGATGCCCCGAAGGAACCTGAGAAGTTTCGAAACAGCTCCACCTAGTGGAATTTTTTTTTGGGGTGTATCATTACCTAACTCGTTATGTGTCTTTGACACCATGCTTTGAAGGTATTCAAAAAGTTTCGGGGCAGCGCCACCTTGTGGTCAAAAGTTATATAAAAATTTTAAAAATGCTAATAACTTTTGATTAAATTAGCCTATTGTAATGAAACTTGTCATAATACATTCCTTGGGTCGTGCTGGAAACATAGATACCAATTTTGACATATTCACACCAAACTGTGCATTGTCACCTCACTCTGACCACACCACATCAATTTGGTCACAGCTCCACCAAAAGTAATACATCAATAAATCTTTTTTTAAATTTTTTTTTACTTTATGTATAATTTTGTATCTATTTTGTCTAAGCTTAAGTTAATAGGTCTTTTAATGCTTCATTGTTGCAGCTGGTCACTCCCAGACATGTTGGCATGTCTTATTTTCTTCTTTGCGCTTGGCCCCGGTATTGCTGTATATATATATAATATATAATATAATTTTTTTTAATAATTTTTTTTTTTCAAACATGAAGCAGTGTTTACTTTCAGTGATTGAAAAATACTTGAAGGCTTTGTAATTGTTTTAATTTAATTTGTTAATGTTTATATTAATATGTAACTTTTTTAATAAAGTAGTGTGTTTAATAGCATAATTGTTTTTTTTGTTTTTGTGTTGACATGAATATTAGTATAAAAAATATTTTGTCTGCATATTTCTTTCACAGTACCAGATCTTCATTCCTATGGTAAATAAAGTGATGTTGAAACATCGCATCAATCACCAGCGCTACGATGTGCTCATCTGTCGAATTGTCAAGGTCAGCATCCTACCCTCTCCACGTCTGTGGATATAATGTTTCTTTGCAAAAACATACTTTTTTTTCTACATAAAAGAGGGCCCTGATGACTATTCAGTCCTGTTCTTGTTAGAGCAACTTGTCTGAAACAAACCACCACTTGTGTTCTGGTGGAGAAGCATGCCTCCGTTTCCTGAATTTGGCCCCCTGTGTGAACCACCACTCATTCTTTGCTAGTGAACCCAGACTTCCTGTTCCAGCATGTGGCCTCTTGGCATCCATATCTAATCTTGTCTTTGACATGCATGATATTTCCTACTGACATAGAATTACCAACATGTAATGCTGGAGTAAAAGGAAGTTTCTTGCCCCCTTTTCAAAAAGTATTTTATGTAAGAAACATTTAAAGAAAGGCTGTTAAATTATGAGAAAATAATTGGTGGAAATGCCTCGACTGTGCATTATTTTATAATAATTCAGTGGTCAATAATTCAGTTTATACAATGGCTACCACACTTTAAGACATTTTTCAGATGTTTTATTTCAAGACATTTGTCAGGTTTTTGTACTTAAAATGCTTTTGTGTTTAGGACTAATTTCTTATGTATCTCATCTCAAACCTGCATTACTAATTCCAAAACATCATTTTAGAGCTAGTAACAGAGGCTTGATCCATTGGTATGCAGACTAATGCAGTTAGAGAGAGAGATTAAGCCTTTGTGAATTGCCTCAGTCTGTGCAGCTCTCAACAGTGCTCGGCAGCAGTGTCTCTACTAATAGCAAAGCTGTTTGTTTAATTGCTTCAGTTGAGAAATTAAAAGCTTTTCAGTTGATAAATTATCAAAAACTATTAGTTTTTGATAGTTGCAGGGCAGGGCTGACGTGTGAATATTTCCATGTGTGTGTGAGTTTACTGTATGTCTGTACTGCGTATGTGTGTCTTATTGTTTTCTTATCTATAATAGCTTTTATTGGGTTGGGTCCTTTTGATGCTCTAAGGACCTTTGAAATGACTGAAATAATTTGGCAAATTGAAATGCTGTAATGTGGTCAAGAACTGCTTTTAGCTGTGCCTTTTCAGGAAAATAACTGCGCACCTTAGAATGTTTGTCAACCAATCAGTCAAGCTCTCAGCAGCATGGTAGTATAATTACAAATATATTTCAGCCTCCTTTTGCCAACAAAACTTTATTTAAGGCATGAAGGTACAAATTTGATGTTAGAGATGCTAATTTTATGTGTTTTTAAATTTATTTTATGTATGTTGCTAGTAAATGATCACAAAAATCTGTGGTTTACACTGTACATACTAGGGTTGGGCGATGTCCCCTAAATTGGCAGTTGACGATGTTTACAGTAAAACATCGCGATGGACGATGATATCGTCGTTTTTGTATTTTTTTAAAAACAAAAATATATAGGCTAATTTACTATATCTGTATTTGCTAACCCAAATAAGGACTCACCTGCGCTAGGTTGCACGTGAGGGGAAACAAGTATCAATCAATCAATCAACTTTATTTATATAGCGCTTTTACAATGACGATTGTTTCAAAGCAGCTTCACAGTGTTAAACAGGACAACATTGCAACAAAATTTGATTTGGCTAGTTTAATTTGGATAGTTTATAGAATTATATATGACCAAATTAATAAATTCTATTTGTATGTTTAGTTGAGTAACTTGGATCATAATTTGAGTGTCCCCAACTGAGCAAGGCAAGCCAAAGGCGACAGTGGCAAGGAACCAAAACTCCATCAGGGCATGATGAGAAAAATAAACCTTGGGAGAAACCAGACTCAGTCGGGGTGTCAGTTCTCCTCTGGCCTATTATTAACAGTGTATAATTATTACTCTGGCAACCTTGCAGGTCATAAATCATATTAGATAGGAATATTCAAAATTTTGGGTATCACGCAAGAGACGGGTTCATTTAACGTCGATTACACAAGAATATGAATACTTGAAAGATCAGAGTTATTGCGCCGGAGACGGGTTAATTGAGGATGACGTGCCGGTGAGGCAATGGGGAGGTAAACCATTTATTGCTTTATAAGTAATAAGCAAGATTTTAAAATGTATGCGATGTTTAATAGGGAGCCAGTGCAGTGTTGACAGAACTGGACTAATATGATCGTACTTCCTGGTTCTAGTAAGAACTCGAGCTGCTGCGTTTTGGACCAGCTGGAGTTTATTTATTAGGCGAGCAGGGCAACCACCCAGTAGAGCATTACAATAATCTAGCCTTGAGCTCATGAACGCATGTACTAATTGTTCAGCATTTTGCATTGAAAGCATGTGACGTAATTTAGATATATTTTTAAGATGGTAGAATGCAGTTTTACAGATGCTAGAAACGTGGCTTTCAAGCGAAAGATTGGTATCAAAGAGCACACCCAGGTTCCTCACTGACGACGAGGGCTTGACAGAGCAGTCATCGAGGGTTAGACAGTATTCTAGGGCACTACTTGTGGAGCTTTTCTGTCCGATAATTAAAAATTCAGTTTTATCTGAATTAAGTTGCAGGAAATTACTATTCATCCAATTTTTAATATCAGCTATGCATTCCGTTAATCTTGTGAATTGGTAAGTTTCGTCAGGGTGTGAAGAAATATAGAGCTGAGTATCATCAGCATAACAATGAAAACTAACGCCATGCTTCCTAATGATATCTCCCAGTGGTAGCATGTACAGGGTGAAAAGCAACGGTCCTAACACTGAGCCTTGCGGTACTCCATACTGAACTTGTGATCGGTGTGACATCTCTTCATTTACTGCTACAAACTGATAACGGTCAGATAAGTAAGATTTAAACCATGCCAATGCAGTTCCACTAATGCCAACATAATTTTGAGTCTATTCAAAAGAATATTGTGATCGATAGTATCGAATGCAGCGCTAAGATCGAGTAACACTAATAGAGAGATACAACCACGATCAGATGATAAGAGTAAATCATTTGTAACTCTAATTAGAGCAGTCTCAGTACTATGATACGGCCTAAATCCTGACTGAAATCCTCACATATACCATTTCTTTCTAAAAAGGAACATAATTGTGAAGACACAGCCTTTTCTAATATTTTTGATAGAAACGGTAGATTCGAGATTGGTCTGTAATTGACTAATTCTTTAGGATCAAGTTGCGTTTTTAATAAGTGGTTTAATTACAGCCAACTTAAAAGTTTTTGGTACATATCCTAATGTCAAGGATGAATTAATAATATTAAGCAGAGGATCTATGACCTCTGGAAGCATCTCTTTTAATAGCCTAATCGGTATAGGGTCAAGCATACATGTTGTTGATTTTGATGATTTGACAAGTTTAGCCAATTCTTCTCCTCCTATAGCAGTGAATGAGTGTAATTTTTCCTCAGTGAGACTACAATGTTCTGTCTGAAGTGATACTGTAGTAGACGGCTGCATGGTTATAATTTTATTCCTAATGTTATCAATCTTACTAGTAAAGAAGTTCATAAAGTCATTACTGCTGTGTTGTTTACAAACGTCAGAAGTTGAAGCTTTATCCTTTGTTAATTTAGCCACTGCATCGAATAAATACCTAGGGTTGTGTTTGTTTTCTTCTAAAAGAGTTGAGAAATAAGCAGATCTAGCAGTTTTTATGGCCTTTCTGTATGCAATCATGCTCTCTTCCACAAATTGCGAAAAACTCCAGTTTTGTTTTCTTCCAGCTGCGCTCCATTTTTCTGGCTGCTGTTTTAAGGGCCCGAGTGTGCTCGTTGTACCACGGCGTTGGATTATTTGCTTTAATCTTCTTTAAGCGCCGAGGAGCAACTATGTCCAAAGTGCTAGCAAAGAGAGAGTCAGTAGTTTCTGTTGCAACATCAAGTTCCTCTTGGCTATCTGTAATTCTGAGGAGATGGAACTGATGAGGAAGATTATGTATAAAGCAGTCTTTAGTCGCAGCGGTTATAGTCCTGCCATATTTGAAGCGAGGGGATGGCTTTGCAGCCTTAGCTATATTAAGTATACATGATATTAGGTAATGATTTGAGATGTCATCGCTCTGCTGCAGAATTTTAATGGTATCAACATTTAGTCCATGTGACAGTATTAGATCTAAAGTATGATTAAGGCGATGAGTGGGTCCAGATACGTGTTGTCTAACTCCAATAGAGTTTATAATGTCTTTAAATGCCAATCCCAATGCGTCTTTTTCATTGTCAACATGGATATTAAAATCACCAACAATTAGTACTTTATCTGCACCCAGTACTAACTCTGATAGAAAACCAGCAAATTCTTTGATAAAGTCTGTATTGTGCCCTGGTGGCCTGTATACAGTAGCCAACACAAATGTCAAACGGGGATTTATCATTTACACTACACAATGTTACATAAAGCACCAAAACTTCAAAGGAATTATATTTGAAACTAGACTTCTGAGTAATACTGAAGTTATCATTATAAATTACAGCAACACCTCCCCTTTTCCTTTCAGACGCTCGTGTTTATAACAATAATCTTGGGGAGTGGACTCATTTAAAGTAATGTAGTCGTCAGGTTTTAGCCAGGTTTCTGTCAAACACAGCACATCTAGGTTATGATCTATAATCATATCATTAACAATAAGCGTTTTTAAAGGGATCGAATATTCAGCAACCCGAGATTTATCAGTTGTTCATCCGTATTATATCTGTTGTTTATTTGTTGAACATCAATTCAATTTTTACTGTTGAATGGTTTTGATGTTTTTTTGTATTTACTGATTCGGGGAACAGACACAGTCTCTATGTGATAATATCTAGGTGAAAGCGTCTCTATGTGCTGGGATTTAGCTGACTCTGGTGACGTGAGACAGCTAGCAGACGGTTGGTTTAGCCAGTTTGTCTGCTTCCTGACCTGGGCCCCAGTGAGTCAAGGTTTAGCTCTAAGATTATGTGCCAAATTACTAGAGAGAAGAGCAGCACCAGCCCGGGTAGGATGAATGCCGTCTATCTTCAACAGGTCGGGTCTGCCCCAAAAACTTTTCCAATTGTCTATGAACCCTATGTTATTTTATGGACACCACTTAGACAACCAGCCATTGAGTGATGATAATCTGCTAACTATTTCATCACTCCTTTTAACAGGGAGGGGGCCAGATAAACAGACTGCCGGTGACATCGTAGTTGCGAGTTTACACACCTCTTTAATGTTAATTTTGGTGATCTCCGACTGACAAAGTCGAACATCATTAGTGCCGATGTGAATAATAATCTTAGAGAATTTACGATTAGCTTTAGCCAGCACTTTTAAATTTGCTTTGATGTCAGGCGCTCTGGCTAAACATGTGACTATGGTGGCTGGTGTCTCTATTTTCACGCCCGTGTAATAGAATCGCCAATAACTAGGGCACTTTCAACAGGATCCTCAGTGGGTGCATCACTGAGTGGGGAGAACCTGTTTGATGTTCTAATCGGAACGGCAGAGTGGTTTTTAGATCCGCGACTATGCTGTCTCACAGTCACCCAATTGCCCTGCTGCGGGGGCTCAGCCGGAACCAAACAATGAGTGTTCACTAAGCTAGTCGCATCCAAAACAGTATCTAAAGCTGTACCATTCTCACTACTCTCACATAAAGTCTGGATGCGTGTCTCTAAATCTGAAATCTTCTCCGTCAGCCTGATTAATTCCTTACATTTAACACATGTGAAGCCCTGTTCGCCAACGGAGATAGATATGCTAAACATGTAGCATGCAGTGCAAGTGACAATGACAGGAGAAGAAGACATGGCATGTTGATGAATCCAAAACTTACCACACAACTTACTCCACTTACTTTGTTTGATGGAGTCTATTTAATAATCCAACTCACCACAGTTGTCTAATGAACTCAGAAAACAGGAGACCCGGGTGCCGGGATGGAAAGCTACCAGGCTAGCGAAAAGCTAACACGTGGTAGTGATTTAGATTAAAAGCTAGTGATGTCAGATTTAACTTGATAGGCTATATTAAACAATATATGGTGATGAGTAAGTTATTTTTAGCAGTATAGATAACAAAGAAAATATATCAAATAGAGATTCAAACGCAGCTATACAGAGCTACAAACACTGAAGCATGCAGCAGCAGCTACCAGTTAGTCCATTTTATCCCACTGGACATCACGTTTCTTTTCATAAATCTTCACTCGCGTCACACTCATTTTGTAAATGAGAATTGTAAAATTGTAAAAGGGAATTGTAAAAGTTTCTTCCTTTCGTTTGCGTATAATTAAGTCTATTATAGCCTATACCCATTCACATGCTTTACTGTGGTGAAGTAGAAAAAAACAACGTTGGACGAATACCTTTGTACTTCCAATTTTATTTAACACAGTTTGTTCTTAGTAGACTTGGCGCGTCAAGTTTATTTGAATAGCGCAATTCACACGCACACACACACACGCACACACACACACACACACCGACACCGCCGATTTTAATTTTGTTTTCTCTGGCAGTGCATCATCAAACATAGCCTAAATGTCTTGACCCTGGAAGATAAAATTCGCTCTTCAGACGTTTTACAAGACGTGTTGCTTTGCAACATCAGGAGAAAACATCAAGACAATGATATTCGGGAAGGTTTCTCCAGTTCGTGTACCACATTCATCTCAAAGCTGACGCATCTTTGTGGGGAAATAAAACATTTTTTTTTTTAAACTAATATTTAATTGTCTTAATCTTTATGTTACCATTATTAACTGATAATCGTTTAAATGTTTTACAGGCTGTAGTGTGTTGTTTCACTGACGGAAGTGCTAAAATAAACACGCATGCTTATGAAATGGATTATTTAAAAATGTAGGCTATATATCTGGCATAGACTACAGTATTTAAAATAGCATATATGCTTTAGTTATACTCTCAATTTAATTTACAGAGCAATCCCTGCAAAGTTTTTAGTTTAACTAAAGAAGAGGATTAGTTTGTGTTGCACTCGCAAGGGGGGGCGTGGCATCACGATGGTGGCGCTTCATCGTGATGTTGGTCAGCCATCACGGTACAACCCTAGTACATACAGTAGACCTATTGTTTTGTTAAAAAATAAACATTTGACTGTATTTCAAGTCCTGTATGTAACCTATCTGTGGAAAGTTTTAGGCATTTAGGTTTTTTCGAGCTGACACAAATGTAGATTTGTTTGTATTTGATTTGGCTTTGCTGACATGTGTCTCTCTTTCTCAGGGCTATACTTTGGCAGAAGAGGAAGAGGACCCTTTAATATTTCAGCATAGACAATTACGTGGTAATCAAAGCGACACTCTGGTTAGTGGCCCGGTCGAATCTGGACCGATGAAGAAACTGCACGTCAGTACAACTGCTCTGCAGAAGGTTTGTAGAATGTGTAACCTTAGTAACTTCACACTCACATATTGGATCGTTTGTGGTTAACATTTGCATGTGCCAATAATAGATTAAAGGAACGTTCACATAAGTATGTAGATATTGAAGTAGACCAGTCCAACAATATCTGACATCCTGATCCCAATAAAATCAGCTTTGGCTCTACTGTTGGAAATCTGAATATAATATCTACTTTATAATGTTCTCATCCACAACATTTTTCTTTTTTTAAACATAATGGTATTGTGTGTGGTGTATTGGTTGAATGGGCGCTCAATTATCATGTATAGAAAGGATGGACATTTTGCTTGTAAAAAATGGGAAACTGTTTACACTAGGAATAAATGAGCCTCCTTAAAGTCGTGCCCAGTATATTTTTTTCTATAACTTTTTTTTGTACTTTGGATGGTTTGAAACATAGCTACATCTGTCTTCAACACCAAACTTGATCATTCTTTTCAGACAGGGATTGTTTTGTGTCTTTCGGGGCACACTGTTGAAGGGACTGTCTGTTCTCTGTGATTCATGAAGACATCATAATCATTTGCATGTGTTGCCTGAGTTGTCTTTCCACTATCTTCTCTACCATCACCCTTATTATTCAGTTTTACACAGAAAGAACATTCACCCATGGATGGACTGTCTTGGCTTTTGTCTTCATTTAAAATTCATCATTGAAATAAAACATTATTTTGTTGATATGTACATCTCTCTCTCTCTCTCTCTCTCTCTCTCTCTCTCTCTCTCTCTCTCTCTCTCTCTCTCTCCAGTCTTTAGTGTCACATGATCCTTCAGAAATCATTCTTATATGCTATTTTGCTTCTTCTTCTTCTTCTTCTTCTTCTTCTACTTCGTCTTCGTCTTCGTCTTCTTCTTCTTCTTCTTCTTCATTATCATCATCAATGGTGACAAATATTTATTTTTCAGGATTTTTTAATGAATAGAAAGTTTAAAAGCAGCATTTATTTGGAATAGAAAGTTTTTTTTTAACATACATTTCTTCACGGTCACTTTTGATTAATTTAATGCATTCTTGCTGAATAAAAGTACTTATTTATTTTATTTATTTCCAAAAAAATTAAGAATTCTTACTGACAGACTGATTTCATCATTGATAATAATATGTTTCTTCAGCAGCAAATCAGCATATAAGAATAAATTCTGAAAGATCATGTGGTACTGAAGACTGGAGTAATGATGCTGAAAATTCAGCTTTCCCAACACAGGAATACGTTTTATTAAATAAAATATAAAAAATAGAAAACTTTCAATTATATATAGATATTTTTTTTACAATATTACTTTTTTTTCTTGAACTTTGGATCAAATGCAGTCTTGTTGAGCAGAAGAGACTTTGTGTGAGTAGCACTATTTGTGAGTTAAAGTTAGTGTCTTTTATAGAGCATTTCAAATCAGTCACATATGCAGTTCCAGAAGGGAGCTCTTTATGTAGAAAGCTTTGAGGCAAATAACTAGAACATAGCTTTTGTGGGTTTAAAAAAAAAAATCTGTTTATTTGTCCTGTTTCTGCTATGTGCAGGCTTGGGGTGCAGCCAGAAAGGTGTCCAAAGATGACTGGCTGGAGTGGTTGAGACGTCTCAGTGTGGTCTTGTTAAAAGAATCATCCTCACCTGCCCTGCGCTCCTGCTGGTCTCTGGCGCAGACATATATACCACTCGCTAGGTAAACCTTAACTCCTCTGTCTCTGTTCGTCTGTTAAAGTGCCATTTCAGAAACTCATAATTTTTGTAGAATTTGCCAACATTTTCAGTAGCCTTAATTCTGGGAGTATTTTCTCTTTTGGCAAGAACCACTAACTTGGAGAGGAATGAGCTGGCAAACATCTAAAATGACACACGTCAAACACTTTTTAATGAAACATACAGGGGCAGTTAAATCTGTAATCATACCTGCAGTGATAGGCTGACAAAGTGAAAGCAGAGTGCTACCTCATTCAAATAGCAGCGCAACCATGTTTGCTAAATGTAGAGGTCTGGATTCCCGTGGCTGTCCAGCGGGAACCGGCCAGATATTTTGCGCCGCGGGATTAAATTTCTTGACTAAAACACGGTAGCGGTCGGTAACTCTGGTGCAATTTGAACGGGTGCGGTTGGTCATTCAATATCACGTTCCCGATGTCCTTTCAGAACAGCATATCTTTGCTTTACTTAATCTTATCTACCACCCGATATAAAGCCTGCACTCAGGACTGTTATGCACGAGCTGCACGCATGGACCAGTTCTTTCTGCGTCATGCATTGTATTTGTGGGTCTGTGCTGACAGCATGTGCATAATGGTCCTCAGAACAGTTTGTAGCCTACCGGTGGTAACGTAAATATACGGCCCTCAGAAAGGTTGTCGATGACTGACAGAGCAGAATATGGCAGAGCAAAGTGTGGATGCAGTGTCTGTGAAGGACTGGAAAATGGTCAGTTTACTGCTAAGAAACCCACGTCAGCCAGGACTGATGTATGGGAGTCTTTTTCATGTGTCATAGACGCAGATGGAAAAAAATACCCTTTGCACAATGTGATAAATGCCTAAAAGTGTTCCCGTTCAGCAGTCAAAATGTTAAATTCATGCAGTCTACATTTTTATTTTCTCCGTGGAAATTTAAATGTGAAATTCTGGAAACGAGATCTGAATTTAGCGGGATGGTTTGGTCGGGAGGAAAATTATTCTAAGCGGACAGCGGGTGAACACAGATTGTATATACAGTCCCTGACAAAAGTCTTGTCGCTTGTGTACAAATTGAACTGAAGTGCCGCTGAAATATATTTCTTATCAAGATTTTTTTTACAAGAAATCCCAACAGCTTTTGTAATAGTGTTTCAGTGCAAAATGAAACTGTCAAAAAATATTCTAATATTCACAGCTTGGTAAAGCCCATTGAGTCCATTTTTGCAAAGACATAAGTGTTGTCGCCTTGTCATTATGAGCTTCACCTGTGACTAATAATGGATCAATTAGATCTCAGGTGTGTATAAAAAGAACCCCAGTGCACTAGACCTTCACATCAACTTCAAATAGACCTCTGCAAACATGCCTAAGATTCACCCTGAGACTAAAGTTTGGATTATCAAGAGGCTGAAGACCAGATCCACTGCTGATGTGGCAGACACCTTCAAAGTGTCTCAGCGTCAAGTACAGAGGATAAAAAAAAGATTTGAAGAGACTGGAGACGTTTATTACAAACCCAGGTCAGGCAGACCCTGCAAGACAACTGCTCGAGAGGACCGTTTGTTGGCTCAAAAATCCAAGGCCAGCCCATTTTCCATTGCAGCAGAGCTCCACGAGACCGGGTCACCTGAAGTCCATGTGTCAACCAGAACAGTTTGTCGGATTCTGTTTTGAAATGGCCTCCATGGTCGAATCAGTGCCCAGAAGCCAGCACTAAACAAAAGACAATTGAAAAACTGTGTGGCATTTGCCAAAGCCCACAGCCTGCTAAAAGGATGGACGCTGGAAAAGTGGCCGAAGGATTTTTCAGATGAATCGTCTGTTGAATCACACCACAGTCGCCGCAAATATTGCAGGAGACCTTCTGGAGCCCGCATGGATCCGAGATTCTCCCAGAAAACAGGTTCCATCCAGTATGGGGGTGTCCGAAAGATCTGCAGGGTGGAAGGCAACTTCAATAGTCTAAAATACCAAGACATCTTCGCTACCTCTTATATTCCCAACCATAAAAGAGGCCAAATTCTGCAGCAGGATGGTGCTCCATCGCATTCTCCCGTCTCCACATCAAAGTTCCTCAAGGCAAAGAATATCAAGATGCTCCAGGATTGGCCAGCCCAGTCACCAGACATGAACATCATTGAGCATATATGGGGTAGGATGAAAGAGGAAGCATGGAAGACGAAACCAAAGAATAGGATATAACCAAAAGAAAAGGATATAATCCCAGCGGGAGCGGGACTTAAAAAGCAATCCCGCGCAGACATCTATGTGGACAGTACAGAAAAACCTACGTAGATTCTGTGGTCAGAAGTAATATGTACCAACTATTGTTCTGACATAACCCTGCAAAATTATCAAAGCCTACTGTATGTGTATGTTGTCTCTTCTCTGCAGGGATCTTTTTAATGCTGCATTCTTATCGTGCTGGTCAGAGCTGAGTGAAGACCAGCAGGATGAACTGATACGCAGTATTGAACTTGCTCTGACTTCTCAGGATATTGCTGAAGTCACACAGACGCTGCTCAATCTTGCAGAATTCATGGAGCACAGCGATAAGGTCAGTGATGAAGTCTATAGTCTTTAGACATATGACAGCAGGCTGAATGCCAGGTCCACATCGTTTGATCATATAACTAACCCTGCAAGCAAGGAGAAGTAATGGCTTTTTAAAGGTGCCCCAGAATGAGTTGAAACTATATTTAGGGGTTCAAGCACGAAGTGCTGAAACCCTATTGTAATTGTACTGATTTTTATTATTATTATTATTATTATTCTCCGGTAAAACGATCGCAGCCCAAACCGTAAGGGCTGGAGCGTTGAAACTTTGTCAGATGGTAGTCCTCAGCCTGGGACGACCCTGAGAAGCTATGACCCCAAATGGCCTATAGGTGGCGCTACAGCAACCAAAAGCGCAAAATAGCTCATAACTCCTAAACCGTTTGGTCCACACTCAAGTGTCTTATATCACTGGAAAGCTGAGTCCTTGCCAAACAAAACGTATATCTCCGATTTCATTTCCGGTATGCAAATTTTTCCGCCATTTTGAATATTGTTGAAAACCTTTTGCGAACTAGTCCCTGGTTTTTGGCCTGATCGGAACCAAACCAGTTCACAACTGTTCTCTGGAGACTGAATATCAATAATCATTGAAAAAAAGTAGAAATTTCGATTCATGGTTGATAAGGGCGACAAAATGGACGTTCAGGCGGAGCCTATTTTACTAAAAAGGCTATAACTCAAAAAGTAAATTAGATATATTCATCAAACTTGGTACACATGTGTATGGACTCAATTTGAGGTCACAGTAAAAAAGGCGAAGATTGAGCTCTAGGTGGCGCTATAATGTTACAAAAACATAATAAAGGCTATGACCACCTGACCGTTAGTCTGATTGACTTGAAAATTGGTGTGCAGTGTCTTGGTCCAAGGCCCCATGTATGTCTATGAGGACATTGGCGTATCTCAAAAACATGGCCGCCATCAACCAATTAAGTTTGAGCACCTATAAGACAAGGTTAACGGAGGCCGATCGAACGAAACTCGATGGGCATGTTCGACTCATGGCCCTAGAGGTCTGTAAGAATTTTGAAAGAAATCGGCCACTAGTTGGCGCTAACGAGTTTTATGGCTCTGTAATCACATGGTGTTGCACACATCCACAAAATATGCATATCATAAGATAGATCTCCTCATGTTGAACAACTTTGCCTCTAGAACCATTGCTGTCAATCAAATCGTTCATTAAATATTTACAATTATGTTAAAAACCTACTTTTGCGAACTAGTCCCTGGTTTTTGCCCGATCGGAACCAAACCAGTCTAGAACAATTCTCTGGACTCTCTAGATCAATAATTATTGAAAAAGTTGGACTTTTGCATTTGGATGGCTATAACAGGGTCATTTAAAAAGAGGTGTGGAAAAATGCACTCAAAAGCCTATAAATCCTAAAGGAAAACTCAAAACTTCACGAAAATTGTTGGGTATATGTGGCATAACATGCTGAAGAAGCATGCAAAGTTTTATGGAGATCGGACTATAGGTGGCGCTATAACTTTTAAAAAGCTTTAAAACCATGCATTTCCTATGGAAAATTGCCTGTATTAGCTGCAAATGGTATTTTCCATCAGTTGCAATATAATGTTTAAAACATTCATTAGATCTGCTCATTCTGACTCTCTAGGTCAATAATTATATAGAAAAATTACTTTTACAATTGGATGGCTATAATAGTCAAATCAATATGTGATTTTGACCAAATGTCCCCAAAAAGCCTTTAACTTCTCATTGAATGTTTAGATAATCTCAAAAGAGGGAAGTACATGTGACACATGACTCTAAACAAGCATACAACATTTCATGGAGATCAGGCAATAGATGCCTCTTTAAAAATTAAAAAAGTGACAATGCTTATTTTGGTGTATTAAATTAAATTGCCATAAAACCACCAGAGGGCAGCATAAGACCACTTATTGGTTCATTCTGCTCACTAAGCATATATAAACTTTATAAAATCATTATAATAACATTGCAAATCACATTTTGACAATGTTTATCAATTAATTTGTTCATTTGATGTGTTTTTCACAATATTACATTACAATTCAAAATAACACCTGAAAATATGTTTTAAAGGGGAAAAGATAGAATAAGTAATTAAATTAAAGGCATTCACTGGGAAAATGTGCCCATTAAATGGAAAACAGACGTTTACAATGAAAATGAGCTAATGAGTGGTTCTTGGAGTAAGCATTGTGTTACTAATAATTTATTTAAAATATCTACATGTAAAACAGAAGTGTGTGTGTGTGTGTGTGTGTGTGTGTGTGTGTGTGTGTGTGTGTGTGTGTGTGTGTGTGTGTGTGTGTGTGTGTGTGTGTGTGTGTGTGTGTGTGTGTGTGTGTGTTTGTGTGTGTGTATCAGTCTGTCTGTCTTTCTTCTCTCTCTCTCTCTGTATGTGTGTGTGTGTGTGTGTGTGTGTGTGTGTGTGTGTGTGTGGCCAATATCTACTCAAGAAATGCTTAGACTTTATTCAAATAAGCAGGTGACACATGACATTACATTTGGCAATAGTTTTTGCTTTAAAATTAATATCTAGGCATTGTAAAAATCATTATAATAACATTTAATATCCCATTTTGTCAATGTTTATCAATGCCATAGACTTGTGCTGGTTCTAATGCTAATGTTGTCCTATAGAGGGCTGCAGGATCAGAAATATACTTTCTTGTGTTTCCACAGGTTAAAATTAAATGTATAGGCTAGAATCATGTTGAATCAAACCTCAATGGGGTAAATCATGGTAAATCACATTAGAATTTGGTAAATCATGCTGAACTATGGTAAATAATGCTATAATCATGGTGAATCATACCACAATGTGGTAAATCATACTACAATGTGGTAAATCATATTGGAATGTGGAAACATGGTAAATCATGGTAAACTATGGTAAATCAGGCTAGGATCATGGTAAATCATATTAGAATGTGACAATTTGTGGTAAATCATGGTAAATCATATTAGAATGTGGCAATTTGTGGTAAATCATGGTAAATCATATTAGAATGTGGTAACTCGTGGTAAATCATGGTAAACTATGGTAAATCATGCCAGGATCATGGTAAATCATCCTACAATGTGGTAAATCATAGTAAATCATATTAGAATGTGGAAACATGGTAAATCATGGTAAACTATGGTAAATCAGGCTAGAATCATGGTAAATAAAACTGGAACATGGTAAATCACAGTAAATCATGCCAGGACATGCTAAATCAATGTAAGCTATGGTAATTCATGGTAAAATATGGCGAATCACGGTTAAGTATGTTAAATCACTAACACAGGGAATATCATGGTAAATCAGGCAAGAACATGGTAAATCAAGGTAAACTATGGTGAATCATGGTAAATCACACTAGAACATGGTAAATCATGGTAAACTATGCTAGTACATGGTAAATTAGACCATAGGTGGCGCTATAACTGACAAAAAGCTTTGAAAACCACACATATCCTATATTAAATTGCCTTTATTGGCTGTAAATGGTCATTTTCATCTATTATGTCAGTGGTTAAATGCTTTCTAAATGAACCTTGGTGTCTTTTGATGCTTTTAGGCTTTAAGTCCTTAAAGGCCTTAAATGCTTGAACCCCGCTAAATGCTGCTTGCAGCTTTAATTTAAATTGTTCTCTGATATCTACATAGAGTGTATGCGGCTTATTTAAGGGCAGAAAAATTTAAGATATGGTTTTACAGGTCCATTACAGGTCCAACCCTAGAAATTGTACCTAGAATGAAATTATCTGTTTTTGCCTTATTTGGAAGGGTCATGAATAGTAATGTGGAGCTCTGCTCTGATTGGCTATTTCACTGCACAGTTCTGTCAGTTGCGGTTTTGATCTAACCTTATATGTTTGAGCCTGTTTCTGTAAAAATATACTTAAGCTCAAATCTGTGGTTTGTTTATAAAGAGAGCACCTATTTAAAATTTTGATCTGCAGAGTTGTGAGATCCAGTCGACAAACGGGCGCTCAGCGGTCATTATGCCCAGCTAGAGCAGCCTTCCCTCGGCTAAACCTTCTGACGTCTGCCGCTGGCTCTGATGTCTCTGTAGTGGTTAAACATATAATTTTTCTTGTTTATATCTAACGGGTGATCTTTTGCCTCATGGATCTATCATTTGTTCCCTGGCTGTTTGTTTTGGCTGAGGGTAAAGTGAAGTTTCATTTATTTCTTTGATCATTAAAACGTAACGAAACGAGAATGGGTTGTGTTTTGTGTCATATTTAATTTTATTATAGTAAAGATAATGATAAGCACAATTACTGCATGAACCACATATTAATATGCTTAATATGAAGAGGAAGGGTTGTGTTTTATATTTCGTTTTGTTATAAATATATACAGTAAAGATAATCAATGTACGCTTTGCCTGAACTACATTTGTGAGGCTATTAATAGGTTTAAGATTTTTTTAAATGAAAACGAAAAGAGGCTAATGGAGTTTTATAACATATTTGGTTTTATTGTAGCCTCGAATATACATACAGAGATAACAGGAGTAGCCAGAGCGAGCTCATTGACGCTGTAAGAACGCTGCTGCTCCGTTTGCAGAATGACCAGACTTCCTCTGGAGTTCGTTCTCCTGAGTTGAACTTGGCAAGCATATGGCTGGCTGGCAAATCTTGGGAGTGTACCTCCCGATGATTGCGTCAGAGTCCGTTTTTCCGTGGTGTTTGTCACGAGATTTACATATGAAGGAGGAAGCAATATTGTTTGAGTGATTTGATTTCGGTATGTGATTTCCACGTACTGAACTCTTGTTAATCAACTGTGCCAAGGTTAATTAATTATTTCATTCTAGGGCACCTTTAAAACATCTGAAAATAATGCATAAATACAGTAAATCTCTCTTCATTCAATAGCATTTGAAAATGAAGGCTACTGCTTGAAGAGCTTGTTTTTTCTTCATATTGAGATTTTTTATTTTATTTTTCTTAATTTTTTTTACTAAATGCAAGTTCTATTTCTGTATCCTATCCAGAGAGGTAACTCATGTTAATAAATGTTCATCATTCCATGATTAAGCCAGAAAGGAGCTCTGTAGTTTGTTCCCCTGCACACTTGGACGATTACATTTCTTTCCATGTTTAGAATGATCTCATTGTGTTGAAGTCCGAATGAATGGAACATTTGTTCAGTTTTATTCCATCACAACAAATACAGCTCACACCCTTTGGTGGTGACATAGCAAATGGGCAGTAAAGTTTGAGAGCAGTGAAATGAAGAGTTTTCTCAGTGAGGGTCTGTTATATAAACATTCTCTGGTCTAGATGCTCTGTTCTGGCCTTTTTAAAATTCCATTTAGCTCTTCTCTTCAATATCTAAAATCTTTATTTTCTCTATTTTGTCAGGGCCCTCTTCCCTTGAGAGATGACAATGGGATTGTTCTGCTGGGGGAGAGAGCTGCTAAATGTCGCGCCTATGCAAAGGCCCTGCACTACAAGGAACTTGAGTTTCAAAAGGGTCCTTCCCCGCTTATTTTAGAATCACTGATCAGGTAGGAAACAAATACTTTCGAAGTCTGAGGATAGTCTTGATGCCTATATGGCTTCAATTCAGTTTGTGTTAGATTATAATTGTAAAAATCCTTATTTTACTTAAAGGGATAGTTCATTCAAAAATTTAAATCGTGTCTCCATTTACACACACTCATGTAATTTTAAGCACATGACACAAAACTGTTTGAAATTAACTACATAAAAACAAAAATGACATTACCACCTACTACTAGTAGATCATAGGAATAAGTACTTCTAGGTTTTTTGAATTATTGAATTCAGAATCTGAATTTAGTCAGATTTTTTCTCTATTGAGCTTATGTTTAACCATACAGACCTGTGTTGGTTATTTAAATTGTCCCCTTGTATTGTTTACAAGTATGCACTCAACATATTTTGAGTGTCTCAAGTTTCCTCCGGTGTCGTTTTTGATGATGAGTGGTCAGAGATTTCTTTAGTCTTATGGCACCCAGTGTCTTAGTTCAACATCCTTGCTCATTTGAAAAGGAGGGGCAAGTCAAGTCACCTTTATTTATATAGGGCTTTTTACAATGCCGATTGTTTCAAAGCAGCTTCACAGTGTTAAACAGGAAAATAATGCAACAGAATTTGATTCGACTATACTACCGCTCTGGAGAAAATGGTGATGTCATCCTGCTCATTTCAATTATAGTATAGTGACAATGCGAGCAGATCAGTAATTTAGTTGAAAATGTAATTGAATATTTAGTTGAAAATGTTAGTGTCCCCAACTGAACAAGCCAAGCCAAAGGCGACAGTGGCAAGGAACCAAAACTCCATCAGGTGGCATAATGGAGAAAAATAAACCTTGAGAGAAACCAGGCTCAGTCGAGGTGCCAGTTCTCCACATCAGGTGATGTCTTTCTTTTGAGAAGCTATTGCAGCAAAACATAAACAGTATGTTGTTACCAGTGTTGGGTGTAACGCGTTACAAAGTAACGCATTACTGTAATAATATTACTTTTTTCAGTAACTGGTAGTGTAAGGCATTACTCGTCTGAAAATGGTAATATTATTACAGTTTTCCCGAGCTAGTTACTTGCGTTACATTTGCCAGTAGCACCTTCATCGCACACAACACAGAGAACAGAAGGGAAGGGGAGGAGGGCGTGAATGGAACAGTGATTGGTCTGGGTTTGGCACGAGGTATCATTTACCATCACCGATTGGTCGACAACCGCAGCCAGCAGCAGAGCGGCACCCTCAAAGACAGATGGGGAAAATGGAAGCGTAAACAACGGCAAGCTCTTTTTCAGATGAAGGTTCCCAGCAACAGAAAGCTAGTTTCGACGGGTGGAGATTCAGTAATTATTTTGAATATGTTCAACGGAAGGAAAATAACTTGACGGTGAAGTGCACACTCTGCCTGGGGACATAGCTGCTCTCCACCGCTTGTAATCAAATGGATTTTTTGCACTAGATGGTTTTTGTTAAACATTGAGGAAGTTAATATATCTTTGGACTTGTTATAAATTGACAATCAAATATATTGATTGTTTGCACCAGAGGTGTTTGTTAAACATTGAGGAAGTTAATACTTGTTTGTTTTTGATTGCACAAGTACAGTTGTTTGTAGTTATGGTAACACTTTACAATAAGGTTGTATTAGTTAATATTAGTTAACGCATTAGTTAACATAAACTAACCATGAACAACACCTCTGTTCATCATTAGTTAATCTTTGTTAACACTAGTTAATAAAAATACAGCTGTTCATGTTAGTTCACAGTGCATTAACTAATACAACCTTATTGTAAAGTGTTACCGTAGTTATTTGTGCTGGACAGTGCCAGTCTGTTGTTGGCGTAATAAAGACCCTAAAGAACACTCCTCCTTTGTATGTTCTCCTCCATCTGATGCATCTCAGGCCATTATAGAGTAATTAAGAAAAAAAATGTAACTAGTAATATAACTTGTAATATAACTAGTTACTTTCTCCAGAGAGTAATAAAGTAAAGTAAGGCATTACTATTTTTGAGAGTAATATGTAATATGTAATATATTACTTTTTTGAGTAACTAGCCCCAACACTGGTTGTTACTGAAAAATACATTTCCTAACACTGGTATATTCGTCTTATATGTCAGTGAGATGGCTCTGTCCTTTTTAAGTACTTTCCATGTTATGTCTACATCATGGGTTTCCAACGGTCGCCAATGGGCCTGTTCTAAAAGTGGCAAACCATAACATCACTCGGTATCCGCAGCTGCGTTCAGTCGCTTCCGTGTTTATCTTGGCGTAGGGCTCCAGGCTGAAGCCGAATATATACTAGTGTATAGTAATCAGCTTCCTGGTTCAGTAGTCAGGGCACTGATCAGGACATAAGTCAATGGGCTGACTCCCTGATCAGTGCCCTGACTACTGAACTAGAGAGATAATTGAGACGTCACTGTCATATCATGAAAACAGACACTCAAAGGTCTTCACGGCAACCCCCTCAAAATAAAATTTTGGTTTAATGTGAAGAAATTGACAATATATTAGGCTACTGTTGTACAGTATATTTAACTACGTCTCTGTAATAATAATAATACGCCTCTACTAATAATAATAATAATTATGAAATAATAATAATACTAATTATATAATTATTAACGGTTGCTTATTTTTCACTCGATCTTTTATTTATAAACAATATTTACTTTAAAACAGCATACAGCCTTTAAATGTTTATGTATTATTTACTTATCGTCATAAATAATAAACTTACTGATAAAAAAAAAAAAGTAAAAAAAAAAAACATTTTTGCTGTGGTACCAAAATTTGTGGAACTACTACTACCCTCTTTCAGGTGTAAAACAGTTTGGATAGTTGTTAACATGAGAATTATGATGCATTATTTAAGAGTTTTAAGTATTATATAACATGAGTAGCTCTCCGTGACTTTCATTTTTAAAAAGTATTTGTCCTCCAAAGAAGTAAGCTCCTCTGCCAAATGTATAATTCATTTCCCAAATTGGCAAACATTTTCTCTTTAGGTCCTCTGCATGTTTGAAGAATGACTATGTTAGACAGCATAGGAGCTCATAACAAGGCTCTGTTATTCCAGTGCTATGAAAGTGCATATTTTTGCTGTCAGTAACATGGTTTATATTTAATGTGCCTCCTGATTTGTTTGTGATATTTTCTGTTTAGTTGTCCAGGTAGATTCAGTATTGTTTTAAACTTGTTTGTGGCCAGTCCTCCGTCCTGGTACTTATTGAGGTCTGTGTTTTGGTTTCTTGGTATTGTCTGGTCTTGTTTATTGTTTTTTGTGGCAAAAAACAAAGACGCTAAGCAATGCTGAGAACATTAGAGAAAAAGTCTAATTTTGTTTTCTGTGACTTGATCAGGCTTGATGTTTTGTTTTGGGTTTTTTTTTTGCTTGTCAAATGATAATGATGTGATTATAGTAAAATGTTACAATGTTGTTTTTTTAAAATTGCTAGGTTTTATTGCCTAAGACATATACCTGCAAGATTAACAAAAACCTCATAAGGGTCTGCAATGGTGTGATGTTAATCAAATGGTTCATGGTTCCTTTTCAACTTTTTTTTATACTTTAAGTGGCAGTGTCCATTTGCTTATTGCTCTGGTACATTTAATTTTTTCTGTGCATGATGATGATCAAATTTGCTTTGCATTTAAGTGTTAAACATTTTGTACATTCACAAGCTAGTGTTGTCACGATACCAAAATTATGACTTCGATATGATACCAGACTAAAATACCTCAATACCGATACTAAATCGATACCACAGCAAAAAACTGTAAAAGTAAATGAATAAAATGACAGAACTATTTTTTTTTAAACCCTAAAAACTCACTTGGCCAGCATTTTGCTGCCCTGCTTTTTGATCATTCCCTCCTCTTTATTTAAAATAATAATATAATAATAGTAACTACATGCCAGTGTAAACATCCTTACAGAGATGTTTGCAACAATCACATTATTATCAGTCATGTTAACATTCACTAACCTTTCACTATTCTGAACAGGTTGGGATGACCAAAATCTAATTTCATGATACTAATAAATAAATATTGTTTGAATGTAATGTATAATTACAATATAGATATTTAATTTAATTTTATCTTTGTTTTCAAATATGTAAATTACACAAACAATATGACATAAACAGTGCTTTATTTTTAGCTACAGTAGGTCTGTTTAACAGTAGCATTCAAGAAAGAAATTAAATAATCAAATGTATTTAAAAAACTGCATAGTCTTCAGTTATTCAATCAAGCATGGGGGGATTTTCTTTTGTTGTTTGATTAACATTAAATCACAGAATATTAGGTCCTGCGCTTTTAGAGCTGCATGGACCCAATACACTGTAACTCATCCGATTTCTCACTCAACCCGATATATGTTCTCTAAAGATATATCCTACTGTGTTTACCTGAAAACTCGTCAGGAGGATGTGCATTTTTACATATTTTTGACCATTTAAACCCAATAATCTGCGAAACTGGCATCGCGATTACATGCTGTCTGAGTGTAAGGTTTGTGTGCACCTTCAGGTCAGAGTCCGGCAGCGCGAGTATGTCCCTCGTTGCGCTTTATTTTCTCATGCATGTGTTTCTGTTTCTTTCTTTTGTCATGCGCTGCGCATATATATTTAACTCTTCTGCTTCCAATTTTTAGTGAACAGTGAAAGCAGAGCTCTGTACACACGTCCTGACTCCTGCTGCTGTCACAAATCGACGCAAATAAATACTGCTCTTATTATGGTGCTGTCATTCTTAAAGTACCTGTACTAATAACATTTCATATCGGACTGTTTTTAATAGCAGGGTATCGCGATACCTTTCTAGTACCGGTATATCGTGCAACACTATCACAAGCACAGTTTCTGCTTGGTTGCTTCTCAAAGGGGCTCTTGAATGGCAAACTCCTTAGCTGTAAAACTTTAAATAAATGTCTTTTAAAAAATGTTTTGATTATATGCAGAGTTTAGATCAGTATTTTATTAAGACCTCAATTAAAAGTCAATTAAAAAACTTAAGCTAAGCTTTCTTTCCAGGTCTTATATGACATCAGCTTTGAGAAACAATATGTGTCAACCAGCACAGGAAGTCCGCTAGTGCACTGAAAGGTCATTTAAGGCCATACAGTTCCTGGAAGTGTAACCTCATCTGGACCTCACAAAATACCCAGAGATTCTGCACCAGTTAAATCATGTGGAATGTGCTTATGTTGACCCAGGGTTTGGGTATTTGTGCAAGGAATGAATGGATTTATGCTTTTAGTTTAATAGCTTTGGTTGTTTCTTGATGAGATTTACCTTTACCTTTGCTGGTTACTCTTTATTAGCTTTTTGCATGTTTTTATTTTTTTTTGTGTTTGCCTTTTATGGCCAGGTTTATGGCCATGCTGTCTGCATAACCAAAGTACTTGCACTATATTATTTTGCCTGTAATAGTTGTGTTAACTGATCTTGACAAAGTCACTTGAAAAGGGTGGCGATTCTTGAAAGGTAGTTTTAGTTCTTTTTGCAAGAATGCAGACACATAATTTTGGTAAAGCAAAAAGTATTTAATTTTTTTAATACAATTTATTAATCATACAAAATTTTACTTTTTACAGAGTTCATTTTACTCTACCAGTGAATTTACCGTAATGTCTCTGAACTGTCAAATTGTTTGTAATTTTACAAAATCAAACATATTGTGTAAATGGCTTTCATCAGCTTGTTGCTTAGTCTTGCTTACTCATTGATCGTGTGCATAAAATCCTCTAGGAAAAGCTAAATAAAATAAAAATATTTAAGAGATAAATACCTTGTATAAAATGCAATTTACAATCAAACATCGTTTATCACATATTCGGTCTTAAAAAACTCAAATGCAGTTTTACAAATGCATTCCCCCTGAAATGTTTTCCCAGTTTAAGCTGTAGATTATGTTGATCCAAAGTTTAGTGGTGAGCAGGAACATAAGTTTGGTTCTGGCAAGTCTTTAAGGTACAAAGCTCTGGGGTCGGATCTTCATCTCCACCCGTTTAAGTGAATAGTTTGGCCCATGCCATCCATACCAAGAGATGCCATCTGAATTCTTGGTATGTGAGCCATAGCGGTGAAACACACCATTCAGATTGGAGTCAGTGCAGCAGTTGTACCAGTATCCACCTGTGAAATATAAAGCTGTTAAATCATGATGTTCATTAGCACAGCACAAACATGTCTGGTGGGTGTCTTTTTACCTTGGCGAAGTTGTGCGCAGTTGTCCACACACTTGTCATTGTCTTTGTTCTTAGTGCTGAAGTTGGTATTATTGTGGTAACGCAGAGAGTCGCCAGCGTTCCCGCTGTAGTTGGCGATGAAAAGCTTGTAGCTGTTCATCTCGTTGCTCACTGTGAAGAAGCCATATTCAGCGAAGCGTATCTCACCCTCCCAGTCCTAGTAGAACATATATATAAAAAAAACAAACATATAATCATATAATATGTCATGCTTAAGCATTATTCATGGATTAATATTTCTTAATGTGGATCACCTTTAGTAAGGATGAAGTGTTACGTTGTGTGAGTCCACATTAATTCTAATATTGCATACTTGCCTCCATCTCTATTCTCAGCACTGTGGGCTGTCTAGTCAGACGGAAGATGTTTTCATTGCCGATCCAGAAGTCACCACGGATTGCACCAAAACCATTCTTGTACTGCTTCCAGTCGCGATTGAAGCTTGTCAAACCAATCTTGCGTCTCTGAATGACAGTCCAGCCACCACCATTGTTATCCATGTCACAATATACCTGAAGAAATAATCTGGGGATTAATGATAAATCTTCTTTTGAACTGATGTTGCTACTTGTATGAAGACTAAGATTCAGACTTACATTTAGTTCAGGTGTTCCAAGAAAGTCATCTTTTGGTAGTTTATACTCTCCAGAAATTTTGTAGTTTTTGCTGTATAGGGATGCACAATCATAGATTGCATCTAAAGGATAGAGAATTCCTTGGATTAGGGTCTCAAAAAACAAAGGATTTAAATCCTTATGGATCCACCAACTGAAGAATCTTAATTTAGTGTGCAGTCCTGCTGACTTTAGACCGAGTGTCTGTGAACCTAGCACATTCCTAACAAAGCTTCACTATGTGCACGGTTGTCCCTAAGAAAAAGGAAACAGCATAACCAATTGGGTATTAAACTATAGCTTTGCAACATTCTTCATTTAACATCTCTATCTGGTTTGAAAGATTAATAGTCTAATAGTTTTGAAGGGTAAGTGCTCCTTCGTTCTTGTGTGTTCAGAGTAAGAAGCACATTTTCCTGCTGTGACTTGGCTACTGTTGTATAGCCAGACATTCCAGCAGGTAACTGTATTATTACCTACTAATTGCCTCCAACTGTTGCCCAGACATTTCACAGCTCCTTGGGTACAACTAATTTCTCCAAATGAAAACGTGTGTCTGAAGAAAATGCATTGAAGCATTTTGTCCGGATTAAACAACACAAACCTACACTTTGATTTTTCTCTCTGATTTTCTTGTCTTGTGTTACAGTACACTACACTTTACTGTAATCTTGATGCTTAGTGGATAGTGTACCATGATAATAGAGTAGTTATTCCAAAGTAGCGGTCTGCTTCCAAAGTAGATTTTGGAAATTTAAATTCAAAGAATTAATTCAGAAATAACCCTCTATTCCCTAACGGTGTGGAGAGAGAGTTGTGAATGGCTACCAATGTAATTTAAATTAAATTAAATGGTCTAAATAAAGTGAATAGTACAAAAGTCTTCTGCTTCTTGCTTGATTTTGCTATAAAGATTTTTTATTTGTTTTTATGGTTTATTTTTAGGATGAATAATGCCTGGGAAACGAATATACAGGGTACCATACTTACACTAATTGCCCAGGCTATATTTACAATCTTTCAATCTTTCTTTAACATAGCAAATCTCTCATTCTGACTAGGTGGCTGCATTGTCCCATGACTTTAAAAGACAATCACTGACGCTCTGAGGTATGTCAACAGCCAGCATATGTGACCTGTGACCCTGCAGAGAGTTGAATAACACATGGTGTGCGCTTGAAAGGAAGCTTTCAAGCAACTGTTCGAGTTATCTGTGTCAAGACTCACCTGAAGTGCTTTGCTGTGGGGCAGACTGGGCTGCCTGTAGTTGCATGATATCAATCTGATTGTAGATTTCTGAATATTTGCTCTCAGCCTCTGTGACACGGGCCTCATGCTGCTGGTTAAGCTTTTCCAGCTCCATCATTTGCCGCACGACCTTCATAAGATCAGACTCCTGTTTTTTGTTTGTTTCCTCCAACATGCTGCTCAGATTGGCCACCTGGACCTTCAGGGTGCGCACCTCATCACAGCATTGTGCTGGTTTTGCAGATTTGGTTGTTGCCAAGTTCTTCTTGAGGCCACCCTGAGCCATCGCGTGACCCAGGAATAGAAGTAAAAGAGCCAATGCTGTAGCAGTCATCTTCATGCTTTTTATTATTCTTGTATGTGGAGATAGTTTGAGTGCTCTTGCTTTGAGGAAGATGCTGATCAATCCTGGCTGTTGTTCAAAAAAAGTAAGAAGAACTCTTTAGAAAGTGTAAAATTTAACAATATTTTCCGGGAAGGTCTCCTCTCTGCTGTTCAGAATCAAATGTCTGCTCACACCGAGGACCTGAAGCGGATGCAGCTTAAATATATTTTCACGTGTGCTGTACCCTCCCCTTTTGCTCAGGCCCACATCATTGACCCTCCCCACCACCAACCACCAATCGGCCCTCCCCACCCTCTTGCAAAAAATTTTCCTCCTCTTTTGTCTGGTCACACCCACGTGCAATGCACCTCACAATGCTTACATTCTTACAAGTGGAATTTGTTTTTATACAGAAGGCTGGTTGAAGACTCTTTGTTCTTTCAAGGTCTTATATTCTGACCTTCTTTAAAATTCTTTAAAAAGAAAAAAAAAGCAGTTTTCTCTTTGACATCCTCTTATAAAAGGGGAGGACTTCACAGGAAGATGTGCTTCCATTATTTTTATTTCTTTCCTTTCTTTTAATTTCTCAGAACCAGCTTGTAATAATTGGCGTAAGTGCTAGATAACTATGTGAGATGCTACTAGATTTTACTAGATTTAAAAGAATGGTTCTCAAACTTTTTTTCAGGTGGTATGCCAGAAAAATTTGGACAGCTTAATTTTCCAAATTACATCCATTTTGTTTCACATTGGTTTACAGATAATCATGATGTTTGTAATATCGTAATATAGATTAATATAGAGTAATAGAGATTTCAATATAATGAACTAGAGCACTATATACTTCAGACTAAATTATCTAACGGTTAAAGGGTTAGTTCACCCAAAAATTAAAATTGTTATTAATTACTTTAATTTCCTCTCTCAAGACCCATAAAAGGTACTAAAGATGTTGTTACAAAGTCCATCTCACTACAGTGGTTCTACAATAATTGTATGAAGCGACGAGAGTAGTTTTTTTGCGCTAAAAAAACGAAATAACGACTTGCATAGTGATGGGCCGTTTTCAAAACACTGCTTCACAAAGCTTTGGAGCTTTATGAATCAGCGTATCGATTCATCATTCAGATCACGTGTCAAACCGCCACACTGCTGAAATCACATGACTTTGGTGGTCCGAACGGCTGATTTTTATAAATGTATTCGTTCATTCATTCTTTTTCATGGAGAAACAAATTTTCCCTAGCACCAAATATTTCATTATCCCTTATCAGATTTATATGCTTTGGTGTAGCTTTCCGTTTCAAATTTAATAACATTAATCCCCAGAGTAGATTGACGAATGAAACCATACATATGTTCTATGCTGTTTTAACTATGTTTGACTCTGCAATTCCTAGAACCACCATCAAGGGATCTAAATCAATAAACCTATGCAGTATTCTTAGTAAAATCACTTTTCCAGTATATTGATAGCTTTAGGCAGCTCTAAAACATATGAGCTAGTGATGCCGTTACATGCCCAGAGCATTACACAAAGGGCTGCATCTGTAAATATCCTTGAGTTTTTGTTTAGACTATTGTAACCAATGTATTACTTTGAATAGTATGATGCCATGTCTTGCACACACTGATGAGCTATACATGTATCTGTTTAATGACTACATGTTATTTTACCTTTTCAAAGTTATCTTCCCATGTAGATTTTAAGTGTTCTAAAGTTATATAGCTTCTCATATATGATATACATCCTTTATTGTGGGTATTGCGTACAAGTATCATTTCTATTATGGATTGGTTTGATGAGTTAGGATAGAATTGTTTATTTTGTTTAATTATGGGCGTTTTCACACCTGAAAGTCCACACCAAGGTCCGAACCAAAGTTAATGTTTTGATACATTTTATACATTCAGTTCGTTTAGGTTTGGTTTCACACTGCAATTATGCAAGCGCACTAAAGAACTTTACATGACGTACTTACGTCCAGTCGTCATCAGCTGCATCTTAACATTGATTGGTTTGTTAGCGTACGTGCGTCTGACGTCAGCGTGTTGTCAATTCGGTAGGTAACTTTGACAAGATGAATGAAGCGAACAGACGCATATCATTGCCACTATGCTGTTATTGCTATAGCATTACTATCTGCAGCACCAACTATATTTGAGGCTAGTTCAAATTCGCCAAATGAACGTCCTCGTTGTGCGAACATTTTATCGGTGGCGACAGGAAAGGAGGAGAAGACCATATTTTAATTAAAAACCTTGTCTCCTCCTCTCCCCATGTGCTACAGCAAATTTGTCCTGCTATCTTCTGTGACAGTTCTGATAGTTCTGTCTTCATCTGTTGTTTGGGTTATGCGGGAACCACCGGCACTTCCTGTAAATGGTCAGTAAGTCCGAACCATACAGACAATGCTTTCACACTAGCAATGAACCGAACCTTTGTTTAGTTTGATCCGGACCGAGACTACCTCTTTTCGTCTGACTTAATTTCATCTGTTTGGTCCAGACCGTGGTCTGAGGGAGGTTTCACACCTGTAATTTTGATTCGGACCAATCTGTAAAGTCAGAAAATCCGGACCCAAACAAGCTAGGTGTGAAAACGCCCTAAGTTTTGCACCTGCAAGTTTTTTTTTTTTTTATGCGACTAGGTAGATTTTTATTTTGTACCTGCTCAAATGATGTAAATACCTTATCAATAAATTTGTCTGTAAAGCTATAAATTCCTTTTTCAAACCAATAATTAGGGCCCGAGCACCGATGGTGTGAGGACCCTATTGGAATTGTTTTGTCTATTCTTCTCTAAACTGAATTACATTTTTGAAGACCTATACATGCTACGAAACTCACAAAAACTTTGCACATGCATCAGACGGGGTGAAAATGTACATCTGATATGGGTTTCAGAATTAAGTGGCAAAATTGCTCGATAGCGCCACCGACAATATTTTAATTAAGCACCGTTCGCATTACATTTCACGTACAGTAGGGATGCTTATTTTGATTCATTTTCCCGACCAACAACCGATGCTCATTAATGGATTATTAACCGTTAACTGATAAGATTATAATATTGAATTGACATTAAATTAAAATATTGATGAGTGTCTGTGACCCGTTAAAAATACTTTTTTCACTGGTTTAATTTACTGTGCAAACAGCAGCATACACAACAGATCGACAACAGAACCTGGATTCACACATTATCACATTTTCATGCACCTGCAGCTTTTCTGACAACAGAGAAAAACTGAATAAAATTTAAAAACTGAATAAAATATTTTTTTACAAAATTAAAATACACTGAATCCGTTTGAAGCTTTGGAGAACCGGAACCGTTTTTTTCCATCAAAGAAAAATATCATGCCTACCTCAATCCACACCTTAACTGTTTTTTTTTTTGTTTTTTTTAAAGTAACATGTCTAAATGATATGGGTTAGTCTGGAGCACAGCCTGTTGACAGTTAGACCTGCGGCAGAAAGCCTTGTTTATACTTTCTTCTGTCTCTGCAGTGCGAGCCTTCGCTGCGCTGACTGCGCGCACGCAACTTTGTCTGTTTGAGGAAGTGTTTTGACGCGCTCAACCGTTGTGCTGTTCTTTGAAATGACAGAGGGCGACTCTGAGTAATTGTTCTATAAACCATCAATACGTGACAATGTTTACTTTAGTAAACTTGACCAAAACCACACTACGAAAAGCATTAAGGGTTTAGATGGAGTTGCTGCCCGGGGAATACAGAGATAACACCTCGCTAGAGTGGTCAGCCTTGGGAAGCTCCTTTCATTTGCTTTCCAACAGTCAAGAGCTTGTACTACTGCTGTATTTTAATACCGCGTTACATATTTTGCAAGTAATTTCATCGCACTTTCTGCCGAAATGGTCCCACATAGTAGGCTTCTTTCCCATTGCTTCGTTTTGCAAAATATGTCTGTGTAGAGACGTGTGGTTGCAGGTGTCCATGCGCCCCGTGAGTTAACAAATACAGCATATTTTTCTTAAACCATACAGCAAACAAACAAAAAAATATAAAATACCCTTTTAACTGTTTAACTGATAGTATTAATCGGTCAAAATTCTTACTATCGGTTAACGGTTAAACGGTCAATATGAGAATCCCTAACGTACAAGTATGAAATTCAGTCGACACATGTAACAGCCAAATGCCTACAAAAAAGTCCCTGGGAGCAAAATCTGAAAACCAAACAGGAAGTGAGATATTTTGAATTTTCTCTGCAACATTTTTGCAGCTTTAGCCATTTCCAGACAAAATTCCTCCTAGAGATTTAATCAGATTAACATCATATTTGGTCAGTATAATCTAAAAGGCTTTTGCGACATTAAATTGCAAAGATCTTGAGTGTTCCCTGAAGGGTGTGTCTGTCTCTGTCAAATATTGTATTTTTGAATGAGGGAGCTAACAAGCGATTTTGATAACATGGCTTTGGAGAGTACTAGAGATAACAAAACTACTAGATTTTCTAATGGACCAGGGCATACAGAGGGTAGAGGTGAAAACAGTATGCTGAAAAATGAGAGCAGCATACCCTTTCTATGTAGCTAGATGGCCATCATCGTTGTATTTCTTACCTATTACTAGATCTGAAAGTTTGGCAACCCCAAAAGTTTTGGGCCTCTGCACAAGTGCTTAACCCTAACCCTAACCCTAATCCTTTCAAGTGCACAAACGCACAAGTGCACAAATATATTTGTCTATTCCAAACAAGATTGTGGAAATAACATATATTGGTATACATTCAAATAAAAAAATAAAAAAATCGAGGATGGATGTTAAGATTATATTCTTTCTTCACAGTAATGTGCTGATATACACTACAGTATATTGCCAAAAGTTTTGGATGCCTGCCTTTACATGCACATGAACTTTAATGATATCCCATTCTTAATCCATAGGGTTTAATATGGAGTTGGCCCACTATAACAGCAGCTATATAACAGCTTCAACTCTTCTGGGAAGGCTTTACACAAGGTTTAGGAGTGTGATTATGGGAATTTTTGACCATTCTTCTAGAATCACATTTGTGAGGTCAGGCACTGATGTTGGTACAGTGTCCGCTCTAATTCATCTCAAAGGTGTTCTATCGGGTTGAGGTCAGGACTCTGTTAATCAAACTTGTTAATCCATGTCTTTATGGACCTAGCTTTGTGCACTGGTGCACAGTCATGTCATAAACAGGAAGGGGCCATCCCCACACTGTTCTCACAAAGTTGGGAGCATGAAAATGTCTTGGTATGCTGATGCATTAAGATTTCCTTTCACTGGAACTAAGGGGCCAAGCCCAACCCCTGAAAAACAACCCCACACCATAATCCCCCCTCGACCACCTTTACACTTTGCTCAATGCAGTCAGGCAAGTACCATTCTCCTCACAGATATACTGTGTGTGTGTGTGTGTGTGTGTGTGTGTGTGTGTGTGTGTGTGTGTGTCTGTGTATGTATATATATATATATATGTATGTGTATATATTTATATTTATATATATATATATATATATATATATATATATATATATATATATATATATATATATATATATATATATATATATATATATATATATATATATATATATATATATATATATATATATATATATATAGAGAGAGAGAGAGAGAGAGAGAGAGAGAGGATTAAGTTCACCTTTATTATTACAATCAACTTTCTATTACAAAAAAAATTACACAAAAAACACAAACAAATTATAAAAACTTCCTTACACTTCCTTTTTTTTTTTTTTTTACTCAAAACCAACTCATTATCATACAATGTACATAGTACTTCATTTATTCCCTTTATTATCTATACACTTTGGTAAAGATTCCATCTTGTAATATGCATACTCAACCCTCAGTTGAGAAGCTGCCAAACCTAAAAACATAAGCAAAACACTTAATGAACTTTGCCCCAACAGTCTGTTTTCCCTTGTCTTCCAAATGGACAGTTTTGCAGTACCAGATAAAAAATTATTAAAACCAGGACATTCTTCTTTTGAAATGAATACTTTGGCCCAAAAATGAACAATTGAAAAGAGAAAACTTCCCCCAGTAATAAAAAAACAATTACAATCGTGAACACTGCACAAAGAGATGAAAAACTGACTCCGTCTCAGAACAAAAAGGACAACCCACCCCAACACTAGGATTGAGGTGTACCATATGTCTGTTTGTAGCTATTGCCCCATGTACAATCCTCCACTGGAGGTCACCTGTCCGCTTGTCAATCGGACATTTGTACAGGGTACGCCAGCTGCCTTTAGGGGGAAAAACAGATCCAAAGAACTGTGTTCATCTTGTTAAAGAAACTCCATTCAAAAACTGCATGTTGGAAACTTTAACACATATCAAGTAAAGAGACTTCTTCCCAGCGGAATCAAACCTTTCCAGAACTGGTGTTTTCAGAGTCAGTAAACAGCTTTCATCTTCTACCCAATCTTCCACAGCCGCACTTACAACAAAGGAAAAAGATGACCATACCCATCTATCCATTCATTCAGGACATCTGGGTTTTTCAAAAAAACTTGATAATCTTTGCTCAAGTCCTTGAATATCTCTACAATGCATTGTTTTAAAAAACGGGTCGATTTCACGCCACTTCTTTGACTCGAGTCTTGTAAATTACTTCTCAGGATATGTCCCAGCTTATTGCACCCAGCCACCAACAGCCGTGCTCTTACATTTTCAGATGACAACAGTCTTGACGATAAAAAGGAATTCAAAAACAAAGGGTCCTCTAGCAACCAATGACCAGCAGGTGTATTAGATGGTCTTGATACGATAAAAACCTTCCAGGCCTCCAGCACAGATCTATAAAAGGGAGAGAGATCCACCATTTCTTTCTCTTGCAATTGCATTAAAAACAAATGTTTATCAAGACCCATTCCACCTGCCCTTCCTATATGCCCAGCTCTTATATATTTAGCCTTTTCATACACATTAAGTGCATTAACCAGGGCCTTAATGTCTTTTTCATGATTAACAAACACTGTCACATCATCAGCATAAGCACTTACAGTAATACTTGAACTCTGAGATAAACCAGGAACAATACAACCAGACAAAGTTTTACGTAAATGAAAAAGAAGAGGCTCAATAGCAATGCTATATAGTTGTCCTGATAAAGGACAACCTTGTCTGATACCCCTTGAAACTGGGATTGGCCGGCTTAGCCCACCTCCCATCTTAACAATGCAAGCAGCGCCAGAATACAGCAATTTGACCAAAATTAGGAAATGTTCACCAATACCAAAGGATTTTAATACATTAAAAAGATAACCATGATCAATTCGGTCAAAGGCTTTCTCTTGATCTAAAGAAATTAAACCAGCTTTCATTTCAAAACCTTTACAAATATCTAAAATATCCCAAATTAAAAACAAATTGTCCATTATTGTTCTCTCTGGGATACAAGAAGTTTGATCTTTTTGTACAATTATGTTAAGATATTTTTTAAGTCTATTAGCAAGACATTTAGACATAATTTTGTAATCAGTGGTTAGTAATGCAACAGGTCTCCAATTTTTTTAAAGAGATAAATCTCCCTTTTTTGGTAATAGTGATAGCACAGCACATTGACAAGATACAGGCAAACAACCATCTTTGCAACATTCACAGAAAACCTCATATAAATCTTTTCCAATACAGTTCCAAAAAAGTTTGAAAAATTCAGACGGTGACCCGTCAATACCCGGAGATTGTCCAACACCAAGCTGACCAACTGCAATAGTGAGTTCTTAAATAGAAAGTTCAGTGTCCAGGGCAGTCTTAGAAACTGAGTCTATTTGAGGCAAGTCTTGAATTAGCTGTTCAGCACAGTCAGTACCACATTGTTCGGCAGTATAAAGACTGGAATAAAAAGTCACTGCGTGATGCCTCATCTCTGTAATGTTGCTGGTCATCCTCCCATCAGGAAGGCGAAGGCATGACATCTGTTTCTGTTGTGGCACTTTGTGCTCCAAATTAAAGAAATAAGCACTAGGAGCATCCATTTCATTAACAGAAACAAAACGAGACCTTACAAGAGCTCCCTTCACCCTTTCATTCAAATACAACCCCATTTCTCTTTTTTTTCCTTGCAGGTTGTTAAACAGATTAGGATCGGATTCAATGGAGCAGCACTGACTCTGTTATCTGTCATTTTAATCCAAGTATATTGTCTCACTTGTGGATGCTTAATCCGCCACATATCTAAAATATCTATTTCTCAAATTATTTTTGATAAATGAGATGAAGACTGAAGATGAGGTTCTTCATTAGTGCAATCAATAGTGAAATTCTCAGTACAATTCCAATCACGTCCCATGATTATGTTGTCATCAGCACACAACATTAAAACATTTCTTAATATACTGAAAAAAATCACTCTTTCATGTCCCACATTAGGTGCATATGCATTTACAAAATAAAAGAGAAACCCATCAATATCAGCCTTTACCACTACTAATCTTCCATTTACAGGTTCCTCTTTCTTTAAAACATTAACTCTTGTATCTGGAGAAAATAAGATAGCCATCCCAGCACTCACATTTGTTTTGTGACTATTGCCCTTTCCACCAAAGGGCAATAGGTGCGTTTAGATTTGTTCATATTAACTCTTTCCTGCCAGCTTTTTTAAAAAAAAGTTGCCAGCCACCGCCAGGGTTTATGACCATTTTCACCTAAAGTTTTAAAGTTTTATTCTAGCTTCATGCATTCTTTTTTTATCAACACTTGAATATGGGTAAGTTTCATAAAAAAGCAACTCTTCATTAGGCAAAGTTACATTGTAGTGGTTTGTGTGTGTGTTTGTGTGTGTGTGTGTGTGTGTGTGTGTGTGTGTGTGTGTGTGTGTGTGTGTGTGTGTGTGTGTATATATATATATTAAAACCCTCCCAAATGATGTTTAATGCACTGAAATAAATTAGTTTCACTGAAAAAAGATTTATCATTTAATCAAGACAGAAAGGTCAAATTAAATCCAAATTTAATATCTTGTATGACTTCATGCGAGCATGCATGCGAGTGCTGCCGTATGTTCGAATATGATTAGTCGTTTTCACGTCATCACCAGGTGTAGAGCCAGAAGACGCGAATGAGAACTCGTGCGCTGTGAGAAGATTTGTCTCTGTGCACTCATCCGAAAGCGCGCACTCGTCTCACAGCTAGCAAATATTGAGTTCTCTTTCAAGTCTTGCGCTTAAACAGACAAACTCACACAAAAAGTATGTCAACATAATATATATATATATATATATATATATATATATATATATATATATATATATATATATAATTTCTCATTAATGCAATTATCTAATCAACCAATCACATGGCAATTGCTTCAAACAATCTCCTGAACTCCAAACTGATTGTCAGAATGGGAAAGAAAGGTGATTTTAAGCAATTTTGAGCGTGGCATGGTTGTTGGTGCCAGACGGGCGGTTTGAGTATTTCACAATCGGCTCAGTTAGTGGGATTTTCACGCACAACCATTTCTAGGGTTTACAAAGAATGGTGTGAAAAGGGAAAAACATCCAGTATGCGGCAGTCCTGTGGGTGAAAATGCGTGGTGAGAGGAGAATGGGGAACTTTGACTGAAATAACCACTCATTACAACCGAGGTATGCAGCAAAGCAACACGCACAACCTTGAGACGTATGGGCTACAACAGCAGAAGACCCTACCGGGTACCACTTATCTCCACTACAAATAGGAAAAAGAGGCTACAATTTGCTTGTGTACAAATTGAACTGAAGTGCAACTGAAATATATTTCTTATCAAGATTTTTTTTACAAGAAATGGCTCATTTTAATCCCAACAGCTTTTGTAAAATGTTTCAGTGCAAAATGAAACTGTCACAAAATATTCTAATATTCACAGCTTGGTAAAGCCCATTGAGTGAATTTTTGCAAAGACATAAGTGTTGTCGCCTTGTCATATGAGCTTCACCTGTGACTAATAATAGATCAATTAGGTCTCAGGTGTGTATAAAAAGAACCCCAGTGCACTAGACCTTCACATCAACTGCAACAAGACCTCTGCAAACATGCCTAAGATTCACCCTGAGACTAAAGTTTTGATTATCAAGAGGCTGAAGACCAGATCCACTGCTGATGTGGCAGACACCTTAAAAGTGTCTCAGCATCAAGTACAGAGGATAAAAAAAAAGATTTGAAGAGGCTGGAGACGTTTATGACAAACCCAGGTCAGGCAGACCCTGCAAGACAACTGCTCAAGAGGACCGTTTGTTGGCTCGAAAATCCTAGGCCAGCCCATTTTCCACTGCAGCAGAGCTCCACGAGACCGGGTCACCTGAAGTCCATGTGTAAACCAGAACAGTTGGTCGGATTCTGTCTCGAAATGGCCTCCATGGTCGAATCAGTGCACAGAAGCCAGCACTAAACAAAAGATAATTGAAAAACCGTGTGGCATTCACCAAAGCCCACAGCCTGCTAAAAGGATGGGCGCTGGAAAAGTGGCAGAAGGTGGATTTTTCAGATGAATTTTCTGTTGAATTACACCACAGTCGCCGCAAATATTGCAGGAGGCCTACTGGAGCCCGCATGGATCTGAGATTCACCCAAAAAACTGTGAAGTTTGGGGGCGGAAAAATCATGGTCTCCATCGCATGCGTCTCCATCGCATTCTTCCATCTCCACATCAAAGTTCCTCAAGCCGAAGAAGATCAAGATGCTCCAGGATTGGCCAGCCCAGTCACCAGACATGAACATCATTGAGCATATGTGGGGTAGGATGAAAGCGGAAGCATGTTTGACGAAACCAAAGAATATTGAGGAACTCTGGGAGGCATGCAAGACTGCTTTCTTTGCTATTCCTGATGACTTCATCAATAAATTGTATGAGTCCTTGCCAAACCGCATGGATGCAGTCCTTCAAGCTCATGGAAGTCATACAAGATATTAAATTTGGATCTCACAGCACCACTACTTAATTTGCTGACATATTTTTGTATTTGCAGTAAATTTGTTCAATTTCTGTATAGGCGACAAAACTTTTGTCTTGCCAAAAGTTGACCTTTCTGTCCTGATTAAATGATAAATCTTTTTTCAGTGAAACTAATTTATTTCAGTGCATTAAACATAATTTGGGAGGGTTTTATTATATATATATATATATATATATATATATATATATATATATATATATATATATATATATATATATATATATATATATATATATATATATATATATATATATATATATATACAGGAGTGCAGAATTATTAGGCAAATGAATATTTTGACCACATCATCCTCGTTATGCATGTTGTCTTACTCCAAGCTGTATAGGCTGGAAAGCCTACTACCAATTAAGCATATTAGGTGATGTGCATCTCTGTAATGAGAAGGGGTGTGGTCTAATGACATCAATACCATATAATCAGGTGTGCATAATTATTAGGGAACTTCCTTTCCTTTGGCAAAATGGGTCAAAAGAAGGACTTGACAGGCTCAGAAAAGTCAAAAATAGTGAGATATATTGCAGAGGGATGCAGCAGTCTTAAAATAGCCATGCTTCTGAAGCGTGATCATCGAACAATCAAGCGTTTCATTCAAAATAGTCAACAGGGTCGCAAAAAGCGTGTGGAAAAACCAAAGCGCAAAATAACTGCCCGTGAACTGAGAAAAGTCAAGCGTGCAGCTGCCAAGATGCCACTTGCCACCAGTTTGGCCATATTTCAGAGCCGCAACATCACTGGAGTGCCCAAAAGCACAAGGTGTGCAATACTCAGAGACATGGCCAAGGTAAGAAAGGCAGAAAGTCGACCACCACTGAACAAGACACACAAGCTGAATCGTCAAGACTGGGCCAAGAAATATCTCAAGACTGATTTTTCTAAGGTTTTATGGAATGAGGGTGAGTCTTGATGGGACAGATGGATGGGCCTGTGGCTGGATTGGTAAAGGGCAGAGAGCTCCAGTCCGACTCAGACGCCAGCAAGGTGGAGGTGGAGTACTGGTTTGGGCTGGTATCATCAAAGATGAGCTTGTGGGGCCTTTTCGGGTTGAGGATGGAGTCAAGCTCAACTCCCAGTCCTACTGCCAGTTTCTGGAAGACACCTTCTTCAAGCAGTGGTACAGGAAGAAGTCTGCATCCTTCAAGAAAAATATGATTTTCATGCAGGACAAAGCTCCATCACACGCGTCCAAGTACTCCACAGCGTGGCTGGCAAGAAAGGGTATAAAAGAAGAAAATCTAATGATATGGCCTCCTTGTTCACCTGATCTGAACCCTATTGAGAACCTGTGGTCCATCATCAAATGTGCGATTTACAAGGAGGGAAAACAGTACACCTCTCTGAACAGTGTCTGGGAGGCTGTGGTTGCTGCTGCACGCAATGTTGATGGTGAACAGATCAAAACACTGACAGAATCCATGGATGGCAGGCTTTTGAGTGTCCTTGCAAAGAAAGGTGGCTATATTGGTCACTGATTTGTTTTTGTTTGGTTTTTGAATGTCAGAAATGTATATTTGAGAATGTTGAGATGTTATATTGGTTTCACTGGTAAAAATAAATAATTGAAATGGGTATAAATTTGGTTTTTGTTAAGTTGCTTAATAATTATGCACAGTAATAGTCACCTGCACACACAGATATCCCCCTAAAATAGCTAAAACTAAAAACTACTTCCTAATAAACTACAAAAATATTCAGCTTTGATATTAATGAGTTTTTTGAGTTCATTGAGAACATGGTTGTTGTTCAATAATAAAATTAATCCTCAAAAATACAACTTGCCTAATAATTCTGCACTCCCTGTATATGTATGTATGTATATATATATGTATATATATATATATATATATATATATATATATATATATAAATATATATATATATATATATATAAATAAATAAATAAATAAATATATATATATATATATATATATATATAAATAAATATATATATAAATAAATAAATAAATAAATAAATATATATATATATATATATATATATATATATATATATATATATATATAAATAAATATATATATATATATATATATATATATATATATATATATATATATATATATATATATATAAATATACACACACACACACAAACCACTACAATGTAACTTTGCCTAATGAAGAGTTGCTTTTTTATGAAACTTACCCATATTCAAGTGTTGATAAAAAAAGAATGCATGAAGCTAGAATAAAACTTTAGGTGAAAATGGTCATAAACCCTGGTGGTGGCTGGCAACTTTTTTTTTTAAAGCTGGCAGGAAAGAGTTAATATGAACAAATGTAAACGCATCGTGTCCTGACTGTCTAATGATCTGATCTGCTTGATGTGATAGCATGTTAATGCCAAGTGTAAACACAGCCATCTGACTTTTAAAATCATGCAGTGTGTACCCGTTAAAATAAGATTGGGATTCAATAAGTTTTAGTTTTTTTCTAACACGCATGTAGCAAACCATCATGCAGCTGTGAATTAATTCAATTCACAAAACATATTTTTTCAAAGCGGATTTACAGAGAATGCATGTTTCTACTTTACCAGACGTGACCGTGTTCAAGTAATGTCCATATGTCAGAAATGTACAATTCTAAGATAATACAAATCACATAGTTAGCCAACATCAGGTTTTAAAGGTAGTCAGGTCATCCATCAATACCAATCAATACCACTTGTTCATCACAGGTTCTGTGTGCTTGCATATCCTTTCATTATAACCAACAAAGTATAAACGATGCACAGCATAGACAGCTTCAATGATTATAACGTGAGTTTTCATTGTACTCGCAGAACTCGTTCAATGAGTTTGTGCGGAACTAAAATGATTGACAGCTTCAGTTATTATAAAAGGAGTTCTCTTTGTTCGTTATCTTTATCTAACCTCTATCTTCGCAGCTACCACTTCAAAAAGTTAATTAACAGATTGTAAAAAATGTATGATTAACATTTAATTTAGCCTTTTATTCACATATAAACATTCGTCAATGCACACATTATTTGTGGTAAATGGAAGCCCAAGCATGCTTGCATGACGTGCGAGAACCAATGAGGTTCATTCTTGTGTTACACAGTACGTTTGAATTGCAGCTAGAACCAATGAGGTTTGTTCTCGCGTGTCAAGCAAGTATGGTTGAGCTTCCGTTTATGTTTGCCAATCAGAGTTTATATGTGAACAAAGCCTTGTTTTATGTAATGTGAAATATTTCTTTGTTCATTTATTTTATTACTAACTTTTTACTTACCTATATAACCTATATGAATCAGTGTTTACTTATACATATTTGAAGGATGCAATCCAAATTAATCTATTATTTACTTAAAATTATTAATAATGTTGGTAATTAACATTTAATTTAATATATTTGTTTAACTGTTAAAAATATGCTATGGTTCCATTACAGAGAACCATGAAATTTTCCTGGTACTGGTACCGACTACTGAAATTTTGGTATCGTGACAACAGTGATCACAGGATTGTTCCCTCTCGTTGAGACAACAAAAGAAAACAGATGTCAGGGAGCTGACTCCAAAACTAAAAAAAACCACTTATAGACAAGACATGCTTTTTGTAGCAGTAATGATACTCTTGAGAGGGTGTAAGGAAGCTGTTTACAATGTCATACTGCTGTGTGAGTTTGCAAGTGTCTGGTGAAAGTATGACAAAGACGCAAATAGCAAAACATCTAAGAAAAGGTCCTTGCATGCAATTTTTGCAGCTGCTTTTTTTATTATCTTTATTTTTTTATACCCTTTTTCGCCTGTCTCATACTTAGCTATATTTACACATCCACACACTTTGTGTACATAACAGTTTTATCAATTTCATTGATATTGGCATATAGTGTATGTTTTTTAAAAGAGTAAAGGAGATTTGTTTTTGAATAGATTTTATGGCAGAAAATTATATTATTCAGGAATGTGCTCCACAACTCAAAGGTACTATTAGCACAGCTGAAGTCAATGAGGATGTTGTCTGATTGCCATAGGCCACAGACAGGCATCCAGATGTTTTCCCAGCAGTTTTGGTGTGCTTCAGACTGTCGTGAGACCCCAAGTGTCTGCTAATTAACGTTCTTTACTACCACTGAAGTGTTCTGTCAAAGAGCCACATTTTTATCTTTTAAGTCCCAAAGCTATCTAGCTGTCTCCCTCTGAAGCTGACCAGACAGTTTCTTTTGATAGAACCTGTTGCTAAAGCATTTCTAATAGTTTGGCTCAGAATGTCTTCTTCAAACAAACAAAACTTATTCTTAACTTATCAAAACTTAACTTAAATTTATTTTATTTTTTTCCTCAGTAGTACAAATTTTGTAACTGTTCACAATGTGACTGTTCACATCACCTTTCACAGTGGAACAGATGGCACTAGAGATTTGCAACGGAAGAACAATTTATTTTCAGAGTTGACACATCTGTGAGTATTTTACCATGAAATGAATCAAGATTATTATCTTCACATACTCAGCCAGACATGTGCAGGCTGACCATCAGCATTTCACTGTCATGTATGTTTGTATACTGACCCTAGGGGAGAGGCTTGTGCCAATTCTCAAATGTCAAAATTTTCTGTCGAAACCACATTGAGATTGGCCGAACTTTTCTTTTCTTTTTTTTTCAATTAGACCACAATAAACTAAGATTATATTTACGCCTAGTAAGAAAATTTGTGGGTGATCCAGTCACAAGTGGTCAGTCGAGACACATCACTGTTTACACCTGGGGCCTCGTGTATAAAACTTTCCGTAGATTTTATCCTAAGACCCAGTCAGAGAAAGATTGTGCATACATGCATTCTCTCCAGATTCTATCCTTCAAATACTGTGGTATTTTTCATAATATTCAGAAGACCAAAGGGTTATCATTAGGCTACTGTCTGTCTGCACCCAACAGCAACAGCACACCTGAGTACTATGTCGTCAGTGTTATTCAAATCGGCCAAACCTAGAGCTCTCGATCACTGAGCAAGTCCTTCATTGTTTTTCATTATTAGTATTGGGTTACCAAACTCGGTACTTTTAAGGGCACCGACCGTCACATTAATGCAATCTATACCACATTTCGGTACCCGAGAACACATCTGGTGATATAGGCTAGTGAATATTAAACAGCAAAAAGACTATGCAAATACGAGTGCAGTGTGTTTATGTGAATGAATCGATGCTGACCCGCAGTTTATTTACCTAACAAACACACACACATAATTGTGTGTGACAATCGTGTTTCCATCTCATACAGGACATAAATGCATGTTCGTCATGTCCAGAGGTGCTCTGAGATTCACTTTGTGAGCATTTTACCATTTCATTTGAGAAAAAACTACCGTCATGTCATAAACACACAGAAACTCAAAGGTATTCACAGCAACCCGTAACAATAAAAGTTCGGTTTAACTTGAGAAATATATTTCTGTTGTACAGTAGGGATATTCAATAAGCAGGGGTAAGTTCCAAGAGGTCCATGCTCTATATTTTCTTTCCAGTGGAGGTCCGGATGCGTGTGTGTGTCTATGTATATTATATATAGTATTGCAGTATTTATCATAAAGGATTTATCCGTGTACTCTACTAAACTGATCCTCCTAATTATTTTCATATGTCATGTAATCAAGAGTGTTATTCTGTTCACATCTAAAACATACTCATTAGGGGTGTCACGATTCTCCAAATCCTCGATTCGATTCTCGATTTTTACATTCTTTCTTTTTTTTTTTAAAGCACTGGTTGCAATGCCATTTTAGACTAGACTTTTATGCAATATAATATCTGACCTTTGTTCGCAATGTACCACACTACATTGTCAAATTTAAAAAAAATAATGTAACAATAACTTATATCTTCAATCATTTGAAAACCCAGCAATCTGTAGTCAAGTCAACTAAATGTATGCTGCTCAGACCTTCAATAACTTTCTCCTACATTATTGTACATGGAATCACCTTAGCTGTGAGATGAGTTCTACTTGGGATTTCTTAAAGTAGTTCTAGCACGCTAATTAAATGCCTAAATACACATTGACTCTTATTAAGGCACAGGCATTTCAAAAGTTCATTCAGTTCAGATGAGGGAGATAAAATATGCATTACAACCGTCTAAAACGTATAACGAAACATTGTAAAGTAAACATTGTAATTATTCATCAGCATTAGTTCATAAACAATTGCCTGGCATCAATATGAGCTATTAATTAATTGTGCCGTTCTGAAGCGCTATTGGAGTTGCATGAGCCTGAAGTGCGCGCGTTTCCCCGGTTAGTTCCGCACGTTACAGTTCAAATGTGCGCATCTTTAACACATGATAAGCTCTTCCCTATCCTTATCGTCCCTCCCTAACATTTTCGTCTCGTTTTTATTCGTTAATGAAAGTGACAGTAGATTTTCGTTACAGCTTTTTGTCATCCAACACTAGTTTTTATTTAGTTATCTCGTTTTCGTCTGTGAAAAAAGGTCGTTGACAAATTATTTGTCAACGAAATTAACACTGCTTCAGTTAAACGGGAGGGGGTTCAAGTTATGTCGATAGGTCTCCTGCATCTGCAGTTGCCATGCTATCTTTTGAGTGGCTGTAGCTAGGTTAGAGGAGGTTGACTCGCAGCACTTCAACACATGTGTTTTTTCCAGCTTGGCAAGCAACCAGACGTGACGTGGGGTGTGGCAGCACTGACGATTCCATTTTTTAATTCTATGTTCGAGATTGTGACTTAAAGGGTTACTTCAGCGATTAGCATTAAGCTTTGTATCAGTAGAAACCCGGGTGTATATTCAAATTATCGTACTTTGCCCGGTCGATTTCAATTTAAAATCGAAATCGTGACACCCTTAATACTCATCATTGACCTCTGCTATCCACCTCTCCAGTGGGCATATTATGATGATGAACTCGCTATAATACATCTTACATAATATTTTATAATGCAATATCACTTCTTCCAGTGGTGTTTGTGGTCAGACCACAAGGAGATCCACATGTACCTTGTGTCAGAAATAGCATGCCAGAAAAATGCTACTGAACTCTTAAGTAATCAAATGGAAACTATTGTCTAAGCTGCATGTCAAACCTTTCATGAATATTACTAGAGGAATGAAAGGGATTGGCAAGAAGTTTTGGGTCCACCCTACTTCAATTATATAATCCTAACTGACCTTGCACTGTTGTCTAAGGTGAATTGGGGATAAATGGCTTTGTCTTTTATCATGTTCCATGAGGGGAGGAAACAAAAAACATTCAAACATCTGGACATTAAACATCTGGATTGTTTTTATTTATTGCACTGTAGATTAACTCCTATATACTTTGTCTGCCTCTGAAAGTCATCATAACCAGACTATTTCAATCTGCTTCTTTTAGCTGTGTGCCACTCTTCAGACATGATCCATAAACACCTCCCTCCTAACAGTAATTCAATAAGAAATAGGTACTAGTGTTGTCATGAAGCTAGAATCTCTAACTTCAATACGATACATTGATAACATTGAAAACATGGAAAACATTGATATTCAATACCAAGGCCTGTGCAAAGTGACATCACTTCATATTTAATTGAGCTGTTGCCTCCAGCCCCCTTTCATAAAGAGGGCTTAGCTTCAAGAGTCTGTGCATCAATGTCAATCTCATCTCACGGAATGAAAATGTTAAAACAGAAACTCTCAGTGGCGGTTTTCTGTTTGAACTGGAGTTGGACAATAATGCCTACAGAGCCAGACAATAAATGCTGCACGAAGATAGAATGGATATACTTTTGGTTAATTATGGTTATAACTTATTTGTCATCTTGCTTTTATCCAGTATTAGTACAAACCTGTTGTAGAGGACCCCATCCGAATAATGGCCATGATGGGTTTTATGAAGTTTACTGTACTTCACACAAAACATAAAGCATCCGTCTTACTTCACAAAATAAAAGTAAGAGCTGAATAAAACACAGTAAGTTACAAGTGTGCATTAAAGTCTATAAACACTCTCTCTCCCTTGCATTATCACATTATCAAACACAGCACATCTAGGTTATGATCTATAATCATATCATTAACAATAAGCGTTTTTGGCGAAAGGGATTGAATATTCAGCAACCCTTATCAATTGTTCATCCGTATTATATCTGTTGTTTATTTGTTGGACATCAATTAAATTTTTACTGTTAAATGGTTTTGATGTTTTTTTGTATTTACTGATTCGGGGAACAGACACAGTCTCTATGTGATAATATCTAGGTGAAAGCGTATGTGCTGGGATTTAGCTGACTCTGGTGACGTGAGACAGCTAGCAGACGGTTGGTTTAGCCAGTTTGTCTGCTTCCTGACCTGGGCCCCAGTGAGTCAAGGTTTAGCTCTAAGACTATGTGCCAAATTACTAGAGAGAAGATTTTTTAGCCATTAAAGCATATTAATGGCTAAAGTCTTATTACACTGTTACACTGTATTCAGCAGAAACAGGGCTACAGTTTTTGAAAAAAAACAAAAATGTTAAATCACTGAAATAAGGCCATCTAACACACTTTAAACATTTGTTCACAAGGCTTTTCAGAACTGGATGTTGTTGCCTAGAGTTTTTTATTCAAAACAATGTAATAACCATTTTGATCACTCATTCATATAAAACAATATAGTCATTTAACTTATATAAGACACTTATTGTTAGAATGGCTGTATGCTGGAGTCAAGAACTCCTCTGAATATCAATGAGGAATGTGACACAGGGAATTAAAATGAATGTGAGGAGACTTAATAATTGAATGTGTTGTTTGTATCTTATTCACCTTTCATTTAAAGAAGCAATCTGACTATACATTGTCTTTACATAAAGACTTTAGACCTACAGTAGCATTCAAACATTTTAGAACTGTTTGTTTAAAAAAAAGTATCTTCTGCTTATAAAAACAAGACATATTTGTGAATCTGTTTTAAATAAATGGTGTTGTTTTGAACTTTCTACTTATCAAAGAATCCTGAAAAAAACTGTACACAAATGTTTCTTGAGCAGCAAATCAGCATATATCAATGATTTCTGAATGGTCATGTGAAACTGAAGGCCGGAATAAATTGCATTTAAAAATATATATCCAAAAAGAAAACAAATGATTTTTAAACTATAAAAATACTTCACAATATTACTGATTACTGTTTTTACTGTATTTTGAATCAAATAAAAGCAGCCTTGTTAAACCTTGTTTTTTATTGTGAAAACATTAGAAAATCTGAAACTTTTGATTGGTAGTGTAAACTTGGGTTTACACATGAAAACAACGCATAGAGCAATTTAAAACAAAACAAAAAAATTTTTTTACGGTGCAAAAGAGACATTCATGGCAAACAGGTACAGTGCAAGATGAATGAAAACTAATGAGTCTCTCTATTTGAGCGCACTTATCGCGCGTCTACATTTAAAATAAACTTGAGTGCGCAAAAGACGCAACATATGTGAACAGGACAGTGCATGGTTACATCAGCATACCAGTCAATAAACGGGACAGTCTTGTACGGGACATTTAGGCCCAATAAACTGGACGTTTCGGCTAATACGGGACAGTTGGCAACCCTACTTTTATATCATGATGTGTTTAATATTGTAGAGCATAAAAATATCCTCATTTCGTATATATGTAGCCTATCTTTATTTAGCATAGAAAGGTTGCCTGCTTATTTCATATTTCAACATGTTTCCGTTGATTTATCACACTTTAGTCTGGCAATAGTTCAACTAGTAGCTTACAATGTGAAGTTTATGCATCAATAACGCTAAAATAAGTGAGAAGAAAATGTTGTTCTTCTTATTCTGAGGTAAATCCAAGGTAAACTCGCAAGCGTGTCTTCCGAGTTCGATGAAGTCGAGTCTTTGTTTTTAGGTGATGGGGGCGTCTACAGGTTCGCGTTCCTTCCCGTGGACGATTTGCATGTGAATCGCTTTGCGCGCACGTGGGCGTGGTCACATTAAAGTTAATGAGGCTCTGTTAGAGAAACTGGACTTCTCGCACAGACTACATAAACAGAGAATATCAAAAAAATATATATATAAATGACTTAATTTAAAAGTAGACATTCCAAGCTTTATAAAGAGATATCTGTGGTGTCTGTGTGGCAAGTTTTCTTTGAGTTCTGAGTTCATTTTCACACGCATTTCAGAATGGACTGCACAGGGAGACTGGCGCATCCTGTTTGTTTCCTTTATTTAGCGAAACTCACAACATTTAGTTTTTATTTCGAGTGTACATAAATAAAAGTAGACAATTAAGCTTTGTAAAGACATATTGTTCATGTCTGTGAGGCCAAAAATGACGGAGTATTTTAAGCAGTTTTACATGGTCAGGAGGAAAAATCCAGCATAACGCGCAGGCGCGTTTCTCGGGTCCTAAGGGTTTATAGACGGACAACGCTGCATGTGTTTTACAGAAAATGATTTAATTATTTATGTTCTAATTGTTGTTTAGGCTCACTTAAATGACAGAATTTGTTTTATTTTATATCATTTTAATTAAGAAGAATTCAATTATTTATTTGATTTAACCTGACATACAGTGTATCCGGAAAGTATTCACAGTGCTTCACTTTTTCCACATTTTGTTATGTTACAGCCTTATTCGAAAAGGGATTAAATTCATTATTTTCCTCAAAATTCTACGACCAATAACCTCATAATGACAATGTTACAGGCCCCGTGCAGAGGGCCGTGCTGGCAGATTAGAAAACTCCTGCGAAAACAGGAAGAGAAATGAGGAGACAGGAGCGAATGCGTGTATGTCGCACATAATCCCCAGCAATTGTTTATTCAATGTTTTTTTCCACATTGTAAACCAATAAAACTTTTCCAATAAAATATATTTCCTTTTTTTTTCCTTAATGCACAAATGTCATTATTTTTTTCCTCTGTCAAAACAATGCACATTTCACATTTACCCTTTTTTTTCCACAAACATACTTTTGAGATTTTCACTTTGCTTCTTTAAATCTACTCAAACAATTCAAGAGGCATTTAATGCATAAACAATCATCACATGACTGGAAATGTAAGTCAAATGTTTGTAATCCAAACATGTTTAACATCTGAGTTACTGATTTTGATAATCACATTTGCTACCATGTTACTGTAACATAAATGTTCCTTTCTGCATTAGCAGGAGATATTTGTATAACATTCGTTTGCACTGAAATGTCTGTTTAAAACATTTAACTGGAGAATTGCATTGACATTTGTGTCACACATGAACTCTAATTAAACAAACACAAATATAATAGGGATAAACAAATGGTGAACATATAAACCTGGTAACTGGAACCTGTAAATTAAATACATTTCACAAGCACATGCAAGCTTTCACAAAATGGCGGATGGTCTACGCACTTTAAATATATTCACACATCAGAACACTTACGTACAATATATTTGCAACATAAGCATACACATAGCAATTAAGTGACTTGTGCATATAGTTTCGTTGTAATGAAAGTGATACCTGTGAAAACAGGAAGAGAAATGAGGAGACAGGAGCGAATGCGTGTATGTCACATAATCCCCAGCAATTGTGAGGGCGCTGCGCGCAATGCTCTTCTGAGCGAGTCCTCCGTTCACTTTCAAAATAAGAGTCCCGATCTCATTTAGCAAAAAAAAATATGAGTTCTACTTGACAGTTTACATATAAAATATAAACAAAATTGTAAAATAGTATATGGAACATAGACTTTTTCTTCCAAAATCACAATACCCAAAATGTGTACATACTTTAGGGTGTCACATCCTCCCTGACAAAATTAAACAGGCTCCAGTTACAGAAACTCACAATCCTTTTTATTTAACACATCACTTTTCAATATACTGGAATTGTAGATGTGAAAGGTCTAAATGTGTTTATATCAGTGAAAGGTGTAATCTGAAAGGGATGTGATGCATGATAAGGTGTTGCCCACACAGGTAAGTATGGTAGTGTATAAGCTGCTACACTGTTGAGTGTGGTTTGAGGTTGTATTGAGGGTTGACCCAGTGACTCATATGTGAACATTCTCTTGGGTGGTCTTTCCCGTGCAGATCGTCTTAGTATAACCGGACCTTCTTCCTCAGGGTATTCTCTTGCATCACTCATCCGAAGACTCTCGATTTCACAGTCTTCTTCACTCATTGGTGAGGATATGAAGCAGTGAACAGGTTACACTGACTGATAACTGCTTTGGGTATCTCTCCCTTGTAGCGACACGCGTCTTTGATCTTGCTCTCCACTTGCAGGTGCTGGTGGTGCCACATCTACCAGAGGATTCTCCTGACTTGGTTCTGAACTTGACAGGTAAGTATTCTCTCTTCTAGGTTCGCCCAACTTGAAGGGATCCTCAGCCAATACTCTCCAGTGTCATCCTCATCCGAATCAGCCTCTTCTCCTCCGTGGTAAGCAAGCTCCTTGATCTGTGTCTCTCTGTCCCTTTGTCCGTTTTGCTTCTGTTTCACAGGTTTCCCAGGATCCGATGGAGTTTCCACAGGTAAGTCATTTACCAACAACAGCAGGTTTCGATGTAGAGTGCGTGTTCCTTCTTACCTCCGTTCTCAGGGCTCACCCTATACACCGGGTTGTCAGCCACTTGCTCTTTGACCACATAGATGCTTTTCTCCCAGTATGGTCTGAGTTTCCCTGGACCTCCACGTTCACTGAGATTTCTGACTAATACCCTGTCTCCGGGTCTTAGCATTACACCTTTAACTTTAAGGTCGTACTGGGCTTTACCTCGTGCACTTGCCTGCTTGCTGTTCTCACTCGCTATTTGGTATGCCTCACCCATTCTCCTAGCCCACTGTTCAGCAAATCCTCTGGGCGTTTGCCCCTCGTCTTCTTCAACTAGTCCGAATATCAAGTCAATAGGAAGTTGAGGATGTCGTCCAAACAGCAGGTAGAATGGGGAATACCCAGTTGACTCGTGACGGGTGCAATTGTAGGCGTGTACAATCTGGGGCAGGTGATCTTTCCACTTTGCTTTTTCTTTCTCAGCCATTGTTCGGAGCATCTGCAGGAGAGTCCGGTTAAATCTCTCAGCTGGGTTCCCTTGAGGGTGGTATGGAGATGTTCTCGAGTGACGCCTCCAGCCAGTTGTCGAAGATTTCGGAAAAGCTCATTCTCAAACTCTCTGCCCTGGTCATGATGTAGCCTTCCTGGGTAGCCAAAGCGAGGGATGAAGTCGTTGAACAACCGCTCAGCCGCTGTCCGTCCGGACTTGTTTCGTAGGGTAAGCTTGAGCGAATCGTGTGAAATGATCAATGACAACTAGTATGTACTCATATCCTCCCTGACTCTGCTCCAGGTGCAGATAATCGATGCAGACAAGTTCCAATGGCGAGCTGGAAGTTATACTCCCCATGGGTGCTCGGACATGAGTCACTGGTTTTTGCTTTGATGCAAGGGCACCTTCTGGTGATGTATTCCTCTACTTCTCTCTTCATATGCGGCCAGTAGAACCTCTCCCTCATTAAGTGGATTACTCTTTCTTGGCCTACATGTCCCATCCTATCATGCAGTTGCTCCAGAGCAAGTTGTCTATACTTGGTTGGCAAGACCAGCTGTTTCCTTCCAGCCACACGCCTATACAGGCATCCATCTTCCAAAGACAGCTTGCTCCACTCTACAAGAGTTTCCTGGCTGGACCAATCACTCTTCTCCTACTGTCTTCATCCGGCACCTCATTGATCTCTTTCATCTCCATTATCTTAGAGGTCACTGGATCATCCCTTTGAGCTTTAGCGAGTTCGACCCTGCTTATGGGTGGCAACAAGGGGGCAGAAGACGATTGGTTTATGTCTTCGTTGGTCATTCTGAGTGCTGCAACCCAAGCCACATCCTTTTTCCTAGCAGCATGAGTCCCGTCCCAGACCGCTCGTACCACCTCTGGTGACAGGTCCTCTGTGCACTCTTTGACATATTTCCCCATGTCAAGAGGAAGGCGTGATAGCGTGTCTGCATCAATGTTCGCTTTGCCAGGTCGATGCTTAATATCAAAGCGAAAATCTGACAGTTCTCCCACCCAACGATGGCCTACCGCATTCAGTTTTGCAGTGCTCATAACATATGTCAAGGGATTATTGTCAGTGTAAATGGTAAAGTGAGGGGCGTAGAACAAATAGTCTCTAAACTTCTACCGCCCACTTTAACGCCAGAAACTCCAGCTTTCCACTATGCAGGCGGTAGTTCTTTTCAGCTGGAGAAAGGGTCCTGGAGCCGTATGCAATGACCCGTAAACCTCCATCCTGGTGCTGGTAAAGGATAGCCCGAGGCCCTTTTCTGATGCATCAGTGTGCACGAATGGGAGGTTAAAGTCTGGGTAAGCCAAGACCGGGATTCACCAGCATATCAATAAGCAGGTTGAGTGTTTTCTGGTGTTCACTGGTCCATTCCACTGGCGTTGAGGGCATCTGGGGCCCCTTTCTCTTCCTTTGACTGTGCTGATTCGTTGTTGCCCCTGGCTGAGTCTGGAGTAATTCATAGATTGGTTTAGCCACACGTGAAAAATCTTGTAAGAATGGGCGATAGTATCCAAGGAATCCAAGGAGTCTCTCCCCTACTGTCTGGGGTCTGTTGCTCTTGAGTGCCATCACTGCTTCAAGGTCGTGAGGATCTATTCTCACTCCTTTGGCCGACACTAGGCGACCCACATACCGGACTTCTTGGTGGAAGAGTTCACACTTCTCAGGCCTAAGTTTTACTCCATAGCGTCTAAGGGTCTGAAGAACTTTTCGGATTACTCCTACATGCTCCTCAAATGACCGAGCATAACACAACACATCATCAAGATATGGGGCACAGCACTCATCTCTAAGGTCATCCAGCATCTCCTCCATGCTGCGCTGGAACGCCGCAGGTGCATTGGACAGGCCAAAGGGAATCCTCACCCACTCATATAGCCCCCACGGAGTGATAAAGGCGGTCATGTGTCTCGACCCCTCGGCTATGAAGCCCTGGTGGTAAGCTTTTCCCTGGTCGAGGATGCTAAACCAAGAATACCCTCCCAGGGTGTCAATCAGGTCTTGAATCCTCGGCAAGGGGTGCCTGTCTGGTACAGTCTTCCGATTGAGGAGCCGATAGTCCACACACAAGCGCAGTGAGCCATCCTTCTTCGAACACAGACTACTGGGGCAGAGTAAGGGGACTTAGATTTTACAATCCACCCTTTTGCCAGAAGGTCTTGGATATAGTCTTTGACCTCTTTGAACAGTGGCTTGGGTATTGAGGAATAGGCACGTTGTACTGGTATGTCATCTTTAAGATGGATGGACATTTGGAGACTCGGGATGCAGCCAACATCATTTCCATCCCGGGCAAAGGATGTAGACTCCTCGTACAGCATTTGCCTCACCACTGCTTGCTGATCCCCCTTCAGATGGTTGAGACTGACAGGTGGGTGCCACAAGGTTGGGCTTTCATCCATTGCTGCCACAGACGCACCATGAACCTTCCAACTGGCCGTTGTTTCCTTAGACCTATTCGCCCAACACCATTTCAACAGGATGGACGTACCCTAGGATTGTGTTACGAGGCAGGGTAATGTCGCACGAGTGATTGCCGATAGGGACACCAACGTAGGAGCCCTTTAATTCCAAAACTCCTTCACCAATATCCAACTGTTCCAGCTGAACATTGTCCTCATCTGGCTCAAACAGAGCTACTTTGCAAGACTGATCCATTTTTGGAGGTACCTTGCACTTCACCCATGCTACCTGACCTGCCGGTATCGAAACACTGTCTCGGTTTACCCTCAAACGCCCCCACTGTCCGCTGTGCTCGGGAGTCTGTACAAAACTAACCAGGGTCTGGGCTTCCTCACTTGATACTGCTATTGTACTGAGAGCAATGAAACTAAGGTTGGAACTAACCGCTCTGGTTGGCCCTGAATTAGCTCTTCCACCACATTAAAACCGAGCAATGGCCTCTCGATTGGCATGTGGCTTACCAGAAAAGGAACATTAATTGAGAGGTCGGGGTTGTCGCTTTCCTTGTAAGTTGACGGTAATGACAGCCCACCCATCAAAGGGTATTAGATCTCCATTGATGGCATAAACTTCTAACTTTTCTGTCATTCCCATTAGTTCCACAAGAGGCCTTACTTCTATAGTGGGTAAGTATTTGTCTTTCCAGACTCGATCGATCATGCTTACTTGAGCCCCGGTATCAAGTAAAGCGGTCACGGCAAGGCCATTGAGATTACACTGGGCCAGTGCTTTCTTCCCTATCAATTTAACAATAGTTTCTTTTTTTGTTGTGGGTGGCGATGGGCGGTCAATTTGCTGATACATTCCTGTGTCACTGTGGGTCTGGTTATTACAGCGAGGAGGTGCTCTTGTGGATTTATAGCTCACAAAATCAGATTTGACTGCGAAATGGAGTCCTCAGAGTTTTGGGACATAGAAGACTCGGTCACTGATTGTCCCTTGGCAGTGGCCGTTTTCCGTTTCCCTGCGGTCTTTGCCTCCGGAGACATCCTTGAGCCCGGTGGCCCTCTTCGCCACAGAGAAAACAATGAGTGCAGTTCTGATGTCCGGTTTCGACACACTTGGGGCAACCCCAGAGTTTTGCTCCTCGCTGTGGAGGGTGACCTCTCACGAAACATTGACAGGTATGTTCAGGTTGTTGCCTTAGTGTTGACTGGCGCATGGAATCTACCACACCGGCAAGTGCGTCGATGCGAGCAGTGAGTTGAGATATTGGGTCGTTTTTAATTTTCTGACCAGACACCTCTTTTACTCCTCTGTCAGGTTCACTTTCAAGTTGGGCAGAACTTGCATTGCTTTGCTTGGGACGAGTTACTGGACCCAACCTTCTCACTCGCTTTTCATCATTAGTGATTTTCATCACATTTCTCACGATTGCTTCATCTGTGATACTGTGGTCAGCCAGCAGAGGTTTAAGCTCACTTCTGACATCTTTATACTTGTGTCCCAGGCCCTGATATACAGAATGAAGGAACACGTCTTGGATTGTGGCTGGGCTGTACCTCACATCTGTGTTAGACTGTTTAATAGCAAAGAGTATTTTCTGCTTAAGGCCTATTACCCTGTACAGGAACTGTTGAGGAGTTTCAGTCTCCATCTGTTTTGCACACATTAGTTCCTGGAATAACTCTGTGCTGCTTTTGTCCCCTAGGTGTGACTGAAGGAATCTCTTTAGCTCTTCCACGGTCATATCTTCCTTATTCATAATCATTTCTTTGAAATGACCTGGTTTGATTGCACGTAATATGCCCCTGACCAGTTCAGCTTCACTGAATTTCTCTTTGACTCCGTCGTCAATCTGTCGGCACACATTGGCGTATGTGATGTCAGATGCATAGTCACCAATCTGTCCCCTTGTATCTTAAATTCACGACGTTGCAGGCAGGAGAGGTCTCGAAGACAAATTTTTCAGTGGTTCTGTGAGGTACGTTCCACATTATTACTATTCAATGGTGTGTCACTGTTGTGTATCATGGGTGGGCTAGTGGTGGAGTACTGTGTATGTGGTGTAAGGTACTGAATGAGTTTCCTGCTCAGCTCTTGAAATCTGAATATCTGTCAGTAGGACTGATGCTGGGATCTGTATCTAACCCTCTAGCTTTCCCCAAGTCAGATGCAGTTTTAAGTGATTCTACATGTACAGTGTCTGTAGTGATCATGTGACCTGTAGAGGTGCATTTATATGAAGTAGGAACAGGGCATACATCAACAGCAACATCAACATCAACATTACTCTCAATCTCACCATGACGATGACAAGGTGCTGCAGCACCATGCTCCGACAGCCTCCACAGTCCCTTGTAAAACCAAAAGTTCAGTCATACCTCTGTCCTCTGATTCTAGCAGGTGAGTGCTGTACATGAAAGCATTGATGTATTCAAGACAGCCCTCTTGGTCTTCACCGTCAAGTTCGGAGAAGTCCTCTCTGGTATTGGACCGATGCTTTTGGCGACTTGGAACAGTTCAACAGCGGACAGGTTGAGTAGCCTTATCCTGATGTCCCAGACCAGGCTTTTGCGAACTCGATCAGCCATGATGACGTTTCCACAGTCCCTCAAGCCACTCGCACAGTCACCAGCTTTCCGGACCCCTCTCCTCACTGACGTTCTTGTCTAATGGATCACTGCATCAGCGTCCACACTCTGTTGGTCCTCAGGATCAGTTTTATGGATCGACTTCCGTTTGCATCAGGAGCCGATCCCGGACGAGCCCCCACAAATCTGTTACAGGCCCCGTGCAGAGGGCCGTGCTGGCAGATTAGAAAACTCCTGCGAAAACAGGAAGAGAAATGAGGAGACAGGCGAATGCGTGTATGTCGCACATAATCCCCAGCAATTGTTTATTCAATGTTTTTTTCCACATTGTAAACCAATAAAACTTTTCCAATAAAATATATTTCCTTTTTTTTTCCTTAATGCACAAATGTCATTATTTTTTTCCTCTGTCAAAACAATGCACATTTCACATTTAATTTTTTCCACAAACATACTTTTGAGATTTTCACTTTGCTTCTTTAAATCTACTCAAACAATTCAAGAGGCATTTAATGCATAAACAATCATCACATGACTGGAAATGTAAGTCAAATGTTTGTAATCCAAACATGTTTAACATCTGAGTTACTGATTTTGATAATCACATTTGCTACCATGTTACTGTAACATAAATGTTCCTTTCTGCATTAGCAGGAGATATTTGTATAACATTCGTTTGCACTGAAATGTCTGTTTAAAACATTTAACTGGAGAATTGCATTGACATTTGTGTCACACATGAACTCTAATTAAACAAACACAAATATAATAGGGATAAACAAATGGTGAACATATAAACCTGGTAACTGGAACCTGTAAATTAAATACATTTCACAAGCACATGCAAGCTTTCACAAAATGGCGGATGGTCTACGCACTTTAAATATATTCACACATCAGAACACTTACGTACAATATATTTGCAACATAAGCATACACATAGCAATTAAGTGACTTGTGCATATAGTTTCGTTGTAATGAAAGTGATACCTGTGAAAACAGGAAGAGAAATGAGGAGACAGGAGCGAATGCGTGTATGTCGCACATAATCCCCAGCAATTGTGAGGGCGCTGCGCGCAATGCTCTTCTGAGCGAGTCCTCCGTTCACTTTCAAAATAAGAGTCCCGATCTCATTTAGCAAAAAAAAATATGAGTTCTACTTGACAGTTTACATATAAAATATAAACAAAATTGTAAAATAGTATATGGAACATAGACTTTTTCTTCCAAAATCACAATACCCAAAATGTGTACATACTTTAGGGTGTCACAACAACATAAAATACGTTTGTTTGAAATTTTTGCAAATTTATCAAATTAAATTTAAAATTAAAAAAAAAATCACATGCACATAAGTATTCACAGCCTTTGCCATAAAATTCTGTTACCTGTTACCACTGATCATTCTTGAGATTACCTGTGGTAAATTCAGTTGATTGGACATGATTTGGAAAAGCACACACCTCTCTATATAAGACAACATAGTTAACAGTGCCTGTCAGAGCACAAACCAAGCCATGAAGTCAAAGGAATTGTCTGTAGACCTCTGAGACAGGATGGTATCGAGGCACAATCAATCAATCAATCAACTTTATTTATATAGCGCTTTTACAATGACGATTGTTTCAAAGCAGCTTCACAGTGTTAAACAGGACAACATTGCAACAAAATTTGATTTGGCTTGTTTAATTTGGATAGTTTATAGAATTATATATGACCAAATTACCAAATCTACAGATCTGGGAAAGGGTACAGAAAAATTCCTGCAGCATTGAAGGTCCCAATGAGCACAGTGGCCTCCATCATCCATAAATGGAAGTAGTTTGGAACCACAGGACTTCCTAGAGCTGGCTGCCCAGCCAAACTGAGGCATCAGGGGAGAAGATTGTGGTTCCAGTTTCAGATAGTAGCAGATCTGTAAACAATTTTTGAATCAGTTTTTAATCAAATCTGGAATCAGTTTCTTTGGTTTTAAAAAGGTGCTTCTGGACTATAGTCTGTATACTAGATAACCATTATAGAATCATAATAAAAGTCAAGTGGCACAGGCCTCTTCCGTCTCTTGGCCACATAGCAGGCTCCTAATTGTACGGTATATGGTGTGGTCCGTCATATATTTGAATAAACAATTTCCTCAGCATCCGAAATGTCATTGCGAGCCATTGTTTTCCTATTGTTTAAATTGTCACTTAAGGTTTTAGCATTTTTTCAGTAGAAAATTACTCCAGAAGCCTCAGTAGCTTACTTATATTTTGAAAGATATATCCAAAGATTACTTACATTAGCATCTTTATTTTGTCACTAATAATTCAGTAGCTTCAGTGGCTTTGTACATATCATAGTAATAATTAGCTTTATTAACTTAATTACATTTCTGAATATCAATTTCTTTATGGTTTGAGTACCATACCAAAATAACATACAAAATAAAATACCAGAATAATTGCCATACGATACAACAGTTAATTTAGTCTCAAATTTACAGTTGTATTTTAGTTTTTTCACTGAAAGAATTTAGTATTTGACACAAAAAAAAATTGTTTAAAAAAATATACTTAATATTTTTGTTGAATATCTATCAAAATATATGAGACTATTGAAATTAAACTGGTCTGTTTCAAGAATCACAATAATTACTTTAACACACACTTAAGAAATTTAGTAAGTTACAATGTACCCCTCCCCCACCCTCAGACGTGACAACTCAACAGACCGGTTGATTACACTTGAATTGCTTTTAAATGTTTAATTTTTACTTCTAAAATGTTTAAATTAGTTTAAGGCCCCGTCCACACGGAAACGCGTTTAGCTGTAAACATATATATTTTGTACCGTATCAGCGTTTGGTCCACACGGATCCGCTGTTTTGGGAGCATGAAAACTATATTTTTTTGAAACCGGGTCCCAGAGTGGATAAATCTGAAAACGACACCCTTGCACTTTCGTGTGTATAGCCAATCCGTATATTTTGTGAAACGCTGTTGTCATCTCACCACGTTCCAAATGTGAAAGACTAGATCGGGATACAACTACAGGCACTGGGCATGCGCACATCAATATTGCGTCATTTAATTACTGTTCTTGTAAGGGTAGTTTTAGGGTTGGGGTAGGTGTAGGCGTTAATAAAACACATCTGGTAAGTTGCAAATGTTTTTATTGTTATTTTATTTTGCGATTTTTGCCTCACCTTCTACCATTGCTGTACCTCTTCTAGCCACAACTCTTCTTCTCTGTTTTTAGTGTATTTCTGTGGCAGAATTACATCGCCACATACTGGTCCAGGACTGGACTGGGGCTAAACTTCAGCCCTTGCAAACCCAGCCCATCCGGGCCATGAGTTCCCGTGAATGTTTTTGCTGGGGTTAGGGCCTTAAATTGGAGTAAATACATAAAACTAGGACAAGGACAAATAATGATAGCTTATCGGATTTACTGCAAATGCAGATAAGCTAAAATTCTTTTGTCACACAAAAATGCGCTTGACAGTAAAACACTGATTTTGAGCTAGGATGCCGTAAAGTAAATTTTCTGTGTAACTTTTCTGTGAAATTTAAACATTAAATTTCATTAAATTTAAACATTAACTTTCATTAAATTTCATTAAATTTAAACATTAAATTTCATTAAATTGAAACATTAAATTGAAACATTAAATTGAAACATTACATTGAAACATTACATTGAAACATTACATTTAAACATTACATTTAAACATTAAATTTCATTAGATCTATTAAAAAGTTAATAAAACATTTAAAGGGAAAAAAGCTTTTTCCTTAATTCATGGGATCCAAGCTTTAAAGCTGTTTTGTTGAGTTTAACTGTAGGCCAGTTTCATAACTGTAAGAGCATGGTAGTCACAGGTAAAACCATGCTCCGCATTACTATGGGTATATGGTGTCTAAAATATATAAACCACATACTGTGTAATAAACTATTGAACTTGTAATAAAAAAATATTGTAAACACATGTAGAAAATACAAAAACAGCCTCTATAAAAGTGATTTATATTTCGCAATATTTAATGTACGTAATAAAAGCAACATTTTTAATAAATACGTTTCTTCCAAAACACTATATTTCTTCACTGTTAGTAGCTGCAAGGTAAATTGTGGTTGTGCCAAAGTGACAAGTTTGTATTTGTGTATATTGCCGTTTTCCACTTGTGGTTGATTTCAGCTAGATTCACCACAGAACGGGTAATGTTCCCATATCAAACAATTATATAAAACAAAATTCAGAGTCAAAGTGCCGTTCATCTCTTCATAGGGCAGCAGAAATGTAGCATAGGTTCTTTAGTGGCAGCGTTGTGTGGGTATTCGCCTTTTGCAGTTTCATGTGCCATGCATGCGCTCAAATATATATATATTTTTTTAAAGCGCCTAATATGGAGGGGAGTTGTCTCACTTTGGCTTGTCAATTCAGAAGATAAACAAATGGGCTGCTGTCGCTCCATGATGGGCCAGTCAGTGGCAAAAATAAATAAATAAATAGCCTAACCTTTTATCGGCCCCAAAGTGCATCGGCCCACTGGGAAAATGCCCGGTATGCCAGATTACCAGTCCAGCCCTGCACTGGTCTGGCATGTATACTACATCGTTTTGAGTCGGTTTCAGTGCTCTTATGTGTACGCTGCTATTTCTTGAAACGAGGGGGGAGTGGGGAGATTGGATTGGGAAAGCTCTGGCTTCGTGTGGACTAGTCAAGTCAAGTCAACTTTATTTATATAGCGCTTTTAACAATGCAGATTGTTTCAAAACAGCTTCACAGTGTTAAACAGAAAAATAATGCAACAGAATATATTTTGATTATCATACAGTAACAATGTGGGCTTTAGATCAGTAATTAGATAAGTAATTTGGTCTATATGGTTAATTTAGTTTAATAATTAGATTTATTTTGAAATATATTTGAAAAATAGTTTTTTCCCCAACTGAGCAAGCCAAGCCAGAGGCGACAGCTTGCTCTAATGTTGGCAATTTTGTATTCATGTTAAAACTGTATAAAATATGCTGTACGACAATAAAGGCCAATGTCATATATACCTCTGGTTGTGTGGAGTATTTTACAAAAGTTTTGAGGAAATTAAAAGTTTTTTTTCACTCATGAATAAAAAAAAGTTAATATTGCTCATAAATATTGGTTTTTAAATGTTCTTCCCCAATTATTTTTTTACTTACATGTACTTAGTTCATGCGATATATATAATTGATTTCTTTGCTTTAAAATGTACTTAATATTTTAAATGTTAAATGTTTTACCAATATTTTTTTTTAAAGTTTTTAGTGTGTGTGGGTTTTCAAAGCATCCCCAACACAGATCCTTTGGGGACTCCATTAGAGACATCTAGTAAATCTGACTGTATATCTTTTGCTTGTACACAATGAGTTCCCTTTCGAACGGTCAGTCGTATTGCATCTTAAGACGCAATGGGAAATTTGAATTTCTCGTTTCTGTTTCTCGAATTACTGAAGCATTTTTGTAAAATGAGCCAGAGGGCTGAGTACACAGAGCTCACGCCGGCCCAGTGCCCGCTTGCCTCGTCCTCGCCTCGTCCTCGCCTCAGAGAGATGTTTCTCCCGTGACGTTCTCTCGATCGGACCTGTTCCCTCTGCTCGAAGCCGAGGGCCTGGTCTCATTCGACAGCAATGAGGATGACGAGCATCCACACGATGACTCAGTCGACGACCCCATCCCCTCAGCATCTCAGCAGTGCAGCGACTCAAAGGCTGGTGCGGACAACAAAATAATCAGTGTCCTCACGAAGCCGTCAACGAGCCTGGACGAGTGGTATCTGCCGGGGGGCCAGCAGGCCCCTCAGCAGAGAGCCGCACCGTTCTTTCCTGAGGTGCACGAGGAATTGGCGTGCCCTAGTCATGGCGCACCCCCTACTCCGCTCGTCTATGCCCGTCCATCTCGCACGCGCTCTCCACCATCGACGGCGCAGTCGAGAAAGGCTATTTGAAGTTTCCTCCACTCGAGGAAACGGTGGCCGCGCACCTCTACCCGCCCTCCGTGATAGACTGGAAGCCTAAATTGGTCCATCCTTCCAAGCCCTGTCGAACAACGTCAGCCTTGGCAAATAGGGCATATGCTTCCGTCCTGCCAGGCAGGCTCCGCTCTCCACTCGATGGCGGTCCTGCAAGTGTTTCAGCTCCTCCGAGCTATGGACGAGACTAGACCAAATCAAGAGGTTTTCCGTGACCTCTGAAGCGCTACAGACCTTAGCGCCACAAAAGCCACTGCCCATGCCATAGGCAGGTCCACGGCCAGGCTCGTTGTGCTGGAATGCCACCTCTGGGTAAACCTCACCGAGATCAAGGAGGCCGATAAAACCACCCTCATTGACGCTCTGATAGCTCCAAACGGCCTGTTTGGCCGTCGAAGATTTTGCAGACCGCTTCACCACGGCGCAGAAAGCGTCCCAAGCAATGCAACACTTTCTCCTGAAGCAAGCTAGCACGTGCCTGCTCCGCCCCTCCCCGCCCACCACAGGATCAGCGTCAACGTCAGAAGAAGCACTTCCCGCCTAAGCGTCAGGGTCCCCGGCCAAAAATAACGCTGGAACCTGAACACTGACAGGCTGGTCAGTGAAGGGTTGATCCCCGCCCAGGCTGTACAGTCACCCAAAAGACTCTGAATTCTCTTCCCACAGCCCGTTTTTGTTCCGGCCAGGGAGAAAATAGTTGTTTTGAATGTTTTGAGTGTATGCCGCGAGCACGCCCTGATGCACGCTCCCTTGCATTCTACTGCTATAACAGCGAGTTCAATAAAAAACATGAATATTCAAAAAAATAGAATGGAAAGCCATCCCTGGTGTGTCACAGTGGGTTATAAAAACAATTCAACGAGGTTACTCGCTCCAATTCGCTCGCAAACCACCCCGTTTCGCGGGCATAATGCACACTTCGGTGGAGGCCAACGTGACCCACATCCTCAAAACCGAAGTGGAGAGCCTTTTGATTTCAAACCAATGAACTGTGTCAGATGGTAATGTAATGATTGTTAAAACAATCAAATATATGCACTGTTTACTGCAACAATACATTTTTCACTTAGGTAATTTTGTATCTTTACATACAGCGACGTCAATATCACTAATATTATTTACATAAACGGAAGGCAATAAATACTCACTTGGAGCATTTGTAAAAGTAAACTTATTTACTTTTATATAATTATCAGGGTCCAAGCACCAACAGCTCATGTAGATGTTCTCGTACACATAGTTCAATCCCAATTGGAGTAGAGCTGCTAGAATCATGCGTATAGCAATTATAGGTTAGCATTTTCCATAGCCTTGAAATTTAATTCTTGTGAATTAACATTGATATCAGAAATTGCTAAACACAAGTTTTGTCTTTAGGACAAAATGTACTTATTCATCTAATCAATTAATTTTATATATTTTGTATTTCACAAAATGTGATGCTTCAGTATTTGTAAAGTATTTTTACACGTTTTCATGGTATACTGGAGTTATTGCCATAGATATTCTTGTTATAACATATCACATTAAAATACCAAGCTTTACGTTATTCTCCTGTTGTCTGAAAATAGAACATGAAGAAAATTGAACATCCCTTTAGTCAAACTGACAGATGAATTTGTAAGTGCAACCTTGTGATTTGAAATGATTTGTTTCAGTCTTGAGTGGAACTTCCCCAGACCAGAAGTGCCTCCCATAATCTAAAATGCATTAGGTGCTGTAGGAAAAAGGTGGATTTTTAGGATGTTTTTTTTGTTGTTGTTGTTAACAATTAAATATGTAAAATAATGTTTTTGATACAAATTGCAAATATTCTTGTTTTACTAATTAGTTATGCGGTTTTTGGTTTAGAATCATGGCATAATTTGCTTTCACTGGGATTCCCTTACCCTTATAAAAGCAGATGTATTGGCAAGTTTGGCAGTCATGGAAAACTTCAGAGTGGCGTTACGTAAATGGTTCCAGATGGGAAGTTTTTGAATTGGTCATTAGAATCATCATAAACATAACAATGAAATGTATTGTGCAAATTTATTGGATAAATACTCATCTGCTTGAAGCGTTTGTAGAATACCCTTTCCTGCTTGTTTTCAGAAAATGGTATTTTCTGGTATTGATGAACTTTAGAGTTAAATTTAAGACTGTACTAATGCCAAAAGTCTCTGAATGAGTCTATCCCAGGTATCCTCAAAAAGTTGACTGCGGTCTGGTTCTGGACCCTGGCTGGGTTCCAACTGAACTAAGATACAAACTGACAACTGTAGCACCATTTTACCATTTGTACAGTTTAAAGTGAGCAGCACGTAAAAACAACTTGGAACTTTAATTGAATACCCCTGGTCTATACTTCATACTGTAGTATAGGCATACAGTCCCTGACAAAAGTCATCTATTTTGTAGAAACACCTGCTATTAACCTGACTTTTAATTAATCAATTGGTGTTAGAAATAGCTCAAATGAAAAGCTAAAACCCTCCCAAATGACGTTTAATGCACTGAAATAAATTAGTTTCACTGAAAAAAGATTTATCATTTAATCAAGACAGAAAGGTCAAATTTTGGTAAGACAAAAGTTTTGTCGCCTTCACAGAAATTGAACAAGTTTACTGCAAATACAAAAATATGTCAGCAAATTAAGTAGTGGTGCTGTGAGATCCAAATTTAATATCTTGTATGACTTCCATGAGCTTGAAGGACTGCATCCATGCGGTTTGGCAAGGACTCATACAATTTATTGATGAGGTCATCAGGAATAGCAAAGAAAGTAGTCTTGCATGCCTCCCAGAGTTCATCAATATTCTTTGGTTTATCTTCCATGCTTCCTCTTTCATCCTACCCCACATATCTTCAATGATGTTCATGTCTGGTGACTGGGCTGGCCAATCCTGGAGCATCTTGATCTTCTTCGCCTTGAGGAACTTTGATGTGGAGATGGAAGAATGCGATGGAGCACCATCCTGCTGCAGAATTTGGCCTCTTTTATGGTTGGGAATATAAGAGGTAGCTAAGATGTCTTGGTATATTAGACTATTGAAGTTGCCTTCCACCCTGCAGATCTCTCGCACACCCCCATACTGGATGTAACCCCAGACCATGATTTTCCCCCACCAAACTTCACTGTTTTCTGGGTGAATCTCGGATCCATGTTCTGGTTGACACAGGGACTTCAGGTGACCAGGTCTCGTGGAGCTCTGCTGCAGTGGAAAATGGGCTGGCCTTGGATTTTCGAGCCAACAAACGGTCCTCTCGAGCAGTTGTCTTGCAGGGTCTGCCTGACCTGTGTTTGTCATAAACGTCTCCAGTCTCTTCAAATCTTTTTTTTATCCTCTGTACTCGACGCTGAGACTCTTTGAAGGTGTCTGCCACATCAGCAGTGGATCTGGTCTTCAGCCTCTTGATAATCCAAACTTCAGTCTCAGGGTGAATCTTAGGCATGTTTGCAGAGGTCTATTTGCAGTTGATGTGAAGGTCTAGTGCACTGGGTTTTTTTTATACACACCTGAGATCTAATTGATCCATTATTAGTCACAGGTGAAGCTCATATGAGAAGGCAACAACACTTATGTCTTTGCAAAAATTCACTCAGTGGGCTTTATCAAGCTGTGAATATTAGAATATTTTTTGACAGTTTCATTTTGCACTGAAACATTATTACAAAAGCTGTTGTAATTTCTTGTAAAATCTTGATAAGAAATATATTTCAGCGGCACTTCAGTTCAGTTTGTACACAAGCGACAAGACTTTTGTCAGGGACTGTACATTGTACACATTCAGAGTATGTGTTTTGTGCTCATTTATTTGTTTTATTTGTTTTAATTGTTGTTTACAGCTAACCTAATCTTCTATCCATTATTATATCTGCAGTATTTGAATAGCTTTAGTGTTTCTGTGCTAAAACATTATTTTTTCTTTCTCTTTTTTAGCATCAATAATAAGCTTCAACAGCCAGAGGCTGCATCAGGAGTGCTGGAGTATGCCATGAAACATTTTGGAGAACTGGTAAGAGCTTTAAACCCTCATTAATCTTCTTTATTATTCATGCATTGACTACATAAGATGAGCCCTTGGGTGAATTTCACAAAGCCTGTGAAGATAGGGCTTGGTCATAGGTCACCAAAAAAATTAAAAAAAGATATCGTCATGCCATGAAAATCGTAGTTATTTGTTTCTTTTCATCTGAAAGTCATATTGTAATAGCTAAGCCTTTTGTACACATCTTTTTTTTGTGTGTGTGTGTAATATATTTTAAAATGTTGAGAAGTGTTGAGTCATCTTATGATGCACAGTACTCCTGTCCTCAAAGTGTCTCTTGCTCTTCAGACAGTCCAGAAACATAGGACATGTCTTAGAAGATATGGTGCTGCTTTTACACATATATTGCATAACTTCACAGACTTTCTTTGTTTGACTGTGATTCCTTATTATTCCTAATAATTTTTTTAGGTAGTAATATTTGTCAAGATATAATTTTAAGCATTTCAAAACAAATAAACCTATAGATGGGTCACAATGGTCCCACAATGGGACTAGACTATAATGTCTAAAATGTCTGTGTGTTTGACATACGGTATAAATTACAGTAGTCCAAATGCATAAGATCAAAGAAAACTTTAAATGAAAAGCATGTTACAGTACACTCAACAAAAAGTTGTGCGACTGCAAAATCAAAGTCAATGAGAGATGCATTCTGCCTCAGCATCACATCTTCATATTGGATCCAGCCTGAGGACTTTATCCACATCACAGGCAATGTTATCTCTTGCCACGCAAAGGAAAAAAAACCTCTGATGTGCTGGATCCAGCCTTGACAACACTGTCCACACCTTGCTCTTTCTCGTCCTCGTCCTCTTCCTCCTCGTCCACCTCCTCTTACACATAATCTTCCTCTTCTCCTTCTTAGATTGTTTCCGTCCATTGTCCATATCAATGTTCAGTGCAACGGTGCCACCTGTGTACTCCGAGCTGGCTTATGTTTTGTACAGTTGGTTAGATCACATCATTAGAAATAAATGTGAACAATTTTGAGTAATTGTGCAAACGATGATAACTGTGTTGTAGTTGTGTTTAACTTTTGCCACTTGTGTTTACCGTTTTGCAATTTGCATCACAGTGCAAAATGTATTTTACCGAGTAATAAAGTGTTTGGGGTTTTGCAAAAAAAAAATGCATGAGATTTTCAAATGGTGTCTAACTGCCTAAGTAATTAAATGAGTAAAAGAATGAGTAATTTATTCGACAAATGGGTTTAAGCCTTAGAATTTGGTTCAGAGAATGGGATTTAGTGTATTAGCAAGTGTGAAAAACTGTCATTTGGGTTTTTGAGCAAGCACTTTCATCCCCCTCCCTCTAAAAGTAATTGTAGTCCTTGATTTTTCTGACTGCTCCCTTTAAGAATGATATGTGTGCTATGAACTTTTGGTTTATTTTAATTATTTCTATAATCCATTATTTTATGTTGTGTCTTCCTCTACAGGAGATTCAGGCCACCTGGTACGAGAAACTTCATGAGTGGGAAGATGCTCTGGTGGCCTATGATAAAAAAATTGACATGAACAAAGATGATCCGGAGCTAATTCTGGGTCGTATGAGATGTCTGGAAGCGCTAGGCGAATGGTATGTACATATAACATAAGTTGTCAGTTTCTTGAAAGTGAGCAGGCTTATTCTTGCTTTTTTTGGTTCTTTTTTTTTTGGGTGGAATTTTCATTTGTCAGTTCATGCATGTCATTTATACATTTTGTTGCAGGATAAATTTACTGAATACGCCACTTTTTCAGAAAGTTGTATGTAGTCCCATCGTTATTGAAGGTAAATGTTTGTTTTGTGACTAGATAGGATGGACAGGTCCATGTTTCTAAGCAGGCAGTTTGTAGTGCTGTTAGATGTAACCCAAATGTTATTAGTTACTCTTTATTAGTTATTGATTCTTTTATGAACTGATTTTTACATTTGTGCCAAACATTTTAGAACCTTGCATCTTTTTTTTAATTGTCAAATTATTCTTAATAACATTAAGAAACCTATTATATTGATGAAAAAAATACATGCAAATACAAGCTGTGAAATGTAAATTGACTGCAAAACATTACACCATGGAATGTAATTTCCAATGTGAAATATAATTCCTCTCAATACAGGGTCACACAATGAGGTGAGGATATGATTGAGTGTGTAAAAGCAGAGTTTGAGTGTGTGTGCTTAATTTCTCTTTTTGCCCTCATGGAAACTGACAGTGCTGTCATTTTGATTTTTTTCTCGACTTTTGAAAGGAAAATCTTACTGATTTCTGTAACAGTCATTTAAGTATGAGGACGAGTTTAGGTGGGAAAGTGACTGGCATGAGGGCTGACTTTCTGGATTTGTTAAAGTCAGTGAAACCGGTAATAGGACAGGAATAGATGGTAATAGTGGAAATGGAATATTTGGATATCAGTATCAATAGTTAGGTGTAATTAAAAATAATTATTTTGCCTAATGCTTGTTTGTGCTGTATTTTTTTATGCCTTTTAAAATTATCTTTCTTTTGGCTTGGCAACATACTAAGAGCAAGTTATTTTGTAAACTCTGGTGAGCCTAGTCTCTTTTCACATGAGAAACATTCTGCCTATGTAGAGCATTCCAAAGTACTCCGTTATTAGGGGCCATTTCAGTTATGATGCTGCCTTAAACCGTTGCAAATCCATTTGTCGTACTTGTCAGAAGTGTAGCACAGGTGCTTGGAGTATGTCAGAAATAGAACGGAGCATCAGTTTACTGTTGGGGATTTGTCACGTTTCATTGTGTTGTGCCATGCCACACCACATCCAGTGTAGTCCTTATCACTGGTTATAATGGGTTGTATTGTCTTTTGTCGCTTTACGGTGCACTGTCCGCATCCATTGTAGACTGCATCACTGATTATAATGGGTTCTATTGTCTTGTCAGAGTGTGTCTGCTTCCCGAACAATGCTAGGAAGAGTTTAGGTTCCAGAGTTTAGGTGCTAAATTGGTAAAGGATCTACCACCAGCAGTTGATTTTGATATTCTAGGTATTATTAATTTTAAGATCACAAAAGACGTGAAGGTCTATAATGCGGTAATATATATATATATATATATATATATATATATATATATATATATATATATATATGTATGTGTGCAAGGCAACCACCCAGTAGAGCATTACAATAATCTAGCCTTGAGGTCATGCATGAACTATCTGTTCTGCATTTTGCATTGAGAGCATATGTTGTAATTTATTTTTATTTTTTTAATTGGAAGAATGCGAAAAATGCTGATTTACAGATGCTAGAAACGTGGCTTTCAAATTAAAGATTGGAATCAAAGAGCCTCTTCAAATAGCCTCTGCCTAAACATGAGGGCCCATCAGGACTGCCAATGCCTTGCACATAGGGCCCGGGATCTTGTGTGATGCCCCTGTGTGCAAGATGTTTATTTAGTTTCAAAAGGAAACTTAATGTTATGTCTAATAACCTACTACTGTTCGCTATTTTGTTTTATGCATTTTGTGATCAGATAGGTCAGATAGTTAGCCTAGGTCAGTTTTTTTTCTTTTGTAAGTGGAAAAAAATGGGGCTACCTCAGATTCTGTTCATTTAGCTCTTTTATTGTTTTTATGCACCTTTTGCTGAGCAAACTGACCAAAGTTAAAAGAGAAACAATGAATAAACCATTTTTTTTTTTTCAATAAATTTGTATGTGTTTTTTAAATTTGTCATTACGAGCTGCTTCGCTGCTTAAATGACTGGCCCAGCTAACCTTCTTGGTTTGGAAATCTGGCCCAACTGAATTTGTAATTGAATAGCCCTGGTATAGGGTCTAGCATACATGTTACTGATTTAGTGAGTTAAGACAATTCTTCCTCTCCTGTGAGAAATGAATGGAATTTTTCCTCAGGGACACTACAATGTCTGATATGATACTGTAGTAGATGGTTGCATAGTTATAATTTTCTGTCTATTATAAAGCTTGCAAATAAAGAAGTTACTACTGCTGTGCTGTTTGTAAACATCAGAAGTTGAAGCTTTATTTTTTTGTTTGTTTAGCCACTGTATCAAATAAATACCTAGGATTGTGTTTTTCTTTTTGAAGTCTGTTTGAGTAAAAAAAAAAAAAAACGCAATCTAGTAGTTTTTAAGGCTCTCTTTCCACAAAACACGAAAAACCTATAGTTTTGTTTTCTTCCAGCTACGCTCCATTTTTCTGGTTGATCATTTAAGGGCCAGAGTGTGCTTGTTGTACCACAGCGTTGGACAGCGTTGATCTTCTTTAAGCGCAAAGGTGCAACTGTGTTTTATGTGCTGGAAAAGAGAGATTTTTTTCTATAGTTTTTTCTAATAGTTTCTATTGCAAAATCAAGTTCTTCTAAGCTATCTGGCATGCTGAGGAAATTAAACTGATCAGGAAGATTATTTATAAAGTAATCTTTAGTGGTAGGAATGATAGTTCTACCATATTTCTAACAAGGAGTTGGCTTTGCAGCTTTGGCTAAATTAAGTATACACAAGACTATGATCTGAGATGTTATCGTTCTGCGGCAGAATTTAAACGGCATCAACATTGATTCCATGTGACAATATTAGATCTAAAGTGTTGGTTAACTCCAATAGAGTTGAGAATGTCTCTAAATGCCAATCTAAATGTGTATTTTTCACTATCTAAATGGATATTAAAATCACCAACAATTAGGACTTCTTTTGCAGCCAGTACTAACTCTGATAGAAAATCAGCAAATTATTTGAAGTCTGTATGGTGCCCTGGTGGTCTGTATACAGTAGCCAGCACAAAAGTCAAATGGGACTTATCATTTACACTACATAGTGTTACGTAAAGCACCAAAACTTCAAAATAATTATATTTGTAATATACTGTACTTCTGAGTAATGCTGTGTAATGAGTAATACTAAAATATTACTATAAATTACAGCAACCCCTCCCCCTTTTCCTTTCAGATGCGACTCATGTTTACAATAATCTTGGCGGGTGGACTCATTTAAAGTAATGTAATCATCTGTTTTTAGCCAGGTTTCTGTCAAACACAACACATCTAGGTTATGATCTGTAATCATGTCATTTACAAAAAAAAAATATTTTGGAGAAAGGCATCTAATATTCAGCAAACCAAGCTTTATCATTTGTTCATCTTTATGATATCAGTTTTTTTATTTTTTTTATTTTTACCCTTACATTGGTTTGAGAGTTTTTTGTATTTACTAATTCGGGGGACAGACACAGTCTTTATGTGATGATATTAAGGTAAAAGAATATCTATGTGTTTTGGATTTATCTTACTTCTGTGACATGAGGCAACTTGCATATGGTCGGTTTAGCCAGTCTGTCTGCTTCCTGACCTGGGTCCCGGTTAGTCAAGGTTCAACTCTAAGAAATATGTACCATATTACTAGAGAGAAGAGTGGCACCACACCAGGAGGAATGAATAACAGGTCAGGTCCCCAAAAACCTTTCCAATTGTCTGTGAACCCTATGTTATTCTGCGGACACCACTTCCAGCCATTGAGTGAGGATAGTCTGCTAAGCATCTCATCACTCTGGCGAACAGGAAAGGGGCCAAAGCAAATTATAGTGCCTGACATCTTACTTGAGAGTTCACACACCTCTTTAATGGTCACTGTTGATCTCCGACTGGCGAAGTTGAACATCATTAGTGCCGACGTGAATAATAATCTACTTTACAATTACCATTATCCAGCACTTTTAAATCTGCTTTGATTTCAGGCGTTCTGGCTCCCAGCAAACATATGACTATGGTGGCTGGTGTCTCTATTTTCATGTTCCGTGTATTGAATCGCAAATAACCAGAGAACTTTCAACAGGATTCTTAATGGGTGTGTCACTGAGTGGGGAGAACCTGTTTGATGTTTTAATCGGAACTGAAGAATGTGTTTTGTCCCGCAACTTTGCCGCCTCACAGTCACCTAGTTGCCCTGGGCTCTACTGCCGGAATCGAACAATGTATAGAGTTCACTAAGATAATTGCATCCAAAGCAGTATCTAAAGCCCTTACATTCTTATTATTCTGAATTAAGATTAAAGCTGCCGATGTCATATTAATGTGACAGATAATGTGGTTGGGTCCTCCCAAAATTTTTACTGGAGTAGATGCAATTTACATTAAGTGTAGTCCACATTGTTTACTAAATGTCTGGTTGGGCCAGACAAAATTACTAAAGTCACCAAATCTTTTATAATGGCAATAATGTAGGGGTAAGAAGTATGGCAGAAAGTTTTGATGCAAATCAACCCGAGGTTCGAATTCGCCTTTGGCCGAACTCTCTAGTCAGATTGGAAAAGCATTTATTTTCAATAAAAATGAAGAAAACATTAGAAAACTCTAAATAAAGCGTCTTACGTGTGTTTAATAATTAAGTATTTATTGTTTAGGGGCTAGGTGAACAGAATTATAGACAGTAAAAGTGAATGGGTCCAAAATAATCGGCCTTTAAAAGTAAAAAACATACAATGGTTTGAAAAAACTATTTTTCAAATATATTTCAAAATAAATCTAATTATTAAACTAAATTAACCATATAGACCAAATTACTTATCTAATTACTGATCTTAAGCCCACATTGTTACTGTATGATAATCGAAATATATTCTGTTGCATTATTTTTCTGTTTAACACTGTGAAGCTGCTTTGAAACAACAATCTGCATTGTTAAAAGCGCTATATAAATAAAGTTGACTTGACTTGACTTGACATTATTGTGATGATATAATTAAATGCATTATGGTCATTGTGTAAGGTTCTACAGCATTAAGCAAGAAAACTGAAATTTAGTCAGTTGACCAAAAATGAAAATGGATATGTGTTGTATCAAAAATGATTCCAAACCTATACTAGACCTAGGGTTGGGTACCGAAACCCTTTATAACTGGTATGTACCGGACCGAATCAGAACGCTGATTTCGGTGCCACTTAAATTCAAACGGGTATTCGTGCTTTGGCTGGCACCGAGCCAGAGACAGACACGCTCAGCGCTCTTCACATATCACAACTATTCAGTGTTTTTTCAACCACATCATGTTTGGTTTCAGTCATGTAAACGCTGTAAAAAGTACTAGCAAAAAATACACACTGATGTCTAAGGAAGCGGCAAAAACAATCCTTTCAGACAATTAAGATAACTTGACTACGTGTTGTATTCACATCAGATACACATTATATAGTGACTATATAGTTTACTCTATTCTTCTCCCAGTTCAGCAGCGGTCACTTACTTTCATGTTTTTCGTGAGACGAAGATACATTTATGCAATGTAAATCCGACAGATCCGATTCTCAAACTAACGTGGCGCTGCCCATCGCGCAGTATAGATCAACTAACACACATTTACTCACGCATATTTGAAAATCAAAATATCAGATAGTTCATGACATAGTTATTAGCAAGCTTGTGAATATTTTCAATAAAAAAGAAAAAAATAAATAATCCAGATACAGCTGAGGTGTCATCGCTATTGTGGCTGCTGTGTGTCATGTGAGAAGCATGACACGTCTCCATGGAAACAATAAGGTTATGCGTTCTAAAATATTTAACCAGAAAATATGGTCATGTTTCTGCAAAATAAAGCTGAAGCTTGAAGCTGGTTTGTAGCAGACCAAGAATACAGACTACTGCTGTTATTACTGTAAGTGTTATTTAGAGTTAAATTAGGCCTGTTGTAGTTGGGTTAGGTGGCTTTAGTTTTATTGTGAATTTGTTAAGTAAATTGTGTTTTGTATTTAATCATATATTTAAATTACTTTAAACTTGTAATAAATTGTTACATTTAAATAATAAAAATAATAAAAAGCCATTCTTTAAATTTCATCCACTTCGTTTTGTGGCTCTTCTTTAAAAGTATCGTTTCAGGCACCATTTAGGTACATTTACCGTTTTAAACGTATCTGTTTGGCACTGGTACCCAAACCAAACTAGATCCCATTGATTTTTTTATTTTATTTTAAATATCCTAAACACTTACAACATTAGATTTAGCTAATACCAGTATTTACTATTATGTTTTAAATTAAACCAATATTTTATTAAACCAATTTTTAATTTAGAGTCTTCTGGTAGTTTATACTATAAGCTGTTTAGAGGCCCCACATATTGCTGTCATTTTATTGTAATTCCCCATATGCATTATAGGACGCTCCGTACTATAAATGAAGCTCTTGTATTTAGGTTTAAATTGTCTGCATGCATTACTCCGGCGTAATTATCCATAAGTATTCAAACTGCACACTTCTATAAGTATCCAGCTCTCCTCTAAACGTGTACTTCATGTGACGCCCATCTGACTTCTGCTATGTTTTTTTGTTTTGTTTTGTTTTTTTGTCAAATTTCCATTTGACATTCCATTCCAGTAAGTAATAGACTGTTCCCGTGTAAAGGTACTGGAGCCCTTTTTCCTGTCTCGCTGTTAATGTGCGTCTTTGTGTTTTAGGCCTGTCTGCACCCTGGAACCTTGTATTTTGCAAGGCCTCATAAGTAATGTTTTTTCCAGGTGGCAGGGAAAGCACATTTGTTTTAGATCCCCCACCACTTCTCATATGAAACCCATATGAGCAGTGTCTTGCAGGGCTAATCGTGAGGCCCCTTTCTTCACAACCTCCAGCAATGACACATATGGTTTGCTTGTGTGTGTGTCAGCACTGTTAGCCTCAAAGGGCCCATTTGTTTTAAAGGTACACCATTCCTAGAGGTGATTTGATGTCAGTGCTTTTTACAGTTTATCACAGCCCGAGCTGTGGCAAGTGATTTTTTCGTGAAAAGTTCCCTGCTTGGACATAGACAGAAGCTCTCACTGAGGAGTAACTGACCTTTCACATTTGTTCATTGCGTTTGGTCTTTATGAACTGTAAGATGGAGTACTTATGCTTTGCCAGTGTGCAGTGCTAGTACGGAAAGTTAAAAGAGAAGAAATTCAGGCCCCTTCAGTTTTTCACATTTTCATACCATATTTTTCACATTCACATCAAAATACACTCCACACCACAGAATGACCCCAAAAAAACAATAATATAGATTACGCTTTCTCTTTCCATTACGGTCTGCAACCACCATTTCAGGGAAGTGCCGCACCGCAACACATCTTTAAAATGTAAACACATTGTTTTCTGTGAGTGTACACACGGCAGCGTCCAGCTACTTTTCAAAATCCTGCCGCACCAAAGATCGCCACTCACATAGTTTTCATTAACCCTCTGGGGTCTGAGCTGTTTTGGGGCCTTTCAGAAGTTTTGACATGCTCTGACATTTGTGCTTTTTTCAGTTTCTTATAAACACATTAATGGCAAAAGTGTAATTACACTGTATTCAGTACAAACTGGGCTACCATAACATGTGAGCAACATGTATGTACATGCTTGTATTTTTGAGAGAATAAAGAAGTGAGTTTTTGCTTAAAACAAGCAACATTATCTGCCAATGGGGTAAGAAAAATAATCTTATTTCTGTTTGGGACAGGCGCAAGAAACAAGATTTCAATCAGAAACAAGATAATTTTTCTTACCTCATTGGCAGATAATTTTGCTTGTTTTAAACTTAATTTTAGAACTTAAATGTACTCAATTTAATTTTACTTTATTTATTTCAACAAAACAAGAAAAATATCTTGTCATTTTACTTATCTAGTAAATGCATCTTGATTTAAGAATTTATACTAGAAACTAGAAACCAGACAAAAACACTAAGGAGCATTTCTTTTTCTTTCTTTTTTTTTTTTTTTGCAGTGTATTATTTTTAATGTTTTGAAAGAAGTCTCATGCTCAAAAGACAGTAATATTGTGACACCGAACACAATACAGTATTCAGTAAATACAAATAACTGAATAATTGTAAATTATGAATTTTATGTATATAAGTAAAAAAAAATGGATTTAAAACAACATAATGCAATGTAATTATGATTTCAAAGAGTAGGCCTATAGGGTGAATTCAGGTTGATTGGGGCATTTTTCCCCAGTCATTTCATTGGCAAACATTGTCTGAATCATTTGATTTCGTATATTTGATACACAATCATTTTGAGTTTCAGTTCATTTATGAGACACACGTGCAATGCATGATTCCCTTTTGATGATGATTTTCATGATGAAACCACTCCCTTCTGGTTGGTGATATTCCATTTGCGTTAAAAACAGCTGTCATCAGACCTCTACTGAAAAAAACAAGGATGGATCCAGATGTTCTCTCCAACTACAGGCCCATGTCAAATCTGCCATTCCTATCAAAGGTTCTGGAAAAAATAGTGGCAGCGCAACTTCAAGCTCATCAAACACAATAACCTGTTTGAAAAGTTTCAGTCTGGTTTCCGCCCTGGCCATAGCACAGAAACAGCACTGGTCAGGATCACCAATGACCTCCTGATGGCAGCAGATGCTGGCTCCCCACCTCTACTCGTCCTACTAGACCTAACAGCTGCATTTGATACAGTAGACCATAACATTCTCCTCCACCGCCTGAAATACACCATTGGACTCTCAAAGGGTGTCTTTGAGTGGTTTGCTTAAATACCTTACTGGCAGAACTGAGTACGTTGCCCTGGGCAAAGCTAAATCACTCACCCACAATGTCACCTGCGGAGTTCCTCAGGGCTCTGTGCTGGGTCCCACACTTTTCTCTGTTTACATGCTCCCCTTTGGAAAAATCATTAGCAGACATGGTATATCGTTCCATTGTTATGCTGATGACACACAGCTGTATATTAAGACTACCCCCACTTCTTCTGCTCCCTTTCCAACATCCACACTGACCACCTGCATGGAGGAGATAGAGACGTGGATGAAGCTCAACTTCCTTCAGTTAAACAGCTCCAAAACAGATGCTATCTTGATCGGTACACCACATCAGCTTCGCTCTTCACCCATCACTTTCTCTGGCCACAATATCTCCCTTTCCACTTCTGTCAATAATTTGGGTGTCAAAATGGATTCAAACCTTACCTTTGACAACCATATCAATCACCTTTGTAAGACATCATTCTTCCACCTCAAGAACATCGCCAAACTCCGTCCAACACTCAGCCTGGCAGATGCAGAGAAGCTTGTCCATGCCTTTGTCTCATCCAGGCTGGACTACTGTAATGCACTCCTCATCGGGATCTCTGGCAAAAGCATACAGCGACTGCAGTACATCCAAAACAGCACAGCCAGGATCCTGATGAGGGTGCGCAAGCATGAACACATCACCCCCATCCTTAAATCTCTTCACTGGCTCCCTGTCCCGCTCAGAGTGGAATATAAAGTCTCCTCCTCACCCACCAGTGTATTTACGGACATGCCCCCTTTACCTACAGGAACTTCTCACCCACCCAACATCCCTCGCACACTTCGTTCTGCTAACACAAACACCATCCAAGTTCCCAGAACAAAACTTTGCAGCATGGGCGGTAGGGCCTTTTCATCTGCTGCTCCGAGGCTGTGGAATACCCTCCCGGACTACCTGAGGGCCCCACAGACTACAGATGTTTTTAAACGAAACCTAAAAACATTTCTTTTTACTAAAGCTTTCCACTGAATGTGTTTTAAATAATTTTTCTTGAATAGTTTCTTAAATAGTTTTATATAGTTCTTATTTTTTGTATTTAATTAACTGTGTTTTTAATTTTTTTTTTTTATTGTACTTCTAGATGCTCTGTAGCACTTTGAGATTGCAGAAATGTAAAGTGCATTACAAATAAAATACATTATTATTATTATTATGATCATGCCAGCGGTAAGGCTATTGTCTGCTACTATATTTTCTCATTATTTATTAAATAAGAAGCAAATATATTAAAACATTGATTAAAATTAAGATAAAAATTTTACTAAATGAAATTCACAAATTCAGTATGAAACAAAATAAGTTTTACTGGTACTATATTTATATAGCATCTGAGCAAAACAAAAGCTTTATTGATATTTCACAATAAACAGTTCATAATATGTCCAAAACAGGCCAAATAAATCTTGTCTAAACAGTCGGAAGACATTTTATGTTGCAGCAGGATTCATTTTTAAACAGTCTTTTTGCAGTTTAATATTCACAGAGACAAACAAAATAAACTTACCGTACCAAATTATGGAATTACCTTTGTCTCAAAAAAAATGAACGTAATTTATAAAACTGAACATATCTTTTTCAGAAACTATCACAAATTTGCCATTATAAAAGAAGAAAAACACAATGAAAATGAAAAAAATGAACTCAGTTGCACAAATTTAACAGCCTCTTCAAATATGCTTCATTCTTTGTTAATGTTTTTCAAATATTCGTTTTCGCAAATCGTGGATTCTGAATGCATTGCCACAGATTTCGCTTACGTTTCTCAGTTTTTCGTTTGCTGTTTTGACACAAACCTCTCTTGGGGGTGGGCTTAACAGTGATCTACTCTGATTGGATAGTGAGCTTTTGATGGACAGGTGCTCTCTGGCCTGGAAGTACAGACGTCACTCAGTGGCGTGCATACTGGAAAGCTCTCGCTGATATTTGTGTGCCATACGTCGTGCTTTGTATTAAGTATGTAAATTTTATTTGACCTTCGATCGTCTCAGGCTGTAAAGATAAGGTGACCAAACGTCCCTGGTTTTTGGTGTTCTGTCCCTAACTGGAGCTGTCCCCAGAAATGTCACCGTTTTACAGCTCATTCAAAACAACCCGCAGATATTTTGCCAGAAAACGCCCAATCAACACAAATCAGTGATTATTTTCACCAGCAGACGATGCTTTGAGATACGCTGATTCTATTTGATCTTTGCGCGCCGCTACTACTTCATGAAAAACGAGTAGAATACACTAACTATTCATGTTACATTTATGTATGCTAATACTGTATACTGTGTAACAGAGCCTCAGCAGGTGGCGGGACTGTTTTTCCCCAAAAGTTACGCAGTCACAAAGCAGTGATTCACATCGTAACTATAAAATAACCTAATTACACTATCAACAAACACATATGCAGAATCCAAATACTTTCTGCTTAAAATCAATAACAAGACCAATTATGGATAAGTTATTTTCAAGCAAACGTAAAACATCTGAAGTTAAAAAAAAAATGGAAACACTTTTGCGACCAATCGTAAAGAACTTTTGGTGCGCCCGTTACTCCGATATGCAGATACCCACACTTGAAACAAGCACCTAAGAGACTCTCAGACTTCGAAAAACATAGTTGGTCGGTCTGATTAACCTCAATTCCAAGCATCATGTTTGGAGGATATCAGAGACCACTCATCATCTGCGCAATGCCATCTCAGTTGTGAGGTACGGTGGTGGCAGCATCGTGCTGTGGTTGTGTTTTTCAGAGGCAGGGACTTGGGGACTAGTCAGGTGAATGTAGGATGAAAACAGCAAAATACAGATATATCTTGAATGAAAATCTGGTTCAAAGTGCTCAGGATCTTAGACTGGGTCAAAAGCTCAACTTCCAACAGGACAATGACTGTAAGCACACAGCAAAGACAATGCAAAGTGACTTCGGGACAACTGTGTTGTAACTCATGCAAAAATTTTGCATCATACCCAAAAATACTTGAGTCTGTAATCATTGCCAAAGGTGCCAAAGTAAGTACAGAGTACTGAGGGTCTGAATAGTATTCAGAAATAGTTATCGCAAATCTATTTGGTTTTTCTTTTCTTTTTTTACTTTTATGGGGTATAGAAAAAACAAGAAAATCAGTGTAGCCTATAAGGCTGCAACAACAAAATGTGAAAGTAATCAGACCTCTTTATTTTTCACAAGACACTGTATGAAAGCACCAACAAATAAACAGAATTGTTAAGCTTTATTGTGGGACCAGACTTTACTTAAAGTCTGATTGTAACAATATCGACTATGAGTCTGATATCTCGGGGAATAATTAACTCAAAAGGGATTTAATATTCATGAGTTTATGAATATAATTTGCTAGTCGTTCATTACGTTTATTAAAATTTTCTGATAAGGAAAATGTTTAATTAAATACAAGTAACCTTTAAGGAATTGCTTGAAGTTATCTTACTAAGTTTGTCCTGCAAATTAGTTATAGACTTTCAAATCAATTCTCAATAAGGGCTGTTGGCTGCTATACGAGAGCATAAGAAGCATTAACTTTACTAATCAGGACAAATTAATATTTTGTATGTTCGTACAGTTATGTTACTAAAATTGTAGCACTAGGCAGCATTAGGTAACGTTCAAGATTTGTAAGTTTCATTGACTTCGTGTATGTAGAAGAATAACAGCTTCAACTCAAAAATATCTTTTGGAAGTTTAATAACACAGACTAAAGATAACACTACAATTAACACAGAAAGTACATACTAAATATGCATCAAGAGAGTAGAAATATAGATAGGAAATTAAACTAAAATTGTACCTAAACGAAAAGAATAAAAGAAAACAAAATAAAGGGAGAGAGAGAGAGAGAGAGAGAGAGAGATAACAGCGTTCACTTCAGTTCGTTACAAAGAGCCCTCAATGAGTTAATCTCGTCCCGAATGGATGTAACACGACTTTTCAACAGCAGCTTGGATTGTAGAAACAAGAATACTTGCTTTGGTTTTGGCTTCTCGCGTGTACGTGTATTCTGAGTTCAAATGTCCTGTGCGTTCCGTGATTCCTTTTGAAGTCGGTTGGTATTGGCTCTCGGTTTGCGAAGAAGTTTAGCTGGATGCGGCCGGTTCTCTTGGAAGTGCTGAAGCGTGCTGTATCCTCCTCTCTGAAAAAGGCTGGAAAGAAGGTGGCGGATTGCAAATGCAATGCACTCGCAAAGGCAAAGGAATGCGGGTTGCATTGGTACTTATCGATAAGAGAGCGACACCCATTTTCTGGATGGTCCAATCGATCTGAGCGTTTTCGGCGCGAAACTAAGTTCTTTGTTCGGCTGAGTTCCTCCCCCTGGCTACTATCCGGGGCAGACAGATTCATGCATTTTTCTTTACAAAGCTGGCATCTTTGTAATAATGCATGTCCTTTAAATTATTTTACCAGATTCGGTACGATGGAGTTCTCTCGGTTCTAGAGACACCATGAACCACTGGTCTGCGGGGTGGAAAACACACAAGTCCAGGTTTTCCACTGTCCATTGTCCTAAACAATTGAGTTAACATTCAAATAACCCTCCTAATTATTACAGACACCTATACAAACATTCAGACAGCAAAGTATACATTTATTACGTTTTTACGTACAGATTTTACTTAAAGTCTGGTTATGTGAGAATGCTTCCTCCCCTGCTGTCTGTCTTACTCCCCTGCTGTCTGTCTTACTCATTCTCTTTCTCTTGTTTCTCTGTCAGGGGTCAGCTGCACCAGCAGTGCTGTGAGGAGTGGACTCTGGTCAGCGAAGAGACTCAAGCTAAGATGGCCCGCATGGCAGCAGCTGCAGCATGGGGACTGGGTGAGTGGAGGAAACAAAGAGACATTTCACCTTATTCTAATTAAAGAAAAAAATTCTGTAACGTGTGTTTGTGTGAGACTACCTGGCGGCTTCAACTTCAACTGGCAGTTCTTTCCAATTTATTACAAATTTTGATAAAACACTGCTACCAAGAGCCTGTTTAATTTCCACTTATTACTCAAAAAGTAATCCTATAATCACATTAACACTATGATACATAATTAACATTACACTTCTAAAGAGCAGAGATGCAATCTGCTCACCTTTAGGGTGAAGTTCCCAAGAGTTTTTGTTTGGGGGCACGATAAGGGTTAATGCGCAAACGCACAACACATTCTTGATGCCAGATGGCAACAGCAGCTAATTACAAGTCTGACAAAACTATACTAGTAGCTTCTTCTCTTCAGTTTACCCCATTCATTTTCTATAGGGATCAGGCCAGCGGACTGGGAAGGTCATGGCAGAAGTTTAATTTTGTGCTCAGTGACACATTTTTGTGTTGTTTTGATGTTTGTTCTGCATTGTTGTCCTGCTAGAAGATCCAATCACGGCCTATTATAAGATTTCTAGCAGAGGCTGTCGGGGTTTTTTTTTTTTTCTGTTGGTATTTGCTAGAATCCATAATACAATGTAACAAGATGTCCAGAACCTCCAGCAAAAAAAAAAATAGGCCCATGACATTAAAGATCCAGTGGTATATTTAACCATGGATATGGGGTACTTTTTATGGCATATGAAACTCTTTTTTTAGTTTCAAATGACCATAGAATCCAGTCCATTTTGAAGTTCCAGTCGTGTCTGACAACTGAATATGCTGGAGTTTGTTTTTGGACGAGCAAAGGAAGATTTTTCTTAAAACCCTCCCATCTTTTTTTTGGCTTTCTGACCCTAAGATTTAACTAATCTCTGCAATTCTCCATCTGTGATCCTTGGAGAGTCTTTGGCCACTCAGAATTTCGTCCTTGTCGTGCATTAAGACAATATAGATATACGTACTCTTTCAGGCAGATTCATAACATCTTTAGTTGATTGGAAGTTCTTTATTATTGCCTTGATGGTGAAAATGGGAATTTCCAATGCATTAGCTATTTTATTACAGCCACTTTCTTTTTTGTGAAGCTCAACAATCTTTTCTGCACATCAGAACTGTTCTTTGGTTTTACTCATTGTAATAGATGATTAAGGGAAAAAGTGCTTTTATGTTATTACAAAAATATTATACAATCATATAATGTTCATGTTTTATATTTCATCTTGTATTAAAATGTTTTAAAATCCCCAAAAGAAATGTTTAAAAATGTTTTATAACTGTAATTTACTAAACTAAAATAAATCTTTATTTAAATAACTAATGTATGTCTTTGTATCTGCTTATCATGCTAAAAAAATAAATAAATAAAAAAAAACCTGCCAAAGTTGATAGTGCCCAAAATACCTTTAAAATCAGCTAACAGACTTATGATAAAAACCTACATTTCACAAACCATATTTCAAGGAGGTCAATTTGTATGAAATACTTAAAATGAACAGCAGCCACATAAAATAATTAAATCAATAAATCAAGTAGATTTTCATTTTCATGTACTTTCTAAGATATTTTTTTATGAAGCAACAAGATTCTATTGTGCAATCATTATTCATCATTCAGTTAGTCAGTCAGTTTAAAATAAATATAAATTATAATTTACTGTAGATTCATCATACTTATTATGTCCTTGAAATCATATGGATATAATATAGAGTCTCTTGCTTTTAAAATGTCCCAATTAAGATAATTCCACATCGTGGGAAACTTTATCTTGAATATGAGTCTCAGATATTGCAAACAGTTAATTGTTTATAATATAAATTAATTATTTTGTAGATTATGTAATAGTTATATATAATATAATTTGTTGCTTTGTGTGTTTGTCAGGCCACTGGGACAGTATGGAAGAGTATACCTGTATGATCCCACGAGACACCCATGATGGAGCCTTTTACAGGGCAGTGCTTGCTCTACATCAGGATCTCTTCTCATTGGCCCAACAGGTACTTTATAATGAACAACTAATCAGAGTTATTAATTGAGTTGGATTTAAACTACCGCTAACCTCATTTTTCATCATCTAAAAATGTCCAACTCAGTTTACATGGAAGAAACATCCAGGAGAAAGATGTTTAAGGAAAAAGTTGTTCAGTCAAAATGATGAGTACAAAAGTTGGCGTGGTGCATTGTGTCAGTTATGTAATATTGGTCAAAGGCTACCCTCAGTCTGCACATAAAATTACTTGGCTGATGTTTGGACCCTGTGGTGATTTGATGTCCATTTTCCAGAATGAATGCGTGTGTGCGTGTGAGAGAGAAAGATGAGCTCATACACACAGAGAATATCATAGGCACACCCATGTTTTCATCAATATTATCCTGTCATCCCACCTGCTACATTACATATGAGATCATTGTGACAAAGGTTACTTTAATGAAACACAGTCTTACCATCACTCGAGTTTAATGCTGCAAAGGGAAGTATCCATTCACAGAACGAGATCCAGATGAAACTGTGCTTCTGGTCAGATCAGGTCATTTTGGTTAGTAGAGCTGCAGGATATATTGAAATGATTGATATGCATATCACAAGGTCTTTCGTTAACTCAGTAATCTTAATGTTTATAGTGATGTAGATAGCAGAGAATAAACTGGGTATGCAACTAGGTGTGTCTGAGCATGCGCAAAAGACCAAAACCTGCACACACTGTGTGGTGAATTTGAAATCATGGCTCCAGACAAAAAAATATTTTTTTCTCTTACAGTTGGCTCCTGTAAGATAAAAAGTTAGGCGCCAAATATTTGGTTTTAGTGCCACAAAAGAAAAAAACGTGTTTACATTTTTTCACGTGCAATTATATGGGCGGTGTTGAATTTCATTTTTAGCTCCTTACATTCTTTCTCATGACAACAACAGTTTAATTAAAAATATAAGGATTTTGTGATTTTAGTGCATATATTTAGCAAAATGCCAGTTATTGGTTGTTACGTTGTTAGGCGGCAGTTGCCATCTCAGCGCCCCTAACTCAAACTGCTTGACTAAAAAACCCCATTTTGGATGGCATTGGGGTGAGTAAATGATTAGGACATTTTAATTTTGGGGTGAACTAGTCCTTTAAATATCTTCGTGTCCAAGATTTCCAAGATTAACAAAAGTCTTATTAGTTTAGAATGACATGAGGGTAAGTAAATGATAGAAATAAAATGTTGGGGTAAACTAATGACCCTTTAAAAAAATTGTGACTGATTTAGCCTTTTGATCATTAAAGGGGTACTTCATCGCTGGGAAGATGAATCTGTAATTAAACTCGGTCATTAATGTAGTAGAAATGTGAAATTATTTTTGAATTTGGAAAAAAAAAATTTGTCTCATGGGGATGAAAGACAACAATTCCCAGAATGCACTTCGCTCCCCTAGGCACGGCTTACTGGTTTACCTGCCCACCGCGTTCATTTTCATAAAATCAGTTCAGTTAGAGACACTACAATTAAAAACTGAACGTGTCTGTTCAATATATTATGAGAGTGAGCCGATTGGGTGTCATGGCACAAACGCAGCAGGAGTCTACATTCATGAGATTGAGATTACATTCATCACATGAGCTGAGGTAACGTTAAGCGCGGGATTCGCGGCTGCATTCACAGCATGTGATCAGTCTGCCGCATTTTCAGTTCATGTCTTTGGAAGCTTAACTTTCATAGGAATTCATTTTAAAAGTTGAACACTCACTTTGCTCTCCACCGAAATAAAATACATAATTCTCTCATCTCAGGGTCATATAAGGGGGGAAAGTACAATAATTTGAATATACTCCTGGGTTTCTACTGATACAAAGCTTAATGCTAATCGCTGAAGTAACCCTTTAAGGTCACAAAAGGCAATATTTTAATATAGGATTTTAAAATTTATTTTCTGGTTAATTATACATGAACGTCCCTTCTGTTTCTGTAGGGGTTTACAGTTATTTAAATGTACAAAATTACAAATATGAATAACATTGCACTGATTTAGCATTGCAGTTTTAATAAAATGCTGTGCTTTGAACTTGACTGGGTTTGGTGTTTAATTGACTTGTTCAAGCAACAGTAGCTACAATTTTCAAATGTACAAATTTAACATGATAGCCTACATAGAGGTTTTGACTCAGAGTGTAACATACTTGTCGGCGCCGATAGCATTGTGGGTAAGTGCGTCACCATGTAGTGCTGTTGTGCTTCGGGAGACCCAAGTTTGAGTCCTGCCTCATGGACTTTTCCCAATCCTGCCCCCCTCTCTCTCCCACCTTACTTCCTGTCTAGCTACTTTCCTATTCTAATAAAAGGCAAAAACGGCAATACTAAATCTTTAGAATGTAACATACTTGTTAGCAGTTGAATTTTAAAACAATTTATCAGAACAAGTTAAATATGGTCGGAAAAATCTGTAAGGAAGTCTGGAAATTTAAGTCTGGAAAAGTATGGAATTTTTAAATGAAAATTGTGTAGGAATCCTGTGGTCAGTTCACAGCAGTGACAGAAATCATCTTTTCCAAAAATAGATTTTTACCTTTTATGGCCATATTTATCCTTTATAAATTTATTTTTCAAAAAGCATGCATCAGCTTTTGTGTCAATTAATAAAATAATAATAAGACACACTAGGGCTGTTACCAATCAAATGAATAAGTATCAACAAAATTCATCTTGCAATAGAGGGGAAGCACAGAAGCTGCAGTGGCATTTAGATAATTTACACAGACTGTTTAATGCAGCTCAGAGGCAACAAATTCATAACCTGCAGTTGTGCATAAATAATATTTTGATGTTTAAAACAAAGTTGAATATTGATATCTGAAGTTATTTAAAACATGAAAAGATACTTTTTACTGTGAAATTAAAAGTAATTTAAAATTTAATTTAGATTCAACCGATTCATTCAAATGACTGGTTCATTTAGTAAGGAAACACTTACAGTGCTGTGGCTTTGTTTCAAACTATTTTCGTTGGCGAAATAGAGCAAAAACAGGCAATATTGTTGTGGTGTCTAAAATGTAAGTCACTTAATATTAACTTTTTGTTTAGTAAACTATAAGTGTAAAATCTATATCACATTTTTGCTGATCATGCTGATACCTGGATAAAAACTGCACTCTTAGTGTGATATTTTAGTGTTATATATTAATTGATATAAATATAGAGTAAATCACGCAGTGAAAGCGTGCACTGTAAATGTGAACCTGCACTAGTCTAATATACAAGACTACATCCTGTAGTGTATGCATGTACACTCTGGGTGTGAGTGAGGGATATACTCATAATAATAATAATTTCAGATCGCACATTGTTAAAACAACAATTACGATATTATGTCAGATGATATATATCTCACACCCCTACCCAGGCTTAAAGTGGCCGATACACAGAGCTCTGATTTAGGTCTGTCCGACTCTGATTGGGGGGAATTCTCAGAAGTCACGTGATAGCCTGGCAGTCTGTGTCAGCTCCCGTATGGATGATTCAGACTATTATGAAGGGTTACAAACTTATGTTTGCCAAAAAAACCTCAATTTTTCAGCGTATTTATCTTTTCTCACACAGAAGAGAAAGACAAGATTCTGAAAGACAAGATCTCCTCTCTTCTCGAGAAGGGGGCGGTGCGAGTGGTACCCTGGCATCAATGCCATCAGGGTTTTTACTCTCGCTATTTTCTTATTTCCAAAGAAGGATGGATCTCTTCGCCCTATTCTGGATCTCAGAGTGTTTAACAAGTATTTGACAAAATACAATTTCATAAATTTTAACCCAGAACGTTCTTTCATTCAGTAAAACAGGACGTTTGGTTTACATCGATCAATCTGAAAGATGCTTTTACCACATAAGCATTTATCCTTCACAACTTATTTCAATATCATGAAAATACTGTATACTGTGTTAAAAGCTTCAGTAATCATTGCAACATGAAAATTTGATACTGTCAAATGCAGACTGGTACCTCTATCCTCAGATAGTCTGCTGTGGGAGAGATTCAGCCAGGCTATTATCGATTGCAATCTCTAGGTACGGGACGAGGATGCCCCTCCTTTACATGGACGCACTGCCCCTTAAGTGGCCCGACGTGCTGCTCTACACATTTTCTCCCCTTTGCCTAATAACACCAACTCTGGCCAGGGTTAGAGAACAGAGCTTGCCTGTGATTTTGATGTCTCCCAGGTGGCCCAAAGCACCATGGCTTGCAGAGATTATTTCTCTGCTGTATGCTCAGCCTTGGCCCCTCCCATTACACACAGACATCTTGTCCCCTCACCCAGACAGTGTGGCCCTCCTCTTATCGTGCTACCGAGCAATAAGCAAGCAAGATAATAGTTTGTAAACAAGATGCAGGTCGATACTGGATTTGCAGACATTAAGATTAAAACACAATGCTGTGCCTTCTATATTGGATTCGACAGGAATGGTGCAACACACTTATGTGAGTAAAACATGTTTTATATGTGATAGTATTGCATTGTTACAGATCATTATGATTATGTGTAATTTAGCACACTGTCACAGGCTGGAGAATGCTTTATTTGTTGGTCCATTGGGATTCGGAATCAGACTCAGACATGTATGGGCCAGGACTCGTAAAACCCAACGTCCCAGGGTGTTTCCCAGATGGGCTACCCCCATCGGCCTGTAAGCCCGTCGGCAAGGCTGTGAATTTATTAATAGTAAAATAACATTCATTTCTTGGTCTGCATTGTTCACTCTCTTGACTTGATATTTGAAGAGCGCGCCCTCGCATGTGTGTGTGTGCGGTTCGCGCTTATATCCACCGATTGGGCGGGCCAAGTAATAACAAAAGTATCAATTGCAGGTGGATGAGAGATAAATCATTGTTTGTTTGATAAATACGTCTTTAGAGGCCCGTGAGAGAATCTTTCTGGTTGCCGCTTTCAAAACAATCTCTCACGTGAACTGACAGGGGAGCATGCCCATCAAAACCAGTGAAGAAAATAACCTATACTTATTCATTATGATGTTTTTTAAGGTAAAAACCACGCGAACATCACAAGTGGACCTCAGACAACACAACAGTATAACATTTTTTAAAAAGCCAGTTCATGACACCTTTTAAAGGAAACCTATAAGGTGTTTGAACATAAATGCGTGTTGGCAGTGTGTGTACACAACCACCCTATAATGGTAAAAATCAACCCACTAATTTTTTGTTTATCCCCATAAATCATAAGCAGTGTCTCAGCATAAGCGGTTTCTAGTTCATATTAACAGCAGATAGAGCAATACATACTGTATTAAACTGCTTTCACTTGTAACGACAAATGGATCTAATATAAACACAAGATTTCTGTAACTGCATACGTGCACAGGCACAACCAACTGTTTTCATTACCTTGTGAGCATTTGGCAGTTTAATCGCAATAACATATGCAAGAGAACTAGTTTAATGACTACTCACGGATGTGCTGACATCCAGCTCTGTGCGCATATGACAGGAGCATGTGTGTGTGTTTAAGTTGATAGCGAAAAGGCTTTAATACACATGCAGATGATAATATTTCATGATGATGAAGAACTGCTATGTCACATGAACATGTCTGCGATAGATATGATCATCAAAACACACAGATATCATGTTTCAGTTTTCATTTGAGTGTTCTGGTGTTCACGAGCTGTGAAGGCTCCGCCCTCTGGGTGGGGAGCAGCAGCTCATTTGCATTTAAGGGGAAACACACTGAACAGCTCAATTTTTCTTCAACCCCAAAATTGGCATTTTCAACATGGTATATTAAATGATCTGTTAGGAATGTTGATCTAAAACTTCACAGGCACACTCTGGGGACACCTGAGACTTATATTACATATTGTAAAATGGGGCATAATAGGTGCCCTTTAAAGTCCCTGTAAAGGCAATTCTAAGATCTGTTTCTAAGCAAATTATAAATGTTAGAAATGTATTGTTGAAACACATTACAAAGACTGTGATCTATGTAGTACTGAATTCAGAAGTGAGACCGTAAAGAAGTTTTTCACCATTGCTGTGTTCCGGATTTTTTGGACTATCTCCCTTTAAGTAATTACTCCCTCTTCTGAAAATAGTGACACTTCACTATAATTGCCCTTACTGGCTGATCATCTGCTGGTCTCAATCTCAAAGTCCTCTGTGCCCGATCTAGGGGGCCTTATCTAGCTGGAATGTGTCCTTAAGCAGCTCAGAAATTAAGTTGGGGATATACTTTCCCTTCTCCTGTGTCTTCTTTACTCCCTTAATGCGTAAATTGCCCCAGCGAGAATTCAGTTAATAGGGAATGACCAGAAAGCCCAGATTAAGAGCACATAAAGCCCTGGGGCTTAATCAAAAATATAGTTCTTGCATAACATGCAGAATTTTACTGTAAGATCATGACACAGGTAAAAAACAGACTTTTATAACAAAAACAATAAATAATATTAATAATAAACTTGTATTTATTGTGAAAAACTTCTTAAACGCATGAAACTATTAAAAAAACAGCCTCTATAAAAGTAGCTTATATTGACCAATATTTAATATAAGGCTATATATATATATATATATATATATATAAAACCCCAAATCAGAAAAAGTTGCGACAGTATGGAAAACGCAAAAAAAAAAAAAAAGTGATTTCTAAATTTACTTTGACTTGTATTTCATTGCAGACAATATGAACAAAAAATATTTCATGTTTTGTCTGGTCAACTTCATGTCATTTGTAAATATGCATCCCTTCCAGTCATTCAGACCTGCAACACATTTAAAAAAAAAATTGGGACAGTAAAGCAATTACCACTTTGTAATGTTGCCAAATTCCTTTTTACAACACTTAAAAGATGTTTAGGGACCAGAGTATGTGAGCGGAGTGCAGTGGGAGCGGAGCGAGGTGATTTTGAATGGAGCGAGGAGTGGATTTTTTAAAAGTTGGAGCGTCCTGGTTTTCATGCGCTCCGAGAGCACTCCACTACCGCTCCATCACGAGTAAAATTCATACCAACGGCCTACAATATAACAGTATTTTTAGTCAAAACTCACACATTAAACACATTTAACTAGCTTGATTCAGATGGATCACTCAAATCAGGAAGAATGTACAGGTTTATGATGACGGCAATGGACATGAGCGGGATGTTATAGTTTTTTTTTTGTACCTTCTACATACTGAATATGATCGGGTGAAAGCACATTTTAAACAGGTAGCACTTATTCGCACACGCAAACGTTCTCTCTAATGCAGTCAAACAAATGTAATCTTACAGTGCATCTGCTTACAGTTATCTGTGTCGGATTTTACATTCGCAGAAATCTGTAATGTGACGCGTAGATAATATAACCGATGAAAACATACTATTTTCATCTTTCCAAACAAAATCCACTGCAAAAGCAGCAATCATGTTTAACTTTTAATGCTTATAAAGCCTAAAAAGCTTGGCATGTCATAGAAAATAAATGTTTGCAATAAACTACGTTGAAATTATCTCCTATTGTTTTTTTGTTTTAATTTAATGTATGTTATAAACCAAACTTTTGTGATGTTGCAGAGCTTACTTAAATACTTTAGCCGCAAATTGCTTAGAGCGCGGAGGGGAAATTGCTGCCGCTCCGCTCCACTCACATACTCTGTTAGGGACTGAAGACACCAAGTGTTTCAGGTGTAATTTTGTCTCCTTCTTCCTGCAAACAAGTCTTAAGGTGGGCGACAGTACGGGGTCCTCGTTGTCGCATTTTGCGCTTCAAAATGCGCCACACATTCTCTATTGGAGACAGATCGGCACTGCAGGCAGGTCAGTCAAGTACCCGTACCCTCTTCCTCCGCAGCCAGAACTTTGTAATGTGTGCAGAATGTGTTTTTGCATTGTCTTGTTGAAATATGCATGGACGTCCCTTCACAGAAGTGCAAGTTACCTTTGCCATGGGCACTGACACATCCCCATACCATGACAGACCCTGGCTTTTGGACTCTTTGCTGGTAACTGTCCGGATGATCCTTTTCTTCTTTTGTCCAGAGCACATGGTGTCCATTCCTCCCAAAAAAATCCTGAAATACTGATTCATCTGACCACAGTACACGTTTCCACTGTGTGATGGTCCATCCCAGATGCCTCTGAGCCCAGCTTCTGGACACTGTTAACATAAGGCTTCCTTTTGGCACAGTTCAGTTTTAACTGGCATTTGTGGATGTAACTATGTATTGTGGTACTTGACAAAGGTTTGCCAAAGTAGTCCTGAGCCCATGTGGTGATATCGCTTAAAGATGAATGACGATTCTTGATGCAGTGCCGCCTGAGGGATCGGAGATCACGGTTGTTCAGCTTAGACTTGCGCCCTTGTCCTTTACGCACTGAAATTCCTCCAGATTCCTTGAATCTTTTAATTATGTTATGCACTGTTGAATGTGAAATATCCAAATTCTTCCTATCTTTCTTTGAGGAACATTGTTTTTAAACATTTCAATAATTTTCTCACGTATTTGTTGGCAAACTGGCGATCCTCGGCCCATCTTTGCTCCTAAAGGATTAGACCTTTCTTGGATGCTGCTTTTGTACCAAATCATAATTACAATTACCTGTTGACATCACCTGTTTAAAATCACATCATTATTTAACCATTTTACCTCATTACTAGCCCTAAATTGCTCCTGTCCCAACTTTTTTTTAAATGTGTTGCAGGTCTGAATGACAGGAAAGGATGCATATTTAAAAATGACATGAAGTTGACCAGACAAAACATTAAATATATTTTGTGTTCATATTGTCTGCAATGAAATACAAGTCAAAGTAAATTTAGGAATCACTACTTTCTTTTTTTATTTGCGTTTTCCAGTGTCTTTGTGGTTTTTGGTTCTTTTGCTATTATAGGCTATAAGACCCTTTTAAATCATTTAAAATGACAGTATTGCGGTCATCTGACTGAAATAACTGCAATGCAGTCAACAAACCTACTCCATAGAAACTTCCAGATTAGAACACTCAGAAACACCATGGTATAATGTTTGTTTATGTGATTTCAGTGCATCGACAAGGCCAGAGATCTACTAGATGCTGAGCTGACTGCCATGGCTGGAGAGAGTTACAGTAGAGCATATGGCGTAAGAACATATACCTCAGTCTCAACACAGAAGATTGGCTCAAGTCAAATAATCATTAAACACTAATAGCGTATATTTCTTTTTTTAATCACTCATAATCTGCTTTGATAAGAATGCTTTGCTTTTGAGGTAAAGTTTAGACAATTTCAGGAAAGACTATTACATAGTAAGACACACACACACCCTCTCACATTGGGTGAGATAATGGAACTTAATTTCTAATCTATAGTTTTTCTTCCATTTCAGTTAAGATGCCATCTTATTTCTCTCTCTCTCTCTCTCTCTCTCTCTCTCTCTCTCGCTCTCTCTCTTGCGCTCTCTCTCTCTCTCTCTCTCTCTCTCTCTCTCACACACATAGGCCATGGTTTCATGTCAGATGCTTTCTGAATTAGAGGAGGTGATCCAGTATAAACTGGTTCCTGAAAGGAGGGACATCATCAGGGAAACGTGGTGGGAGAGGCTGCAGGTAACAGCAGTTTTATTCCCTTCATACTTGTCAAGTCACCTTTCATTTATATCGCACTTTATGTAGCTACTCAATGGTCATTAAACAGTCCATGCTTCTGAAGTACTGATGTCTTTTAGTAATCTTTTATTTATACATTTAAGACACCATGAAAACTAAAATGTAAAACAAAGACAACAAACACAGGTTTTACATACACCCATAAAGACCCAAAATCAAATAAAGAAATACATAAGATTAACTCATTTACCGTGTTTGCCTGTAACCAACAGTAGAATCATCAGTAAACCATGCATATCTCAATTCATGTTTGCCATTCTGTTGACACTAATACTTCGGGTTAAATAACCCAGGAAGAGTCACATGACCAATCAGTACAACTAATAAAATCCAATACCACCAGAATGAACTAAATTAATACATGTGCACAAATAAATCACATTTAAATAAAAAAATACAGAGGAAAAGGAAAAAATAAACATTTACCCCTAAAACCCCTCCAATATTACATACATGTATACACCAGATATATAAAGCTACACTTTATACCATACAGATTTTTTCAAAGCAGCTTTACAGTGATAACAGAAAATATTCAATGATGCAAACAGTTCATTTCAGCTGTACAGCAGCTCTAAAAGAAAACTGTTATTGTTCAGCTGAAATCAGTTCAGTGTTGATTCAGTTCCATTGCAAAGATCATCAAACATTAAATGAGTTAATTTAATGTATAAATCAGCTATGCAGAAAACAGTGATGTTATCATCCAGTTCCTTTCTCATCCAATAGTGCAGTCCAAGTTAAAGAAGTATTCGGGTTCTATATCTGTATGTATAAAATTTAAGATCAAAGTTACATAAACAAAGGGCTCATCAAACTGATTCAAACAAATAACTTCTATCTGCTGTTGTTGTTGTGTTCCTTCATCAATAATCCTGCACTGACCTGACTGACGCTATATGTGAGAACATTTTGTGGTTGGCATGACATCAGCTCAGCAGGGTTCTTTGACGTAGTTTGTCAGCATGCATTCCTTTTATATGCCATTGAGGAAAAACAAACCATTAACAGTGTGAACAAATGGTCCAGACTTTTCCATTCATAAACAAAGGTGTAAGAGTGCAGAACCGATGTATTGACAAAGAAATGTTAGTAAACGGTTAATTGGTTGGCTTCAGTCTAAGAGAATTACAGGCAAAGAACACTAATCAGTTGTATTAGTAGGGGTAATGTACAGTCTATTTCTATTAGTAATGTACAGTCTATGTAATCTATATCAGCTAGAGGTGCATGATTCATTGTTAAAAGATTGCAATCTTGATCACAATCTTTACCAAAATCACAACTGAACATTAACGGATAGTTCACCCAAAAAGGAAAATTCTGTTATTAATGACGGGTCGTTCCACACCCGTAAGACCTCCGTTCATCTCAGGAACACAGTTTAAGATATTTTAGATTTAGTCCGAGAGCTTTCCGTCCCTCCATTGAAAGTGTATACACAGTATACAGTCTGTGTCCAGAAAGGTAAGAAGAAAGGTATGAAAAACATCATCAAAGTAGTCCATGTTACATCAGTGGGTTAGTTAGACTCTTTTGAAGCATCGACAATACATTTTGGTCCAAAAATAACAAAAATTACTAATTTATTCAGCATTCTCTTCTGTGTTTGTTTGAATCCGTGTTCACGAGTCCACTGCGGACGTGTTATCTGGTGCGCCAGAGCTTCGCTTGTAGTCTGTAGGAGACGCACACTGTGCGTCTTACGTAAGCAGCGTCACTGTGGAACACAGAAGAGATGGACAATGCTGAATAAAGTAGTAGTTTTTGTTATTTTTGGACCAAAATGTATTGTTGATGATTGTTTTTCATACCTTTCTTACCTTTCTGGACACGGACTGTATACTGTGCATATACTTTCAATGGAGGGACAGAAAGCTCTCAGACTAAATCTTAAAATATCTTAAACTGTGTTCCGGAGATGAACGGAGGTCTTACGGGTTTGGAACAACATTTTTCATTTTTGGGTGAACTAACCCTTTAAAATCTGCATTGGAGTTGGCATAGAAAGTGCTTAGATAAAAGAAAAATCACCTTTTGAATGTGGTGCTTTAAATAACAAAAAAAAATATATTTTATTTTGTATAATTCATTCAAATTAATTAAATACTTTTAAATAGACTGCAGCAATTAACATTTTGTCAGAATCTGTTTTTTGTTTAGTTTATTTTGTTAATCGTGATCTCTATCAGAATCGTGCAGTTCTAATCTCAGCTTTCAGCCTTACCCAACCCTAAATGGCATTTGTAGAATCAGCTTATTCTGGCCAAGGACTACCCACTTCATAATCTCAACACTAACCCATACTTTTTTGCCAGTAGTCAAGTCTGGCTATGTAGGCTATGTCTATTGGGAAGGGCAATAGATGTTAAGATGTAAATGTTAAGTCTACATCTTTCTGACAACAAATGTTCTTAAAATAAATGCAAACACACCACTTTTATAGCTGTCAGCTGCTCTTAACAACAACTCTTAGCTGCTCTTTTAAGCTAAAAATTATTTTTATTTTTTCAGGGTTGCCAGCGTATTGTGGAGGACTGGCAGAGGATCTTGATGGTACGCTCCCTGGTCATTAGTCCACATGAGGACATGAGGACGTGGTTGAAGTACGCAAGCCTTTGTGGAAAAAGTGGAAGACTAGTAAGAACAACAGTGTCACATCCAATCACAAGTTTAGAACTGAACTCATTATGTAACACATAAAACCTCATTGGTTAAAGCTCAAATTCACAAAAGGAAAAACTGGTGAAGTTTTAAATATCTTCCAGAAAATGGCACTGAAATACAAAAGTGATGTTTGTATTGTATCAGTGTGTATGACTACGTTTGTCTTGTCTCATGTTTAAATAACTACCGACTCTCCTCAGCTTTCATGTGAACGTTTACAAACAAGGAAATATTATTGCCCCTGTTAGCCATGGTTCACAGTGATTTTAGACCTGCTAAGGGACGTGGACGTTTCAGAATTAGGTGTGGCAAAATGGCTCAATGGTGCCACCTACAAAAATTTTATACGTTTCATGTACAAGTATGAAATTCAGTACAGATGTAACAGCCCAATACTTACAAAAAAATCCCTGGGAGCAATATCTAAAAACGAAACATGTTAAATCATGCAACACAAGTGTTAATGTATGCAATTAATGCCACAAAACAGGAAGTTGTTGTAACTCGGGCATACAATGTACTATCTGCCCCAGACTTCACATGTTTGAGAAGAGTCCTGCCTTTAAAGGCCCACTGAAATCAAAATTGAAGTTTTTTTAGCTTTTAGTATGACTATGTTAGACTTAAGGTTATGAATAAGCTGGTATGTTCCAAAACAATGACATAATTCGCATTCAAGTCAAGTCAACTTTATTTATATAGCGCTTTTAACAATGCAACTTCAAAAGTGTTAAACAGGAAAATAATGCAACAGAATATAGTTCAGTTATCATACAGTGACAATGTGGCCTTAGATCTGTAATTAGATCAGTAATTTAGTCTATATGGTTAATTTAGTTTAATAATTAGATTTATTTTAGAAATTTATTTGAAAAATTTAGTCCCCAACTGAGCAAGCCAAGCCAGAGGCGACAGTGGCAAGGAAACCAAAACCCCATCAGGTGACCTAATGGAGAAAAATAAACCTTGGGAGAAACCAGTCGGGGTGCCAGTTCTCCTCTGGCCAATTAACAAACAGCGTATTATTATTATTATTATTCTGGCAACTTTACAGAATAAAGTTCATAATAGATTAGAATATTCGAAAGATCCGAGGCAACGGAGACAGGTTTCTTGAGGATGATTTATCGATTAAATAATTATTAAATATAAATCATTTGAAATATCAGAGTCATTACGCCGAAGACAGGTTTTATTGAGGATGCCATATTGATTAAACAATTACTAAAGTGTAATATTCGAAAGATTGGCGTCAAAACGCTGGTTGTTTTGAGGATGACATATCGATTTAAAGAATTATTAACTAGGAATATTCAAACAATCGGGAGTCATCACGTAAACAGGTTTATTGAGGATGCCGTGTCGATGAGGCAGCTTAAGGGGGAGTCAAATTGACATGGTTTCTGCAGACACTTCAGGGTCATGTGTTCGTCACATCTGGGTGCAGGTCCACCATCTGATCTGGATACAGCCTGGATCCGGTTGACTCCAGTAGACCTCGGGATAAAACAGAGAGACTAACATTAGCGTAAATGCCATTCTTCTGATGATGTAACGAGTACATCAGGTGTTATGGGAAGTGTTCCCGGTTCCGGCTGACCTAGTTAATGCAGCCTACTAATAATTTAATTGAAAAAGTGTTTTATGTGTATGCCATAGAAAAGAGATGTGTTTTAGTCTAGATTTAAACTGACAGAGTGTGTCGCTTCCCGAACAATGCTAGGAAGACTGTTCCAGAGTTTTGGTGCTAAATAGGCACAGGATCAACCGCCTGCAGTTGAATTTGATATTCTAGGTATTATCAGCTGGTCAGAGTTTAGAGACCGCAGTAGACGTGATGGAGTATAATGTGTTAGGAGCTCGCTCATGTACTGGGGAGCTAAACCATTTAGTGCTTTGTAAGTAATAAGCAAGATTTTAAAATGTATACAATGTTTAATAGGGAGCCAGTGCAGTGTGGACAGAACCAGGATGTGTTCATACTTCCTGGTTCTAGTAAGAACTCGAGCTGCTGCGTTTTGGACCAGCTGGAGTTTGTTTCTTAAGCGAGCAGGGCAACCACCCAATAGAACATTACAATAATCTAGCCTTGAGGTCAAGAACGCATGTACTAACTGTTCAGCATTTTGCATTGAGAGCATGTGCCGTAATTTAGATATATTTTTAAGATGGTAGAATGCAGTTTTACAGATGCTAGAAACATGGCTTTCAAACTAAAGATTGGTATCAAAGAGCACACCTAGGTTCCTAACTGACGACGAGGTCTTGACAGAGCAGCCATCAAGTATTCTAGGTTACTATTTGTGGAGCTTTTTTGTCCAATGATTAAAAATGCAGTTTTTTTCTGAATTAAGTTGCAGGAAATTACTGATCATCCAATTTTTTATATCAGCTTTACATTCCGTTAATCTTGTGAATTGGTAAGTTTCTTCACAGCGTAAAGAAATATAGATCTGAGTATCATCAGCATAACAATGAAAACTAATGCCATGCTTCCTAATTATATCTATCGATGGTAGCATGTACAGGGTGAAGAGCAACGGTCCTAGCACTGAGCCCTGCGGTACTCCATACTGAACTTGTGATCGGTGTGATCTTCATTTACTACTACAAACTGATAACGGTCAGATAGGTATGAGTTAAACCATGCCAATGCAGGTCCACTAATGCCTACATCATTTTCGAGTCTATTCAAAAGAATGGTGTGGTCGATAGTGTCGATTGCAGCGCTAAGATCGAGTAACACTAACAAAGAGATACAACCACGATCGGATGATAAGAGTAAATCATTTGTAACTCTGATGAGAGTAGTTTTAGTACTATGATACAGTCTAAATCCTGACTGAAAATCCTCAAAGATGCCATTTCTTTCTAAAAAAGGAACATAATTGTGAAGAAACTGCCTTTTCAAGTATTTTTGACAGAAAAGGTAGATTTGAGATTTGCCTGTAATTGACTAATTCTGTAGGATCAAGTTGCGTTTTTTTAATAAGTGGTTTAATAATAGCCAACTTAAAGGTTTTCGTTACATATCCTAATTACAAAGATGAATTAATGATATTAAGAAGAGGATCCATGACCTCTGGTAGCATCTCTTTTAATAGCCTAGTCGGTATAGGGTCAAGCATACATGTTGTTGATTTAGATGATTTAACAAGTTTAGCCAATTCTTCATCTCCTATAGCAGTGAATGAGTGTAATGTTTCCTCAGTGACACTACAATGCTCTGTCTGATGCGATACTGTACTAGATAGCTGCATGGTTAAAATGTTCTTCCTAATATTGTCAATCTTACACGTAAAGAAGTACATAAAGTCATTACTGCTGTGCTGTTTACAAACATCAGAAGTTGAAGCTTTATCTTTGGTTAATTTAGCCACTTTATCGAATAAATACCTAGGGTTGTGTTTGTTTTCTTCTAAGAGAGTCGAGAAATAAGCAGATCTAGCAGTTCAAGCAGCGCTCCATTTTTCTGGCTGCTGTTTTAAGGGCACGGGTGTGCTTGTTGTACCACGGCTTTGGACTATTTTCTTTAATCTTCTTTAAGCGCAGGGGAGCGCCTGTGTCTAAAGTACTGGAAAAGAGAGAGTCAATAGTTTATGTTGCAACATCGAGTTCCTCTAAGCTATCTGGAATGCTGAGGAGATAATTCTGATGAGGAAGATTATTTAAAAAGCAATCTTTAGTCGCGGCAGTGATAGTCCTGGATAGTCCATTTTTTAAATGGGCGGATGGCTTTGCAGCCTCAGCTAAATAAAGTATACATGATAAGAGGTAATGATCTGAGATGTCGTCGCTCTGCTGCAGAATTTCAACGGTATCAACATCTATTCAATTTGACAATATGACAATTTGAGGCCTGATCGATTGCTTCAGTCTCCTGTCTCCTGTCTCCTGTCTCCTGTCTGCCTCCAGCTCAGCTAGTGTTTGTAGCTCTATTTGATATATTTTCTTTGTTCTACTGCTAAATATAACTTACTCATCACCATATATTGTTTAAATATTGCCAATCACATTAAATTTGACATCACTAGCTTTTAATCTAAATCACCATCACACATTAGCATTCGCTAGCCTGTTAGCTTGTCATCTCTGCACCCGGGTCTCCTGTTTTCTGAGTTCATTAAAAAACTGTGGTGAGTTGGAATAGTAAATAATCTCCAACAAACCATTGTGGTAAGTTGGATTCATCAACAAACACGGTAACTTATGTCATCTTCTCCTGTCATTGTCACTTGCACTGCTTGCTGCATGTTTAGTATAGGCTTCTCCGTCGGCGAACAGTCATATAAATGAAGTCAACTTTATTTATATAGCGCTTTTAACAATGCAGATTGTTCAAAGCAGCTTCACAATGTTAAACAGAAAAAAATGCAACAGAATATATTTCTATTATCATACAGTAACAATGTTGACTTTAGATCAGTAATTAGATCAGTAATTTGGTCTATATGGTTAATTTAGGTTAATAATTCGATTTATTTTGAAATGTATTTGAAAAATTGTTTTTTCCCCAACTGAGGAAGCTAAGCCAGAGGCGACAGTGGCAAGGAAACCAAAACCCCATCAGGAGACCTAATGGAGAAAAATAAACCTTGGGAGAAACCAGGCTCAGTCGGGGTGCCAGTTCTCCTCTGGCCAAAAGTGGTGTCCGCAAAATAACACAGGGTTCATAGACAATTGGAAAAGCTTTTGGGGCAGACCTGACCTGTTAAAACATGACGTCCAACAAATAAACAACAGATACATCTATATTATTATCTGTAATGATATCATTAACATTAAGCGCTTTTGGAGAAAGGGATTGAATATTCAGCAACCCGAGCTTTATCATTTGATTATCCGTATTATATCTGTTGTTTATTTGTTGGACGTCGTGTTTTAAGAGGTCAGGTCTGCCCCAAAAGCTTTTCCAATTTTCTATGAACCCTGTGTTATTTTGCGGACACCACTTAGACAACCAGCCATTGAGTGATGATAATCTACTTACCATCTCATCACTCCTTTTAACGGGGAGTGGACCAGAACAAAAAACTGCACCTGCCATCATACTAGTTCACACTCCTCTTTACAGTGCCTTGCGAAAGTATTCGGCCCCCTTGAACTTTTGCGACCTTTTGCCACATTTCAGGCTTCAAACATAAAGATATGAAACTGTAATTTTTTGTGAAGAATCAACAACAAGTGGGACACAATCATGAAGTGGAATGAAAATTATTGGATATTTAAAACTTTTTTAACAAATCAAAAACTGAAAAATTGGGCGTGCAAAATTATTCGGCCCCTTTACTTTCAGTGCAGCAAACTCTCTCCAGAAGTTCAATGAGGATCTCTGAAGGATCCAATGTTGACCTAAATTACTAATGATGATAAATAGAATCCACCTGTGTGTAATCAAGTCTCCGTATAAATGCATCTGCACTGTGATAGTCTCAGAGGTCCATTTCAAGTGCAGAGAGCATCATGAAGAACAAGGAACACACCAGGCAGGTCCGAGATACTGTTGTGGAGAAGTTTAAAGCCGGATTTGGATACAAAAAGATTTCCCAAGCTTTAAACATCCCAAGGAGCACTGTGCAAGCGATAATATTGAAATGGAAGGAGTATCAGACCACTGCAAATATACCCAGACCTGGCCGTCCCTCTAAACTTTCAGCTCATACAAGGAGAAGACCAGAGATGCAGCCAAGAGGCCCATGATCACTCTGGATGAACTGCAGAGATCTACAGCTGAGGTGGGAGACTCTGTCCATAGGACAACAATCAGTCGTATACTGCACAAATCTGGCCTTAATGGAAGAGTGGCTGGTTTAAAGTTTGCCACAAGCCACCTGGACACACCAAACATGTGGAAGAAGGTGCTCTGGTCAGATGAAACCAAAATTGAACTTTTTGGCAACAATGCAAAATGTTATGTTTGGCGTAAAAGCAGCACAGCTCATCACCCTGAACACACCATCCCCACTGTCAAACATGGTGGTGGCAGCATCATTGTTTGGGCCTGCTTTTCTTCAGCAGGGACAGGGAAGATGGTTAAAATTGATGGGAAGATGGATGGAGCCAAATACAGGACCATTCTGAAAGAAAACCTGATGGAGTCTGCAAAAGACCTGAGACTGGGACGGAGATTTGTCTTCCAACAAGACAATGATCCAAAACATAAAGCAAAATCTACAATGGAATGGTTCAAAAATAAACATATCCAGGTGTTAGAATGGCCAAGTCAAAGTCCAGACCTGAATCCAATCGAGAATCTGTGGAAAGAACTGAAAACTGCTATTCACAAACGCTCTCCATCCAACCTCACTGAGCTCGAGCTGTTTTGCAAGGAGGAATGGGCAAAAATGTCAGTCTCTCGATGTGCAAAACTGATAGAGACATACCCCAAGCGACTTACAGCTGTAATCGCAGCAAAAGGTGGCGCTACAAAGTATTTACTTAAGGGGGCCGAATAATTTTGCACGGCCAATTTTTCAGTTTTTGATTTGTTAAAAAAGTTTGAAATATCAAATAAATTTCGTTCCACTTCATGATTGTGTCCCACTTGTTGTTGATTCGTCAAAAAAAAATTACAGTTTCATATTTTTATGTTTGAAGCCTGAAATGTGGAAAAAGGTCGCAAAGTTCAAGGGGGGCGAAACTTTCGCAAGGCACTGTAACTCACCTCTTGTTAATTTGGTGATCTCCGACCGGCGAAGTCGAACATCATTAGTGCCGACGTGAATAATAATCTTAGATAATTTACGTTTAGCATTAGCCAGCACTTTTGTCAGGCACTCTGGCTCCCAGCAAACATGTGACTATAGTGGCTGGTGACTCTATTTTCACGTTCCGTGTAATAGAATCGCGAATAACTAGGGCACTTTCAACATGATTCTCAGTAGGTGCGTCCCTGAGTGGGGAGAACCTGTTTGATGTTCTAATCGGAACGGAAGAGTGTTTTTTTTTAAGTTCACTAAGCTACTCACATCCAAATCAGTGTCTAAAGCTGTTACATCCTCACTACTCTCAGATAAAGTCTGGATGCGTGTCTCTAATTCTGAAATCTTCTCCGTCATCCTAATTATCTCCTTACATTTATCACATGTGAAGCCCTGTTCGCCAACAGAGAAGCCTTTACTAAACAAGCAGCAAGCAGTGCAAGTGACAATACCAGGAGAAGATGACATAGCTTACAGTGTTTGTTGATTAATCCAATTTACCACAGTGGTTTGTTGGAGACTATTTACTATTCCAACTCACCACGGTTGTTTAATGAACTCAGGAGACCCGGGTGCAGAGATGACAAGCTAACAGGCTTGCGATATGCTAATGTGTGATGGTGATTTAGATTAAAAGCTAGCTATGTCAAATTTAACGTGATAGGCAATATTTAAACAATCTATGGTGATGAGTAAGTTATATTTAGCAGTAGAACAAAGAAAATATATCAAATAGAGATTAAAAAGCAAGACTGTACAGAGCTACTGAGGAGATATAAGCATTCAAAACTTATGGTGCATTCACACCGGACGCGAATCATGCGAATCGCTCAAGTTGAAAAATCTGAACTTTGGCGGATATTCGTGCCGCATTAACCAATCAGGAGCTTGCTCTAGTAGTGACAACAATGAAGAGAAAATCTGGTTTATATTAATCATATATTAATATCTGGTTCAGACAAGTGTGCATATGACTATCACTGTGATAATATTAAATGACATGAAACACAACCCAGTCTCTTTTTGTCAAATGCAAGTTTATGTATGATCAATAATACAAAAGTATAAGTAACTTAAAATGTATAATAAGCTATAATAAAGCAAACAATTCAGTCAAACATTCAAAGTCAGTGCGAGTACGCTACAACAGTAAATTAAAGTTAAACAGCCTAAAAATAAAAAATTAATGAAACTTAACTTTGCCCTCAGCCTTAACGATTTGCCAGGGAACAAATTATATATCCATGATACCAAAGATTGTCCGTTCCATATACACAAGACGAATTATAACTCGAGACACGACAGAGACATCAGCGCCAGCGGCAAATGTCTGAAGGACTAGCTGAGGAAAGGCTGCTCTCGCCGGGGTTAATGAGCGCGGAGCCTGGATCTCACAACTCCGAAATCGGAAGATAAAAAGTTCAAATAGGCACTCTTTTTATAAAAAAAACAAAACAGATTTGATTTTTAAACAATTACATTATCACCTGAAAAAGTGTTCAAACTACGTTTTGTCACACATTAACAGCAGTATTTTTTACAAAATAAGACCTCAAGTGACCGAGTAAAATGCCTGGTAGAAGCCCCTCCCATGACGCGAATTCGCGTCTGTTGTGTAGTGAATGGCACACACGAATGAAGCAAATTTCTCGCACAAATGAAGCGAGTAAACTCAAACTGTTCAAGCATCCACCTTTGCGTCATTCGCGTCCGGTGTGAATGCCCCATTACAGTCTCTCATTTCCGTTAAAACGAATCACAGATTTTGATGACATCATCGCAGACTTCACCTACTCAACAAATTTTCTGTCCAATCAAATGCTCTCTAGAATCTGAAGCGCCCACCCCCTACATTATAAATAGACGCTGAAGTTGTGGCTGAAATTGGTCAGTTGTTCCAACTGATTTACTATTACTAATTTACAATTTACTAATTTCTACATGGTGAAAAGCACATGGCACACTATAGTTGCAATAGAGAAACAATTCAGTGTAAATATGCTTTCAGTCAAGGCGAATTAAGTTTGGTTTCACATTAGTTTCACGCACCCGCAGCAGCACGCACGCGCACACACACACACACACACACACACACACACACAAACGGCTCTGGTCTACTAGAGACACAAGAGTGCAGCGCGGATCATATGCGTGAGTCAACACAGACAACAAAACATATCGGACCCTATATTTCAAAGCGATATGGAGGAGATTATGATGATAAACGGTTCAAGAAAACTGCCTTTAACAAACAGAAAGGCGCTCTAGTCAATCTGTGGTACGTATTAATGAAACGCTATTGGCTGTTCCAAAAAAGGGAAGAGCTGCTAACAGCTGGAGCCGTTTCAGGGGACACATTGAATAATGCGGCGCGTTCCAAAGCACTTCAGTGGGCCTTTAACACAACTACATGCCAATATTCAGTTGAAGTAATAGCACCACCCACTGGCAACAGGAAGTGATGTGTTTAACACTGTGATGCACTACTAGCAATATAATAAAATATGCAATTGAGTACTAAACATGCTAGAAACATTCTAAAACATGATAACACTTAGCTGAGTGCTAAAGCAAGCTATTATCATGAAACAGGAAGTTGTTGCAACTCAAGCATGCAATTTCCAATCTGCCTCAAACTTCACGTTTGATAGTCACCTGGCCTGAAGACATCTACACACCAAAATGTAATTATAGTTGTAGTGCCCCAGCTGGTACCAGGAAGTGTGGCAAATGAGGTGGTAGCCTAGCAACGAGGGGGAGAGGACGCTGGCGTTGTATGTTCGCCGCTTGTCCACCCGAATCAAGTTAACTATAATGTTAGATTTCAATTGAATTTAATTTTTTTATGTCCGTAACCAGTCAAATCAGTCAGAGATATAATTGGGACTGTTGCATGGATTTTACTGTCTCGGAGGACTTCACTCGGCTGTTAACAGTTGGTACCGCTAACCGGCCAACGGCTTTTTTTAGCTGTCTATATCACCTGCGGCCTCAATCTTCCTAGTAATGTCACGGATGATTGTTTGGTGCCGAGTTCTTCTCTTACTCTGCATATTGCCTCTGTGGTTGGTGGTTAAAGACATACGCGAAGTCCGTGTGGCTAGCATAATGAACTACTCGGCGACTCAGCTGATGGAATATAACAAATACAATGCTTCATCATGTTTATCAGTCATTCAAGAACTTGGACTCCTACGACGGCCTTGTTACATCCACAGAAGCGCTCTGTGAAAGTTTGTTTATTCCCGATCTGGTAAAACCATCCCTTCTTTCTGGACAGCTGTGCGCCCTGTCTCGTCTCTCACGTCATCGGAGGACTGATACGCTGAGGATTATTACCACTGGAGACTCTGCAACAGCGCCACACATGGAGGTAGACAGAAAATGTGAAGTGGATTTTAGTCTACTCTTCCCAGTACGGAGATGCGCTGCTTTATCCAATATATTAAAATGGAACTGTTAAATATACAATCACTTACAAACAAATCCTGTTTCATACAAGATCATATTCAGGACAAAAGTTTGGACATAATGTGCCTTACAGAAACCTGGCAGAAACCAGATATGTTTTCTGTTTTGAATGAGACGTCCTCCTGACTACTGTTATTTCCAAACAGCTTGTAGCTCTGGCCGTGGTGGCGGCCTGGCTATTTTCTACCGCAGTCATTTGGATCTATTCCCTCTGACCCTCCCTGAGCTGTCTTCATTTGAATGTTTGGGATTTAATTGTAAGCCCCCCCTCTCAATGACAGTACTACTAATCTACCGGCCACCCAAATCAAACTCATGCTTCATTTCAGAGCTGTACAAGCTTCTTTCAACTTTCTGTGCAACCTCTTCCAATATAGTAATACTTGGAGATTTTAACATTCATGTCAATAATCCATCCTGCCATTTTGCTACAGACTTCCTAAAGTCATTGAACTGCTTAAACCTCAGGCAATATGTTGATGTTCCCACACATATCAAGGGGAATTCTTTTGATCTGGTCATTGCTGAGTCTGCCTCTCTAAGTGCACCATTTGTGTATGATCTGGGTGTATCTGACCGTAAGGTCATTTCCATGGAGCTGTCTTTTCTGTCTTCCTACACCAAGCCAAACGTGAGATATGTTTCAGAAACCTGAAAAATATGAACAAAAAAAACCTGAGCTTAAGCCTTCAACATCTCGATTCTGCAAATATCCCATAGGTTACTGAGTCTGTGGAATTCTACAATAAGACACTGAGCAGCATTTTGGATTTCCATGCACCCATTAAAGTCAGAACAGTTACGTTTTCCCGCTCAGCTCCATGGTTCACAAGTGACTTGTGATAATTGGAAGGCAGCTGGACGTGCCCTGGAACGACGGTATAAAAACTCTGAACTAACTGTTCACAAGCTGGCCTACCAGGACCTCCAAAAAGCTTATTTGAAGTCCATCAAAGAAGCACAGTCACAGTATTATTCAAATATTATTCAAGATAGTCCTGGCAATACCAAATGGCTGTTCTCCACCATAAACCATCTCCTTAAACCTCAAATTGCTCCACTCATTGGATCAACAGAAGAACAATGTTACATTTTCATGACCATCTTTAGAAATAAAATGTGTCAAATTCGTTCATCCCTCCCTGTTTTCTCCTCAACATCTATTCCAACTGTCGGCCCACAGTTTGGTATCTCCAGGCTATTCTGCTGCTTCCCAGAAGTTACTCAACTTGAGGTTGAGACAACCATCAGACAAATGAGATCCTCCACATGTGCCCTTGATCCCTTCCATACAGCTCTGGTGAAAGAAAATATTACTGCCATCAGTCCCCTCATCACCATGATAATAAACCAATCCCTTCAGTCTGGTCAGGTACCGTCTGCCCTAAAAACGGCTATAATTAGACCATTACTCAAGAAACCCTCCCTCGATCCTCGAACTCTTGCTAATTATAGGCCTATATCCAACTTGCCATTTGTTTTGAAGGTTTTGGAGAAGGTAGTTGCCAGGCACCTCGAGGACCATCTCAACGACAACAACATTTTTTAAAAGTTCCAATCTGGCTTCCGTTCTGGCCACAGCACAGAAACAGCCTTGGTGAGGGTTACAAATGACCTGTTAATAACAGCTGATGCTGGGTCACCATCACTCCTTGTCCTCCTGGATCTTTTTGCAGCGTTCGACACGGTTGACCATGGAATACTCATTCTATTGGACTTGATAACTCTGTTTTGCAATGGTTTGAGTCATACCTCACAGACAGATCTGAATTTGTGGCCATGGGTAGCTTAAGGTCCCTTTCACATGCGGTTCGTTGCGGGGTACCTCAGTGCTCAGTTCTAGGACCGCTCTTATTTAATCTCTACATGCTTCCTCTCTGTAAGGTCATCAGTTGCTTGGGAATTTCATTTAATTCCATTGCTATGCTGATGAGACACAATTATATGTGAAAATTGACACTCATTTATCATCATTGTCATCGTTGTCATCATTATCAACAATTTCTGCCTGTCTGGAAGAGATAAGGACGTGGAAGAACTACAACTTTCTCCAGCTGAACAGCTCTAAGACAGAAGCCATCCTCATTGGCTCCCCTCATCAGATCAGATCATCCACCATAACCTGTATTACATTTTCTGGCCAGGACATTCCTCTATCATCCATAGTCACCAATCTCGGTGATAGGTTTGATCCACACATAACCTTTGAGGCCCACATTAAATATCTTTGTAAAACATATTTTTGTCACCTGAGGAATATAGCCAGACTCCGTCCCTCACTCACCCTTCATGATGCTGAGAAACTCGTTCATGCCTTTGTCTTCCCGAGACTGGATTGTTGTAACTCTCTTCTCTTTGGGATTCCTAGCAAGAGCATCCAGAAACTCCAGCACATACAAAACAGTGCCGCTAGGATCCTGATGAGAGTGCGTAAATATGAACACATCACACCAATTCTTCAGTCTCTACATTGGCTTCCTATTTACGCTCGGATCGAGTATAAAGTTTCCCTCCTCACACATCAGTGCATCCATGGCAATGCTCCCATCTACCTTAAAGATCTCATTACTCCACAGATCTCAGCACATTCTCTTCACTTCACAGACACTCATCAGCTCCATCCCCCTAGGATTAAGACCCGCACCACTGGGGACAGAGCCTTCTGTGCTGCTGCTCCACGCCTGTGGAATGCCCTCCCTGAACATCTGAGGGCTCCACAAACGACTGGTGCTTTTAAAAAGGGACTAAAAATGTACCTGTTTAGGAAGTCTTTCAATGTTTAAATTGCTTTGTGTTTGCATTTTTGTGTTGATTTTTAACTTAATTCTTAATTGATCAATCTTTTATTTTATTTTATTTTTGTTCCTTCCTTGTAGCACTTTGAGATTTTCTTTAAAATGTAAAGTGCTTTATAAATAAAATGTATTATTATTATTAAATACAAATGACTGAAGTAGTCCTCCTATTTTTATATATTTAAATGCATATTGCCCACAGTGCTCTTTTTTTCTTAAAAGCCACCAAGTGTCTGTGGCACGGTACGAGGGCCCTTTCATCGCTGCTTGCAGCTTTAATTTAGATTGTGTTTCTTTAATTACTAGTAACATATTATATCAGTATAACATTTGTAATTTGATTATATTAATGAAGATTATACAAGTATTTTACAACAGAATTGAATGGAACCCTGGGGGGAATTTTACAGAAACCTTCTATCTTAGGTCTTAACTTAAGATATGATAAGTTAATTTAGGATTTTTCACAATTTTCTATTAGGGACGGGGGGGATTGGGGTTTAATCGATTTCGATCTGATTTAGTATCAATTCCTGCCACAAAATGACTCTAATTTGTCTCTTTGCATTCGAATGATCTATTTTAACCTTAATTACTACACTAATTGTAATATAAATAATAACAAATGTTAGAGGAAAAATATTTTAAGTGGTCATTAATGGACCATAATTATTGCAAAAATAGTATTTAGTACCAAAAGATCTCCTCAAAATATGATGAACGCATGTCACGGCGCGCCAAAACACTATTTATTGTTAGAATTTCTTAAAAAATTTAAAAGCTTTGTTTCATATCAAAAGCAGGTTTTGGCATGAGATTTAGTTGGCCAGCGTGAGACAGAGCCTGCAAGCGTGAGTCTCACGCCAAATGCATGATAGTTGGCAACCCTGCATTGTGCAAAAAAAAAAACTAAGGCATTAGTCACTTGAAGGATGACTGGTAATGCTCCGTGACGAATCGTTGGCCTCTGTAATGTTGGTCGCAATTCCTCAACTAACTGCGAAATCATGTGTCGTGGCAGTCTGTAATTATTTAAGAGTATTTTATCATCAAAGCACAGCACATCCTCTGGGTCCAACAAAAGTCTCTCCACCATCAAACGTCACTGCTCTTCATCTTGTATAATCAGTAAATGTAAAGCCATTCTCGAAAAGGGTTTTTGTACTGTGATTTTCACCGCTGGATTTCAAAAAGGTTTTAAGTTAGGACACCAGTGGTGTTGTCCTAAAGTTAAGAAAGCTTTTAGGGTTTTTGGTCGAGTTAGGATACTTCTGTAATACCTATTTCCTATCAATAGTTAAGATAAGATCTTAAGAAATGTCATTCTTTAATAGCTTTCGTCCCTAATGAGGTTCTATCTGAAATTGCCATGGTTACCAAACAGAAAAGATAGGATTCTAAAATTAAGATGTTTCTGTTATACACCTCCTGACCCTTTGCCTAACTGTCTACTAATACTCTGAGAGTTAGTTGACATGTATGTGAAACATTACTCATAGACAAGAGAATATCTAAAGGGGACAATCAAAATAATTAACTTTATATTAACTTTGCATTCAAATGCTTCGAAATTATTAACCATATATTCAAGGCAATAGAACAAATACTACCACAACATATGTGACATATTCAAAATGATTTGTGTAATATTTGTGCTATATTATAAATGCATTTTTTTCTCATGTGGTTATTGAGGTCTTAAATATTTATGAATGTTTATGAATATGAATCTCCTAATTCTCTCCAAAAATGTTTAGAATCTTTAGAAGCCATTTTCTCCAAAACAAGTTTTTATGACAGCTAAATGTAATTTTAATGGCATTTAGTTAGCGGATGTTTGCCATCTTATTTTTATCATTACAGCAGTTTGGAGACATAAGCAGTGACTTTTCTTTTTCATTTAGTTCTGGAGTTTTTTTTTATTTATTTTTTATCCGAACCCCTCTGACATAAAGCATTTTCTTGAAGCACCCCCATGAGAGATTTGCATGGTCACTTTTCTGTGATGTCAGTTAATGGTTACATGACATTTAGTTAATGTTTCTTTTCTTTAATTTTATTTTAAAACTATTTATTTACAATATAATTAGGCAGCCCTATATATTTATTAAATTTTTACTTTTTTATGACACATCATTGACACAATTTTTTAGAAACATCATAAATATAAGATCAATATTACGACGAAGCCTGCTTAACTAACATATTTTATCAAATGGCAATAACACTTTCCTAAAAACCGGATAAACTGTTTCTTTGCTGAGATTTAATGTCAAATATTTGTGTGTTCCTCAGGCACTAGCCCATAAGACCCTTGTTCTCCTACTCGGTGTGGATCCCTCCAAACAGCTCGACCATCCCTTGCCCACCGCCCACCCTCATGTCACCTACGCATATATGAAGTACATGTGGAAGAGCACTCGCAAGGTAAACACTCACAAAGTGTACTGAATCAATGCCCCAAGGAAGTATTTCCAGTCATGTACACTCAAGTACCGCTTCTGTCTGCTTGAGTGTGGAAAAACAAAAGGGGTCTGCAATATCTGGAAGTAGCCATCCATTAGCATTTCAAGCCATCTTAAAAGCAGTTGCTTATCTGGCAAATTCAGTCCTGGAAATACATTTTTAACCATCATCTAATTAAAAGTCAGTGGCAAATTCCCGAAAGGACTTGCCAAGCTCAAGCTCTCTTTCTTCTTAACTTAAGCTTGAAAAATACTTACTTCTTGTTGGGGGGTTCTGATTAGCAAGAAAGTGTTTTTGTGTTGCACCACTGGACTCAATATAATTGGTGATAGAATAGTAGATTTATGTAGATTCATCATAATCAGATTTGTTTTTAAAAATGTATACTCTAATCTTATTATCTAAATAGATAAATTCAGTATATTAAAGTAAAATTAAAACAATTTGAATAGGCAAGTTTGTTAATGGAAAACATAATTGACTAGTTTCAAATTTGAAGTATTGAAAGTGTATTACTCAAGGGAAATATCTATATAATGCAATGATCAGCTTATTGAAGTCTCTAGAAAATCAGCTGTTGTGTGATAGTGGCTAATGCTGACAACTAGCAAGTTGCTGGTTTAAGCATGAGCCATTACTGTTGTTTCAGGCATTTACTTGCATGATATTTAGGCACTTGTTCCATCTGCATCTCTCTCAGATTGATGCATTCCAGCATATGCAGCACTTTGTGCAGGGGATGCAACAGCAAGCTCAACATGCCATCGCAGCTGATGACCAGCAGCACAAACTGGAGCTGCACAAACTAATGGCACGGTACGTACAACTCACAACCATATTTTAAACCTTTAATTAAAAAATAAAAATAACTTTATCAATATTTGAAAATAATTTATGTAGTTATTATAATTAAACTATATTGATTTTGAGATTATTGTATTAAATACATTTAAACAAAATTGGAAGAGAAGAAATTAAACAATACATTTCAATGTTACAATTTATTAATTTTATTATTGATAAAACTGTAAAACCTGAAGTGCGTTTTTGCAGCAATTGGAAAAGTAGAAGTTTGCCACTACATCCTCACAATAACCCATACAAATAGAACATTTTATTATTTTCTTTTTTTTTTACTTTTAGTTCAACAACAGTTACATTAAAGGGTTAGTTCACCCAAAATTTAAATTTATGTCATTAATGACTCGTTCTTCACCCGTATGACCTCCGTTCATTTTATATTTAGACCGAGAGCTTTCTGTGCCTCCATTGAATGAATGCACAGTATACTGTCCCTTTCCAGAAAGGTAATAAAAACATCATCAAAGTAGTCCATATGTGACATCAGTCGGTTAGTTAGAATCTCTTGAAGCAATCGAAAATAAATTTTTGGTCCAAAAATAACAAAAACTACAAATTTATTTAGCATTGTCTTCTCTTCCGTGTTTGTTTTCAATCCGCGAACAAAGATTCGAACGGTTATGAATCAGTGAATCGATTCAGAATTTGGATCGCCAATGTCACATGATTTCAGCAGTTTGGCAGTTTGACACGCGATCCGAATCATTAATCAATACGCTGATTCATAACCTTCTTTGTTCACGGATTGAAAACAAACACGGAAGAGAAGACAATGCTGAATAAAGTCATGGTTTTTGTTATTTTTGGACCAAAATGTATTGTTGATGCTTCAAAAGAGTCTAACTAACCCACTGATGTCACATGGACTACTTTGATGATGTTTTTCATACCTTTCTTCTTACCTTTCTGGACACAGACTGTATACTGCGCATACAATTTCAATGTAAGGACAAAAGGCTCTCAGACTAAATCTAAAATATCTTAAACTGTGTTCCGGAGATGAACTGAGGTCTTACAGGTCTAGAACAACATTAGAGTTAGTCATTAATGACAGAATTTTCATTTTTGGGTGAACTTACCCTTTAACTCCACAACAAAACCTTAACCCTCTGCTCTAGGGCTGGGCGATATATCGAATATTAGCGATACTATCGCAATAATTTTGACGACGATGTAAAATTTGAAAATATCGTGAATATCGAATATTTTAAATTCAACATGCAAACTTTCCCAAATAACATTACCAGATAACGCACAGGTCCGCTTCCACCATTCACTAAACATCGGAAGCAGAAGAGTTAAATATATACGCAGAGCGTATGACAGAAAGCAACAGAAACATGCGCGCATAATAGCGCAGCGCGGGACGTGCTCGCGCTGCCGGACTCTGACCTGAAGCGCGCACACACGTCTTTCAGACAACATACGATCGGGATTCAGTTCTTTCATGGATTATTGGGTTTCAATGGTCAAACAAATGCACGTGCTGGCACGTATTCAGGTAAACACAGTAGTGTATGTCTTTAATGAACGTACCACTGATCTATATAATTTATATAGATCAGTGGAACGTACAGAGAGTTGAGTGAGAAATCGTGTGTTACAATGAATTTGGTCCGTCGAGGTCTTAAAGGGCCGGACCTCATATTCTGTGTGATTTAATGTTAATCAAACAACAACGAAAATTAGAAAACCACCCCATGCTTGGCTAAACAACTTTAATCTATTTATTAAGAATCAGTGTAGCCTATAGTAAATTTATAGAGTGAACACTTTTATATATATTTGATTTTTGATTTATTTCTTGACTTGCAGCTGTTAAATAGACCCACTGTAGCTGAAAATAAAGCACTGTTTTTGTCATATTGTTTGTCATTTGCATGTTTTACTTGTTTTTTTAAATTTATTTTAAAGATCAAATTAAAGATCTATATTGTAATTAGAAAAGTACATTTAAAAAAATATTAAATTACTCGTATCATGATTTAAGATTTTGGTCATCCTAACCTGTTCAGTAAACGTAAACATTTTGTATTTAATTTGGTTCTATCTAAATCGTTTTTGTTGTTTTTAATGGGGGCAAAAGAAAATCTTTTTTTAGATTTAAAAGCAATTGCAGACATATCGAGATATATATTGAATATCGTAAAAATTTGGACAATATCGAGATATATATATTTTTTGGATATCGCCCAGCCCTACTCTGATCGCGCCGGCATGACATCTAAAAAAATTTCTCATCAGTGCCAAACAGACTCAAATAACTCAAATAATAATTTTTATCATTCAGGCAAGTGTCATACATCATTATAATCTTTTAAGTTTCTACTTTTATTTGTGTATACTACTATTTTTTTTTACTATATAGAATATAAAATATAATATAGAAATATAAAAATAAAGAAAATAAACATGATGCACGATATGCAGCCTCTGTCAGTCAAGTTCAAAATGAACTCTAACTTGAGTGAATACTTGTCACACAAAAATGATGTTGAAATGTCAGGTTTTAAATCATGTAAATCAAAGTGTCTGCGTTAGTGTCTGTGAATTTTAAACCGTTTAAATGCTGCAACATAAAATGTCATAGACATAAGACTGTTTAGACAAGATTTCTTTGGCCTGTTTTGGACAGATTATGAAGTGTTTACTGGTGTAAAATAACATCAATAAAGATTTTGTTCGCAAATTTCTGCTCAGATGCTACAAAAACTACCAATCAAACGTGTTGTGTACAATACTTGTATTTTGTTATATATTATAGCCTAATGTTATTTTCTAATTTCTTCTATACTGATTATGAAAAATGTACAGCATGAGTAAGATAAGACACATCATAAAATGCGCAGTATGTCAGGAGACATGGAGTGGGTCAGACATGATTTTGACCAGTAAGTGGTCATGCTTCATTAAGTTTTGTTTTGTAGAAAGTTTTGTTTTGTTTCGTTTGTATAAATTGTATCTTAATGTTAATCAATATCAGGCAATTGCCTGGATTTAATAAATAAGAAGCAAATATAGCAGACAATAGCCTAAAATCATGACATAGGCGCCTGCGCAATAATGCATTGCCCTTGAATTGGATAAATAAATCCAAAAATAAATCCATAAATAAACCGAAACAGTGTATAGGCTACTTTCCTCACAGACATGATATTTGATTATAGTGTGTATCTGATCAAATGATTCAGAAAATGTTTGCCATTGAAATGACTGAGAAAAAAAGTGTCCCAATCAACCTGAATTCACCTTATACTCTTTGAAATCGTAATTGCATTGCATTGTTGTTTAAAATCCCAAATATTTTACTTTATTCATCATTGCCAATTATTCAGTTATTTGTATTTACTGAATACTTGATTTGTTCAATGTCACAATATTACTGTTTTTTAAGCATTTGACACTTCTTTCAAAAAAATAAAAAAGAGTAATATCAAATCTTTTAATAATTTAAATAATTTAGAGTAGGCCTTTGTAATGTGCCTTTGGCTCTCACTTTATATTGTTAACTGTATTCTAAATAAACTATCAATATATTTCTTTTGTAAAAAAAAAAAAAGAGTTTCCCCTCTCAGTCACATACCTGACTCAAAGGCTGGATTCATTGTGCAGCTCATTATGTGGTTCTTTAGTTCTCTCATATGTGATGCACAGCATTATTTGTGATCGTTCACACCTCTTTGCATATGGGCTGTGTAAAGAAAAAGTGTCTTACAAAATTGAAATCAATATATTGTTTTTTTTTGTTAATGAGTAGGCACAATGATTCTCACATCAGTTTGAGGCAAAAACAATATATTCTCTAAAAAATACAAGCATGTACATACATGTAGCTCACATATTATGGTAGCCCAGTTTGTGACGAATACAGTGTAATGACACATTTGCCATTTTTATAAGTAACTGAAAAAAAGCATAAATTTCAAAGCATGTCAAAACTTCTAAAGGACCCCAGAACTGTGCATACCCATAGGGGGTTAACCCGCATCTGGTAATGACCTTGTCCTTTGTAAAGTTCACTGCTACTGTTATAGATGCAACAAATTAGGGGTCCTCCAGTTGATTGGCCATTGATCTTTATCTGCCCATATTAATTTTTACCTTGTGATTTGCATTACAACAAAATGCCAAGTGCAAACCCTGCCCCACACCTTATTCTAATGATTTAATTGGTCAGGTCAATCACATTGCTGATTGCCTATGCAAACAAATACTAACCCCTTACCTGAAGTGTTGTAAGCACGTCCTGATAAATAGCATTGCTGTTTGTCTGTAATGTCTAGTGTTTTTTTTGTTTTTTCATGTTCTTATTTGTTTTGTTCAGTGTCATGTTTCCTGGTTTGAATTGTTGATTACATTGTGCCCTTATTTGATCATGTCATGTGCTTCCGTAGTCTCTTGAGTCTTGTAGTCATTGGTTCATTGTCTTGATTTTTTTTTGTGTGTTCCTTGTTAGTCATAATTCTCAATGTATTTAAGCCCCTATATTTGCCATGTGTCTTTGTCTAGTATTGTTCCTGTTACCTTTGTTGGTAAATTTGTCAAGTTTGCTTATGGCTCATGGTCAAGTCACCTTATTTAAATAAAACTCCAATTGGGTTCAACTACAACTTTCCTCCAGTGGAATTCATTACAGAATACTAGACCAACCAAAATGAACCCAGCAGTTTGTTGTCTCCTGCACCTCCGTCAAGGCCAACGTCCTATTGAGGACTATGTTACATGTGGTGTTCCGCTGGGGTCGGTTCTCGGCCCAATCTTTGTCATCCTCTACATGCTTCCCCTCGGTCCTGTCATCAGCAGACATGGTCTGTCCTTTCATTGTTATGCTGATGACACGCAACTTTATGTCAAAACTGCCCCAAGCCCCTCCATAGCTCTCTCATGACTCACCACATGTCTTGAGGAGATAAAGGCATGGATGGGAAGAAACTTCCTCCAGCTGAACTCAATTAAAACTAAGGCACTACTGGTTGGCACCCCTCATCATATCTACTCTTCTCACTTATCCCAGCTCATCTTTGACGGCCAGGTCATCACTTTCTCCTCCTCAGTCACAAACCTAGGGGTTTAGTTTGACCCCCAGCTGACCTTCAATGACCATATTAAACACATCTGCCAGACCTCCTTCCATCACCTTCGAAACATCTCCAAACTCCGTCCCGATGCAAAGAAACTTGTACTTACTGCAACAGACTCTTCATTGGGATTTCTGCCAGAAATATCCAGATGCTTCAGTACATCCAGAACAGCGCTGCCAGAGTCCTTATGAGAGTCCGTAAATATGATCACAAAACTCCCATCCTCTACTCTCTGCACTGGCTCTCTGTTTCATCCCGAATCGACTACAAAATCCTCCTGCTCACACATAAATGCATCACCGGACATGCACCGCCATATCTACAAGAACCCATCACTCCGAAATCCTCTACCTGCACCCTCAGATCATCAGGCCACCTGCTTTTTCAAGTCCCCACCACCAGGCTCCGTACCATGGGAGACTGAGCTTTCTGTTCGGCTGCACCACGGCTTTGGAACCACCTCCCCAGTGAGCTGAGAGGAATACAGAACCTGGACCATTTTAAAGCAGAACTGAAGACTTTTCAGTTCAGAAAGGCTTTTATGTGTTGATTGTTTTTGTTATTCTATATTTTAATCTTCTATTGTTATTTTCTCTTGTAGCACTTTGAGATTCTTCAGAATGAAAAGTGCGTTATAAATAAAATCTATTATTATTATTATGTCAAGCAATTTTGTGACCAGCGTCCAGAGATGGCTCCAGCCCCTGACCCGCATCCAGAGATGGCTTCAGGCCATGAACCCATTGCTCCACCCAAGACATTTTTTTGGGGGACAGTAGGTACCTGGCGGAGGCCATGGAGGCCGTGCCTCTCTGGACCCCTGAACTTCCTGCGCCTCTATGGTCCTTTGAACTGCCTGCGCCATGGCCCATGTCTGCCAATGCTCCACGGCCCAGGTCCACCGATGCTTCATGGCCCTGGCCAACTATCCTTCCATCAAGACCGCCCTCCTAGACTTTTGCGTTTGTTTTGTGATGTTTTTTGGGCATCAGGTGCCGCCCTTAGAGGGGGGAATCTGTAATGTCTAGTGTTTTGGTTCGTTTCATTTTTTAAATTTAATGTTCAATGTCATGTTTCCTGGTTTGTCATCTGATTACATTGTGCTCTCATGTGATCATGTCATGTGCTTCCCTAGTCTTGTGTGTCTTGTTGTGATTGGTTCATTATCGGTATTGTTTTCAGGTGTTCCTTATTAGTCTCAGTGTATTTAAGCCCAAATGTTTGCCATGCGCCCAGGGCCTGAAATTAACTTTTTGGACCATCAGCCACTGTGGCAGGTGAAGTTAAAAATCCACCAGCCACAGCCCAGGTTTTTTTTTTTTTGCCTCATAAAGGTAAAAAACTGAAATTGCACGAACATTGTTCTTTAACTTGTAAGAATACACATTTAAGTGCTTTCAGGTTATTAACAAAAATATAATAATAACTCTTAGAATATAGAGATGTTCGAGTCTGTTTTAGTCAAGTCATGCTAAGTATAGGCGTGCGTTTGCTCTATTTTTAGATCATTGGTTTTGACGTGTGTGTTTTTTTTAACTGTTTTAAAACTAAAGGCAATGTCCATCAATTTCAAAATAAAGTTGGATATTCCAATCCATTCATTGTATGTTTCTTTCAAAAGCAAAACTAAACGAAGAAAGAATAGTTTGTTTAAGCGTTTCTTCAATTCCATTCAAGTTCACTCATATATGGTCAAAAAGTTTGTTTGACCTTCTTCGCACCCTTCTGTGCCGACTTGACAACATAAATACATTGTGCGCCCTCTAGTGGTGTGAAAGAAAATGACATACCCCATTAATGGCTCCAGCACACCAGCCCCTAATTGTTTTTGACTGGAGGCAATAAACAATTAAATTAACATATTTACATAAGGAGCCATGAGTCACAATCATAAATATGTAAACAATTCATTTTTCCTCAATATACAATATCTTCCACCTTTTTTTTTTTTTTTACAATCAACAAAAAAATAAATCAATAGGTGGTACTATTATTGCATTATTGAATTTTTCCCACATTCATACCTTACATTTCTACTAAAAGACACAATTTTGTTATTGGTCTTGTAATAATACTAGTTTTAGTTTGGACCCTAGCAGATCTAACTAGGCCCTTCTGATCTGGGAAAGTCTCTAACTCTTTTCCAAGCACCCAAGAATTGCGAGGGGCGGCAGTGTCTGCAATGAGAACAATGTCTCCTGGTTGAAAATTTCGTCTTTCCTTTGTCCACCTTTGTCTTTTTTGTAGTAGAGGTAAGTACTCTTTTATCCACCTCTTCCAAAAGAGGTCAGACAGCTATGGAACCTGTCTCCATCTTCTTCTTGCGTACTTGTCCTTTTCCTCAAACAGCCCAGAAGGCAGGATATGTTTTTTCCTCATAGTAAGAAGATGGTTGGGAGTGAGTGGCTCTAAATCGTTCGGATCTTCAGACACCTTGGTAATGGGGCGATCATTTAGAATGGACTCTACCTCACATAGAAAAGTGTGCAATCCTTCATCATCCAGTGTTTGTTGATGTAGAACTGAAGACAATACTTTTCTTACCATCTTTATGATGCGTTCCCACACAACACCATAATGTGAAGCCACAGGTGGGTTAAAACTCCACTTGATGCCTTTGTGTGCTAAGGCCTTCTGGATCTTGCTTTGATTCAAATCTGCAAGTGCTTTCCTCAATTCCTTTTCTGCACCAATAAAATTGGTTCCATTGTCAGATCTTAAATGACACACTTGTCCTCTTCTGCATATGAATCTGCAATGCATTGATGCAAGAATCAGTGTCCAAAGAATAAGCAATCTCCAAATGGATCGCTCTGCTGGCCATCATGTAAATATCACACCATAGCATTTCACGAGAGACCTGCCTATTTTTACTTCAATAGGACCGAAGTAATCCACTAAATGGAGGCAAATCTACCGTTAACCTTTCCAAAAGTAAGTTAGCCATCATTTGTTCACCCAATTTCCCTTTTTGTCATCTGCAAAAGACACAACTTGAAATGATTTTCCTGACAGCTGCATTGGCATGGGTGATCCAATACTTTCTTCTTAATATGGAGAGAATATGCTTTCTTCCACCATGGCCAGTCTGTTCATGGATGTGCTTGAGGATAAGCTCGGAAATATGTTGATCTCTGGAAAGAATTACAGGATGCTTTACTACTTACGGCATTGCGATCTTGCATAGCCGACCACCAACTCTCAACAGTCCATCTTCAAGAATGAGGTTTAACTTAAAATAGCATTATCCCTTCTGATTGTAGACTTCTTAGACTCTAATGAAGCAATTTCAATGCTGAACCTTTCTCGCTGACGGAATTGGATGATGTTTTTCTCTGCTTCAAAGAGGTCATCCGTTGACAAGCATTGTCCTCCTGATGAGGCTTTTTTACTTCCTGCATTTTTTGTTTCACTTTGTTTGGGTCATTTGATACAGCAATACTGCTTCCTTTGGTGGCTCAGTTTTAGTAAAATGTTATTTACCCTCAGTAACCATGATACTGCTACTTTGAGGCATTTCCATTCAGAAAAGTACTCTTCTGGTCTCCACAGAAACTCTGGACCATGTAACCACCTCTTGCTGGCTATGAGCTTTTGTACCGTATTCCTCTAGACACATCATCTGCTAGATTTTGAGAAGTATGGATGTACTTCCAGTGTGTCACATCCGAAGCCTCTCTAATAACAGATACCCTATTTGTTACAAAGGTACGAAACCTTTTGTTCTCGTTCTTTATGTATTTTAGGACAGATGTGCTATCAGTCCAAAAACATGATTCATTCAAATCCAGCTGAAGTTCGATTCTGTGCATTGGTATCTATGCGCACAGCTAGAGCAGCGGCAGTTAGCTCCAAGCGAGGAATGGTGACTGGTTTAAGTGGTGTCACTCTGGATTTGCCAAGAAGAAAGGAGATATGAATGGTGTTATGACTATTTTGCAACCTAAGGTAGGTTACATAACCATATCCTTTTTCACTGGCATCTGAAAAGTGGTGTAATTGAGCTTGAACAGGTTGTCCAAACACATGTGGCTTCAAACATCGGTCAACTGAAAAAGCACTCAGGTGTTCCAGATCAGCAATCCATTTGATCCACTGTTGGTCAAGAATTAGTGGAATCTCATCATCCCAGCTATAACTTGTCTTGTACAATTCCTGTAGAATGAGTTTGACAGGTAGTATCAGTGGTGACAGGTATCCTAGACAGAACTGGATCATAGACAGAACTGATCAATGACAAAATCCCACGTTTACTGTGCATTCGCTCTTTACAGACGGTCTTGAAATTGAATGTGTCTGTTTGCACACACCATTGGAACCGTAGAGCCCTTTCTAACGGCAATTGATCCCGGTCCAAGTTAAGCTCAATTATATTTTTGGATCGGTCTTGCTCTGGAATGGATTGCAAAACATCACGGTTGTTGCTGACCCACTGTGTCAGATGGAAACCACCTTTGTGACAAAGAGCTGCCAGTGATCTGGATTGCTTCTTCATCTGATGGTAGGCTCTTTAGACAATCATCCATATAGAAATTCTTGTAGACAGTGTTGATTACCTCCTGGTCAAAACTGTGATGATTGTCCTCTGCAGTCTTCCTTAGACCATAGCATGCACAGCTTGGCGATGTAACTGCTCCAAATAAATGAACAGTCATTCTGAGTTCGATGACATCTTGCATTACATCACCATTGGTCCACCACAGGAATCATAGGAAGTCTTTATCTTCGTCGGTTACTCTTACCTGATAAAACATTGCCTAAACATCAGTCATGAAGGCAACTAGTTCCTGCCTAAACCTAAGAAGAACCCCAATCATTGAGCTAGTGAGGTTAGGGCCTTGTAGCAACTGAATGTTCAAAGAAGTTCCCTTGAATTCTGCTCCAAAGTCAACATGCAGCTTGCCTTTACGGGGGTTGATACACTCCATGGTGGGCAATGTACCAAACCTTACCATCTTGCCGCTCAAGTTGTTGCTTTTGCACCTTTTCAGCATAGCACTGGTCAGTCATATTATTGATGAAATCTGTGTATTCTTGCTGGAATTTCTTATTCTTTATGGACCCACTTTATATTAGGTGTCATTAACTACTATGTACTAACATTTTAATTAATAATTTGATACATTGCACTTATTGTGTACATACATGTTTTTACATTGTACTTACATTTTAAAAAATACCTGCATGTAATTACATCTGTAATTAATTTCTGTAGTTACATTTGTAATTACACAGTTGACACTTCCCTTACACCTAACCCTACCCTTAAACTTACCCATCCCACCACACCTGTCCCTAACCCTACCCGTATCCCACCTCAATATCAGCAAAGGTGTTTTACAACACAATATGAACACAGTAAGTACATTGTACCTGTTTTTTTATGTAAGTTCATAGTAGTTAAGGCCACCTAATATAAAGTGGGGTCTTCTTTATTAATTTTTTCCTTATTCCAAGGAGGCGCTGTTTGGCAATGCAGAGATTGTTAGGCATATTAACATCCTTGCTCTTGAAAGGCAGTCTTAAATTGTAATGTCCCTCACTGAAGTTTACAGACTCTTCCATAATTGCCATGAACTTAGTATCTGCTCTAGACATCGCTTCCTTGTCTTCAGACATGTTTTAATTGAAATCGTGCTGATATTGCTTCTCCGTTAGCAATTCCAATCTCTTTACATCAATTCTGTTCACTATAGCAGTATGGTATTTACCTTGATAACTGCCAATGGAACCATTTATAACCCACCCCAATAGGTTTCAAATGGCATAAGGTCCATCTCTATGACTATTTACAACTTCCCAACAACTTATATGGCCACTCAGCCAAGTCATCCTTTCTGATAATGTCGTCTGGGCTTACAGGCATCTTTTTTTTGTGTGTAGATTTCTGGAAGCCCATAAAAGTCTTTGCCAGTAAGACCTGAAATCTCCAGATTATTTACAACCCCAAATCAGAAAAAGTTGGGACAGTATGGAAAACGCAAATAAAAAAAGAAAGTAGTGATTTCTTTACTTTGACTTGTATTTCATTGCAGACAATATGAACACAAAATACTTTATGTTTTGTCTAGTCAACTTCATGTCATTTGTAAATATGCATCCTTTCCTGTCATTCAGACCTGCAACACATTTAAAAAAAAGTTGGGACAGGAGCAATTTAGGGCTAGTAATGAGGTAAAATGGTTAAATAATGATGTGATTTGAAACAGGTGATGTCAACAGGTGATTGTAATTATGATTTGGTACAAAAGCAGCATCCAAGAAAGGTCTAATCCTTTAGGAGCAAAGATGGGCCGAGGATCACCAGTTTGCCAACAAATACGTGAGAAAATTATTGAAATGTTTAAAAACAATGTTCCTCAAAGAAAGATAGGAAGAGATTTGGATATTTCACATTCAACAGTGCCTAACAAAATTAAAAGATTCAAGGACTCTGGAGGAATTTCAGTGCATAAAGGACAAGGGCGCAAGCCTAAGCTGAACAACCGTGATCTCCGATCCCTCAGGCGGCACTGCATCAAGAATCGTCTTTCATCTATAAGCGATATCACCACATTTGCTCAGGACTACTTTGGCAAACCTTTGTCAAGTACCACAATACGTAGTTACATCCACAAATGCCAGTTAAAACTGTACTGTGCCAAAAGGAACCTCTATGTTAACAGTGTCCAGAAGCGCCGTCGACTTCTCTGGGCTCGGAGGCATCTGGGATGGACCATCACACAGTGGAAACGTGTACTGTGGTCAGATGAATCAGTATTTCAGGTATTTTTTGGGAGGAATGAACGCTGTGTGCTCTGGACCAAAGAAGAAAAGGATCATCCAGACTGTTACAAGCAACAAGTCCAAAAGCCAGGGTCTGTCATGGTATGGGGTTGTGTCAGTGCCCTTGGCAAAGGTAACTTGCACTTCTGTGATGGCACCATTAATGCTGAAAAGTACATAGAGATTTTGGAGCATAATATGCCTTCAAGAAGACATCTTTTCCAGGGACGTCCATGCATATTTCTACAAGACAATGCAAAACCACATTCTGCACACATTACAAAGTCCTGGCTGCGGAGGAAGAGGGTACGGGTACTTGACTGGCCTGCCTGCAGTCCCAAACTGTCTCCTATAGAGAATGTGTGGCGCATTTTGAAGCGCAAAATGCGACAACAAAGACCCCGTACTGTTGCCCACCTTAAGACTTGTTTGCAGGAAGAATGGGACAAAATTACACCTGAAACACTTCATCACTTGGTGTCTTCAGTCCCTAAACGTATTTTAAGTGTTGTGAAAAGGAATGGCAACATTACAAAGTGGTAAATGCTTTACTGTCCCAACTTTTTTTTTAAATGTGTTGCAGGTCTGAATGACAGGAAAGGATGCATATTTACAAATGACATGAAGTTGACAAGACAAAACATGATATATTTTTTGTTCATATTGTCTGCAATGAAATACAAGTCAAAGTAAATTTAGAAATCACTTCTTTTTTATTTATTTGCGTATTCCATACTGTCCCAACTTTTTCTGATTTGGGGTTGTACAATATAGCTCGTCACTGTTGATTTAGGACTCATTGTGAGTGATGAGATTTTTGTCTTTCGCCCATTTAGATTCAACCTTCTCATCAAACTTTCGGAGCAAAATGTCGAAGTGCCGCCATTATCCAAAAAAGCATAAGTCTGAATTACTTTGTTGCCCATTGTCGACTTAACTGGTACTGGAAGAATAGGAAGAATGCCACTGCTATTCCCTGCCCCTGTATGATTACATGCCTGAGCTGACACAAGTGTATTTACTGTTGGTACAGTTTGTACCACCTGGTGATCACTGTTCGTATTAACAGCTTTATCAACCTTCACCTTGAAGTGTATGTGCATAACACTGGGGTGCTTTTGGTAGCAAGTTTTGCAAGTTAAGCACCTGGCACACTCCTTGCTTCGATGCCCAATGTGTAGGCGACCAAAGCAAATAGCTTTTTTTCCTTCAGAAAGTTAAACTTTTCCCCGTGCTTTGTCTTCTCAAACTGTTTACATTGTTCTAGAGAGTGCTTTCGAGAACAAAACAGACAAATGCTGGCGTTACTTGGATTACTCTTAAATTGGCGAGTTGGATGTTCAAACTTTGCCTTCAATTCCTCACTTGGGGGTCGGTCAACATCAGTAATGCTAGATAATTATTTTAACTTGACGCTCAATGTATGAGACATCATCTTAAAATTAGCTCTCCGATTATGACGTTCCATAAGATCACATGCCGCAGTTCTCCACTTTTCCCTTAATTTTAAGGGAAGTTTTAAAACCACTGTTTTCATGTTGGCTGGCATGTCTAGTTCCTGTAAGTACTGTATGTCTGCCATTGCATTACAACAAGAGACTGCATAATCTTGAAGAGTTTTCACGTCTTCTCCCTTAACCACTGGTCATTGAAGCACTTTCTCCATGTAAGCAGCAGATACCAAATGATAATTTCCAAAATGCTGCTTAAGCATAGCTTTAGCTGTTAGGTATCCTCTGTCCGGTGTCATGTTCATGCAGCTGCAAACTATTTCTTTTAGACGCCTTTGAGTATTCCTCTCCAGAAAATATAAACACTCCTTTGTTGTTTGTCTTGTCTTCCACACAAAACTGAAAAGCTTTCATAAATGAATTGAATTGCAACGGATCTCCTTCAAATACTGGAATTCCACGTGGTGGTAGGTGGCTAGCCTTGTGTTGTTGTATTAGTAAGTCTGTAATTTGCTGTTGCTTTTGAAGCACACTTAGCACTGAATTGGGATTCTCCCCTGCATTTGAAGAAACCTGAACTCCCATGTCAGGTCCACTAGGCTGTATACTGCGTGTTCCCATGTCTCTGCGCATTGGAATACTAGCTTGAGCATTTTGATGCTGCACACTCTGGGAGGTTGGTGGCAAAGGTAAGCCTTTGTAGCTGTGAGATGTAGCTCTTGATGTTTTATTTAAATCAGGACTGTGAAATGAAGTCGATGACTTGGGTTTTTCTCCTTTGTTAACATAAGATTCCATCCCATCTGATATCATACTCCCACTGGTTTGTTGCTCAAATGTTTTGAGGACAGATAACCGTGCCGTGGAAGCTGCTATTTCAGCATCAAGATCCATTTTTTCCTTTCATTTCCTCAATTTTTCCTCTTGTTCTACAAGATCATGCTTTTAAAGCATCTGCACGGGTAACAAGAGCAACTCTTTCTGCTTCTACCTGAATGCGCACTAGTTGAACAGACGACTGATTTAATTGAGCCAGACCTACTAGGTCGGCTTGACGTTTGATGTACACCTTTAAGATGTGCTGCTTTTTCAAATTTATATTTTCTCAGCTTTTGCAGCACATCAAGTTTAAGCAACAACCCTTTTGTAGTAAGTTTAACCTCCCGTTTTTTTAACTGATTGGTCAACTTTACCATTATTCGCTGCATCTTGAATTTGAACCTCAGGCTCAGTCAATTTAGAACCACTACCATCTGCCATTTTAGGCTTTACTAAACACTCACTTGTCACTCAAACACTGCAAACATTGTAAACATGAATACAAAACTATAACAAACAAATGTTTTACTTTAAATTGCCATGTAAGTTTGTAAAGTCAGTTTGATAGTAGCTCGAGCTTCATCATAATGTTTTCACAAGTCATACCTTTATATTCCACCGTTGTGCAGTCAGTGGATGAAGATATAGCGGCGTCCTGGCTTGTGCGCTGCTCCTTAGCCCATGCAGCTATCCTATGCCACTTCCACAGGGACACTCTACGGTGACAATCCACAGCGACAATCCACAGCAGCTACCCACAAATAGCTTTCAAATCCAGCCGCGGCTTTCCATTTCATCAACGAATTTCCTCCTGCAGATCAGTCGACTTGTTCTATTGTCTCCAGATCCAGTTCAGTTCGTTGATGTATAAGACTTATCAAATCAAAACCAGCTTCTTGCGGTCAAACTTTTTGACTTAAGTTGTAGGCGCGCTTTTGCTATATTTTTAGATCATTGGTTTTGACGTGTGTTTTTTGAACAGTTTTAAAACTTAAGGCAATGTCCATCAATTTCAAAATAAAGTTGGATATTCCAATCCATTTATTGTGTGTTTCTTTCAAAAGCAAAACTAAACAAAGAAAGAATAGTTTAAGCATTTCTTCAAATCCATTCAAGTTCAATCACATACGGTCTAAAAGTTTGTTTGACCTTCTTTGCACACCCTTCTGTGCCGACTTGACAACATAAATACATTGTGCGCTCTCTAGTGGTGTGAAAGAAAATTACATATCCCATTAATGGCTCCAACACTAAGTTCAAGTCAAGTCATCGTTGGATTCAGTTTATATCACCTTATTTAATTAAAACTGCACTCGGGTTCAACTACAACTTGCCTCCAGTGGAATCCGTTACATTGTCAATAAGATCAATGCAACAAAAAAAATCTATCTGAACTGTATCCATAAAGTATGGCCTTTTTTGACAAATGACTACATCATTTGACCAATAAAACCTGCTGGGTGGCAGGGTTTGTGCCTAAAAAAATCAAGAACAGAAAAAAACTAGAGCGTTAACTCTGTCTAAAATGGCATTTTGTTTGTGTGTGCATGAACAGTTACCCTCATAATTGAATGACTGGTTGTAATTTTTCAAGCGATTTTATCCATCTTCTAGCTCACTAATAAATAAAGTAATCCATACTACTAAAAATAATCCATACAACTCCAGTGGGTTAATAAATGCCTTCTGTAGCAAAGCGATGGGGTTTTGTAAGAAAAATATCCATGCTTAACTCTATAATCCCTGGCTTCTGGCAACAACCATACAGATGTTCACAATGTGAGACATAGCGGAAACCATGTAACACTCATGATCGCGTGTATGGCCGTTGGGCACTTTTCAATGCCATTACAAAGCTGGAAAAATAATATAATTCTGACTGTGTATGGCTCTATACACCTAGAATGGCTTGAGGGTGAGTAAATTATGGAATAATTTTAATTATTTGGAGAAAAATATCAATATGAATTAAAGCTGCAAGCAGCATTTAGCGGGGTTCAAGCTTTTAAGGCCGTTAAGTACACAAGCATCAAAAGACATCAAGGTTCATTTAGCAAGCATTTAACCACTGACGCAATAGACGGAAATGGCCATTTACAGCCAAACAGGCAATTAACTATAGGATATGTATGGTTTTTAAAGCTTTTTGTCAGTTACCGCGCCACCTATGGTGTAACCATGTACTAGCATAGTTTACCATGATTTACCATGTTCTAGTGTGATTTATCATGATTTACCATAATTTACCTTGATTTGCCATGTTCTTGCCTGATTTACCATGATACACCATAGTTTACCATGATTTACCATGTTCTAGTGTGATTCATCATGATTCACCATAGTTTACCTTGATTTACCATGTTCTTGCCTGATTTACCATGATATTCCTTGTGTTAGTGATTTACCATACTTAACAGTGATTCACCATTTTTAACCATGAATTACCATAGCTTACATTGATTTAGCAAGTCCTGGCATGATTTACTGTAATTTACCATGTTCCAGTTTGATTTACCATGATTCTAGCCTGATTTACCATGATTTTCCACATTGTAGTATGATTTACCATGATCCTAGCCTAATCTACCATAGTTTACCATGATTTACCATGTTTCCACATTCTAATGTGATTTACCATGATTTACCACATTGAGGTTTAATTTACCATGATTCTAGCTTCTACATTTAATTTGAACCTGTGGAAACACAAGAAAGTATATTTCTGATCCTGCTGCCCCCTCTATAGGACAACATTAGCATTACAGCTAGCACAAGTCTATGGCGTTGATAAACATTGACAGAATGTGATATTCAATGTTATTATAATGATTTTACAATGCCTAGATATGAATTTTAAAGCTAAAAACTATTGCCAAATGTAATGTCATGTGTCACGTGCTTATTTGAATAAAGTCTGAGCATTTCTTGAGTAGATATTGGCCACACACACACACACACATACAGAGAGAGACAGAAAGACAGACACACACACACACACACACACACTTCTGTTTTACATATAGATATTTTAAATACATTTTTAGTAACAAAATGCTTACTCCTAGTCTTGTAGTCATTTTTACACATTAATCATACCATCATTGTTTGGCAGAAATGTCAATACCACTGCTTAAATAAAAAGGAATTGCTCAAATTTAACAAAATGTGATTGTAAATGTTATAATAGTGTTTTTATAATGTCTAAATATGAATTATAGAGCAATATAATCAAGTAGTATGACAAAATAACTTTTTATAACCAGCAGGTGGCAGCAAAGAACCTCTCATTAGCTCATTTTCATTTTAAATGTCTGTTTTTCATTTAATAGGCACATTTTCCAAATCAATGCCTTCAAACGTGCTAACTCACATACACATTTTGTTGCAGATATAGATATTTGAATAAAATGATGGGTAAAAAATGACTTATCCCATGTTTTCCCCTTTAAAACATATTTGCAGGTGTTATTTTAATTGTAATGTAATATTATTGTAAAAACATACATCAAATGAATAAATTATTTGATAAACATTGTTAAAATGTGATTTGCAAATGTTATTATAATGATTTTATAAAGTTTATATATGCTTAGTGAGCAGAATTAACCAATAAGTGGTCTTCTGCTGCCCTCTTGTGGCTTTATGGCAATTTAATGTAATACACCAATATAAGCATTGTAATTTTTTTTACTTTTATAGAGGCATCTATTGCCTGATCTCCATGAAATTTTGTATGCTTGTTTAGAGTCATATGTCACACGTACTTCCCTCTTTTTGAGATGATCTAAACATTCAATGAGGAGTTAAAGGCTTTTTGGGGACATTTGGTCAAAATCTCATATTGATATGACTCTATTATAGCCATCCAATTGCAAAAGTTATTTTTTCTATAAAATTATTGACCTAGAGAAGTCAGAATTAGCAGATCTAACAAATGATTTAAACATCATATTGCAACAGATGGAAAATACCATTTGCAGCTAATTCAGGCAATTTTCCATTGGAAATGCATGGTTTTAAAGCTTTTTAACAGTTATAGCGCCACCTATAGTCCGATCTCCATAAAACTTTGCATGCTTCTTCAGCATGTTATGTCACATATACCCAACAATTTTCGTGAAGTTTTTCGTGAAGAAATACCAATTTTAAGTCAATCGGACTAACGGTCAGATGGTCATAGTCTTTTTTATGTTTTTTTCACATTATAGCGCCACCTACAGCTCAATCTTCGCAATTTTTTTGCTGTGACCTCCATACACATGTATACCAAGTTTGGTGACTATATTCTATAAAACTCATTTAGTTTTTGAGTTATAGCCATTTTAGTAAAAATTGGCTCCGCCCTGACAAACACTTTTACGCCCCTTAACGACCTTGAATCGGAATTTCAACTTTTTTTCAATAATTATTGATATTCAGACTCCAGAGAACATTTTGACACTGGTTTGGTTCCGATCGGGCAAAAAAACAGGGACTAGTTCGCAAAAGTAGGTTTTCAACAAAATTAAAAATGGCGGAAAATTTTTAATGACGGAAATAAAATCGGGGACAGCTTTCCAGTGATATGAGACACTTGAGTCTGTGACAAACGGTTTGGGAGTTATGAGCCATTTCGCGCTTTTGGTTGCTGTAGTTGTTCTGAAAACAACTATTCCGGAAAGGTCCATATTATTTATATTTTTTATATGTATTATTTTAAGTGTTTAACTTGGTGACTACAACACAAACATAACATACACAAACTGGTAATTAAGGAGTCGCTTTAATTTAAATCGGATTGTACATCTCAAACCACAGTGCAAGTAATCAAGTCGGGTAAGAATAATTAAATTGCTTAAACAACAGTTGATGAAATTTAAACTCTGAGGAAGTTTCCTGGCAGTCTGGGCTCCTTGTCTACCCAGCCAAATTCCGTCCAGTTAAAGCAGTGCCAGGTCAGACACCTTACCACATAAAAACACCTAATGTATGAATGAAGCCATATACTTTTAGTGGGAGATTGTCTGTCTGATTGAAAGTCCCTGCTTTCTTGGTATTTTAGGGGAAATTATTTGTAAATTGGTAACTGGAAATACACAAACCATTTTCCACATTTTTCGCTTCCGAAGCCTTCCGAAGCGCTTCCGAAGCCTGATGGCAAAAACTGAAAGACTCAGGAGGAGTTTCTTTCCCCAGGCCATCAGACTCCTGAACTCAGTCACGTGACTGCACTTCACCCCGCATACACATAAACATCCGGTTTTAACATTACATCCACATAGTGTCATTGCACTGCACTTTGTTCTTATTGTTACTGTGTAACAACCAGTAATTAAACCTGTTTGCACATTATACTTCTGTTTGCACATTACATTATACCCATTGTTTGCACATTTTACTTACTTATATATATATATTTGTTATGTTAACCAGTTATTTATTTTATCTTTTACTTGATTACTTATAATTCTATGTTGAGTACTTTTTATTCTATTCTATTTTTAATTTCCTCCTTGTGTTTCTTATAACTGTTATTTGCACTGTCTATGGAGCGGACCTGTTTACATTTCACTGCCAGTTATATATTCTGTATATAATTGTGTATGTGACAAATAAAACTCTTGAATCTTGAATCTAATGGGTTTGTCATCTGTGTAGGTGTTTTCTGAAGCTGGGGGAGTGGCAGCTCAGCCTACAGGGTATCAATGAGAGTACCATCCCTAAAGTGTTACAATATTACAGTCACTCAACGGAGCATGATCGCAATTGGTACAAGGTATGTTAACCTCGCAAACTTTAAATGTATGTGGATAAATCTCATGAAACCTGTCAAGAGTATGTCTATGTTTTCATCCCAAAATCTGATTCCCATTGATCCTCATTAGATGTTTGATATATGATGCATGAATACTTAATATTTTCTAGAATACAGTTTGAGACCACAAATGCAAATCCCTTTTAAAATTGGAAATAACAATGTAGGAATATATTATAATAATATAATATTCTGTGTGATGAAATATTTAGCAAACATGTGAGAATAAATCAATATTTCTCCAGATATGTGCTATTTTGCACTAAGAGCCCTAAAGGATGCTGTTCAGTGCAGCTGTTTGAACACAAATGAACTCCAGGATATGTGCCTGAATATGAGTGCTTGTTTACTGATTGATTATTTTTCCCTCCTGACAAAAATTAAGAAATGAATGTCACTGCAACCAAGTTTTATCATTAACAGTGGTTAAATATCGAAGCTGGAATCTTAAATATTTTGTTTGATACACAGTTTGTCCTGATCAAGTAAGAGGATCAAGTAAGGTTTTTTTTAACCTTTTCATTAAACTTAAATTGATCTCTGGATTCACCCATCATATTTTGTCAAAACTTTAAATTTAATCAATAAACTTATAATAATAATTCAAACAATAAAAAGAAGAATTCAAATTCAAGTCAAGTCACCTTTTATTCATATAGCGTTTTTTACAATACAGAGTGTTTCAAAGCAGCTTCACAGTGATAACAGAAAAATAATGCAACAAAATATGTTTAATTTCTTACAGCCTTTTGAGATGTAAAAAATAAATCCAAGACAAATCAAACGTTCAAATCTTTATCCACTTTTAATACAACATTAAAATCAACAAATTAATGTAACAGACAGATATAAACTTTTAAAGGGTACATAAAACAGTTTCTCATGTTAATCTTGAGTACCTATAGAGTAGTATTGCATCCTTCATATCTCCGAAGAGTCTTTAGTTTTATCATATTTATAATTGACAGATACGCTGTACCGATCTTACCCTCACAACCAAAAACACAATTCCTATGTGATTTTGTGGTCTAAAAACACATAACATTAGTGCCGACGGCTACCGTAACCAAACAAAGCTTGTTGATGGCCGTGCTCTTGCTCTCGCTCTGGTTGATGTGCACACGCTCCTTCAGGAGAAGTGCCCATACAAGCAATTCAGCCCTTTATGAAGTCATAAAGGGCCATACTAAAAAAAAAATGTATATGAAATCCTGAAGGAGTGAATTTTGCACAGAAATGTAATACATCAAACTCTGGGTTTTTATTATTATTATTATTTGGCCATGGTTAGCATAAGAATCCAACTTTTTTAACAATGTAAATATGTCAGAATGCATGAAATAGCCCTCTTTGGGGGGAAACAAAGAAAAGTAAAACACTTAAAATAACCTGGCTGCACAAGTGTGCACACCCCTCAACTAATTCTTGTTACTTGTTTTAGTTACTTTTTGCCTTTAATACAGCTGCCAGTCTATCAACTTTTCACACTTAGGTTTGTTAAATGTTTTTCCCACTCAATTGCTAAAGAGCTTCAAATCATGCAGCCATATTACCCTGTAACCTAAGACTGGTTTCCCAGTGAAGCTAAGCTGGGCTGAGCCTGGTCAGTACCTGGATGGGAAACCTCCTGGGAAAACCAGGTTGCTGCTTGGGTCATAACGCCCCAATATAGTGATGGGGATATTATACTGTCGAAGAGCACCGTCCTTCAGATGAGAAGTTAAACCGAGGCCCTGACTCTCTGTGGTCATTAAAAATCCCAGGATGTCCTTCGGAAAAAGAGTAGGGGTATAACCCCGGCATCCTGGCCAAATTTTGGCCTTTGGCCTCTGTCCACCATGGCCTCCTAATAATCCCCATATTCTGATTGGCTTCTTCATTCTGTCTCCTCTTCACCAATAAGCTGGTGTGTGGTGAGCGTTCTGGCGCAATATGGCTGCCGTGATTGAGGAGATTCCCCCCTTCTATATGTAAAAGTACTTTGAGTACCCAGAAAAGTGCTATATAAATGTAACAAATCACATTGCGGGGGAATATCCTAAGTAAATCCTTTTTCAAGTCTTTCACCAAGTTTTATTTCTTGGATACAGCTAACTGTTATTTATCATGCAGCTGTCTCTTTGCAGTTGACAATTGTTTTCACATGGATTGAAAAAAAGCATACTAACAACTAAACTATTCAGTAAAGTTATTTGTATATGGATCTGTTTTTGTTGTTTTCAATTTTGTCAAAAATTGAGAAAAAATATATTGCATCTTCAGGCCTGGCACGCTTGGGCAGTAATGAACTTTGAGGCCGTGCTTCACTACAAGCACCAGAACCAGGGCCGGGATGAGAAGAAAAAACTACGACACGCAAGCGGTGCCAGTGCCAACAGCGAAGCTAGTAACAGTGACAGTGAGGCAGACAGCACAGAGCACAGTCCTGTACCCTCCCCTGGACAGAAGAAAGTCAATGAGGTGAGGAACAAATCAAAATCAGACATCAACACTGAAGGTTGTGTGCAAAGCTTCTCCAATATTCACCTCTACTGTCTAAAACAAGGAAACAAGTTTAAACAATCAAATGGATTTGGCATCTTTCATCTTACAATGTGTTTATCATGCCATATGAACAAATCTACAGACCATTGCTATTAACAAGGTATCAATCGTTTAAAACCAGGAACTACATGGAAAGGTTTTTTTTTTAAAATGTTTATCAACAGACATTTGGGCAAATAAAAAGAAAATGCATTGACATTCTTTCCCAAGAGCTTGAAGTCAGAGACAAAAAAGTTAACACATGCAACTCGTCAATTTACATATTAAATTATTTTATTTATGTTGGCATTCATGTAATGTTTATGGTTGAATTCTATGTTTTTTATATTGCAGGATTTATCCAAGACACTCCTTCTGTACACAGTACCTGCAGTGCAAGGATTCTTCAGATCTATCTCACTCTCACGTGGAAATAACTTACAGGACACACTGCGGTAAGTCAGCACTAAGCGACAATACACTATATTTCTGTATATAATATGTACATTTCTGTACATTTCATTTAGAGGCTGCAATATTATTTTGAATTGTGCTGAAATTCTACAGTTTTCACTTACAGGTCCTTCTCAAAAAATTAGCATATTGTGACAAAAGTTCATTATTTTCTATAATGTAATGATAAAAATTAAACTTTCGTGTATTTTAGATTCATGGCACACCAACTGAAATATTTCAGGTCTTTTATTGTTTTAATACTGATGATTTTGGCATACATCTCATGAAAACCTAAAAAAATTTGCATATTTCATCCGACCAATAAAAGAAAAGTGTTTTTAATACAAAAAAGTCAACCTTCAAATAATTATGTTCAGTTATGCACTCAATACTTGGTTGGGAATCCTTTTGCAGAAATAACTGCTTCAATGCTGCGTGGCATGGAGGCAATCAGCCTGTGGCACTGCTGAGGTGTTATGGAGGCCCAGGATGCTTTCGATAGCGGTCTTAAGCTCATCTTGCATCTTTCATCGTGTTGGGTCTTGCATCTCTCAACTTTCTCTTCACAATATCCCACAGATTCTCTATGGGGTTCAGGTCAGGAGAGTTGGCAAGCCAATTGAGCACCGTAATACCATGGTCAATAAACCATTTACCAGTGGTTTTGGCACTGTGAGCAGGTGCCAGGTCGTGCTGAAAAACGAAATCTTCATCTCCATAAAGCTTTTCAGCAGATGGAAGCATGAAGTGCTCCAAAATCTCCTGATAGCTAGCTGCATTGACCCTGCCCTTGATCAAACACAGTGGACCAACACCAGCTGCTGACATGGCACTCCAGACCATCACTGACTGTGGGTACTTGACACTGGACTTCAGGCATTTTGGCATTTCCTTCTGCCCAGTCTTCCTCCAGACTCTGGCATCTTGATTTCCGAATGACATCCAAAATTTGCTTTTATCCGAAAAAAGTACTTTGGACCACTGAGCAACAGTCCAGTGCTGCTTCTCTGTAGCCCAGGTCAGGCTTGACCTGGGGAATGTGGCACCTGTAGCCCATTTCCTGCACACGCCTGTGCACTGTGGCTCTGGATGTTTCGACTCCAGACTCAGTCCACTGCTTCCGCAGGTCCCCCAAGGTCTGGAATCGGTCCTTCTCCACAATCTTCCTCAGGGTCTGGTCACCTCTTCTCGTTGTGCAGCGTTTTTTGCCACACTTTTTCCTTCCCACAGACTTCCCACTGAGGTGCCTTGATACAGCACTCTGGGAACAGCCTATTCGTTCAGAAATTTCTTTCTGTGTCTTACCCTCTCGCTTGAGGGTGTCAATGATGGCCTTCTGGACAGCAGTCAGGTCGGCAGTCTTACCCATGATTGCGGTTTTGAGTAATGAACCAGGCTGGGAGTTTTTAAAAGCCTCAGGAATCTTTTGCAGGTGTTTAGAGTTAATTAGTTGATTCAGATGATTAGGTTAATACCTCGTTTAGAGAACCAAATTTTTTGAGAATTTTGGGTTTTCATGAGCTGTATGGCAAAATCATCAGTATTAAAACAATAAAAGACCTGAAATATTTCAGTTGGTGTGCAATGAATCTAAAATATATGAAAGTTTAATTTTATAATTACATTATGGAAAATAATGAACTTTTATCACAATATGCTATTTTTTTTAGAAGGACCTGTATATTTTGCCACAGAACTTACCGAACATCCAAACCGACGCAGTGTTCGGGGCTAAATGCACTCACTCTATGTGGGTAGCCTACATATGATGGTATTTTAACCATCTGAGAACTCGTGAAGAGCTTATAAAATGTGTAAATGAGAAGCATCAGGAATCTCTCCATCACACACACAAACGAAATCTGCTGCGAGTAGACGCGTCACACTTCAAGTCACGCTTCACGACTTTGCTGACCAACAAATGACAGTTGGCCAAAAGTAATGGTTTATAGTTTTCTGATAATCTCCAAGAGCAGGGGTGGGTACTTCCAGTCCTGGAGGGCAACTGTCTTGCAGAGTTTAGCTTCAACTTTAATCAAACACACCTGAACCAGCTGAACCATGTCTTCATGATTACTAGAAGGCTACAGGCAGGTGAGTTTTATCAGAGTTGGAGCTAAACTCTTGCAGGACAGTGGCCCTCCAGAACCGAGTTTGCCCATTCCTGTCCTAGAGGAATAATGTACAAGCAAAACAACAGAGCACTCCAAAATTCACAATAAAAAAGGAATTTGACAAGGACGGTCTATGTACTTTGATGGAGTCTACATCCTGACTCTTCATGAATGCCATTTATCAGCAAAAAGAGCTAATTGAAAAGACAACTTTTTGTAGAATATTATATATATATAGAAGATTTGAGATGGTTATATAATTAAGATTAAGTTGTTGTTTCTTGATGAGTGGTTAAAGTCACCATGAAATTTAAAAAAAATTGTATGCCCTCAAAATCTTTAATCTTCTCTTATGACGTGTTGAAATGCAGTAATAGATAACTATGTACAGCACCTCTCAAACAAAAAACGATTAAAATATACTGAATTCAAGTACAATCATGGAGTAACTTCAGACTTTGTGTGACAATGTATTTGTTCCTTTACATTTAGAGTCTTGACCTTATGGTTTGATTATGGCCACTGGCCTGAGGTGAATGAAGCTCTAGTTGAAGGTATTAAGACGATTCAAATAGACACCTGGTTACAGGTAAGACCATTTCCAGCTTTCTATACATATGCAGGGTCATGATTACAATAAAAATATTTATCGTTAAATCTTTAATATCTATTGCCATTGGCAGCAGCACTTTGTGTACACATGTGGATTTTATGTAGATCTGAACATATCTAGCATTTATTGGGTTTTATACTTAAAATAAGTATCAATTTGCTAATAAGGTAAGAAAATAAACTTAATTCATGAAGTCTATTTTGTACAATTTTGCTTCCCAAACAAGTGTATGTTGGTTTAAGGATGTTTACATATTTTTAGCAAGACAAAAATACTGATATTAAAGAAAATTACTAAATGGCAGAATTTCACTTAAAATTCCTGAAAAAATATGTATTATCCTACTCCTTATAATCAGGTGATCCCTCAACTGATAGCGCGAATTGATACCCCACGTGCGCTGGTGGGACGTCTTATTCACCAGCTACTCACTGACATTGGCCGCTACCACCCCCAGGTATACATAAACAAATAAGTAATGATCAATATGTATTCATTAGAGAAATGCACATAGAAGCACCATCTCCATAATATAGGCACACTTTTATCACCTCACATCATCTTATTTGAAAAATTGTGAAAATTTGTTTCTTTGTCTGCTGGGGAGCTACATACTGTTTAATAGAAGTGTGCCATAAAATTGGATGCTCATCTGGTGGAATGCGTGACTAACAAAAATCAAATATACCAGTAAGTATTTACTTATTGCCAAACTTGGCCACATTTGAAAGTACACAAAATTATCTCATCACTTCAATGTCACTCATTCACCGTGACACGCAGTTGCATTAGGTGATGTGAGGGAAAGTGTTTCTTTCATGCATATAGCAAAAACATTTTTTTCTTTTTACAATATTCAAGAAGTTGTTTTGTTGTTGACTATATTTTATACAACCTGATAATGTTCTATCATTTAAAAACATAAATAAAACAAAAGCTTCCAGAAAGTATTCACAGTTCTTCACTTTTTCCATATTTTGATATGTTACAGCCTTATTCGAAAATTCTATTCTACAAACAATACCCCATATTGTCAATACTTGATTGGAGTCCACCTGTGGTAAATTCAGTTGATTGGACATGGCACACACTTGTCTATATATAAGGTCCCACAGTTATCAGTGCATGTCAGAGCACACACCAAGCCATGAAGTCAAATGAATTGTCTGTAGACCTCCAAGACAGGATTGTATCGAGGCACAAATCTGGGGAAGGGTACAGAAAAATATTCTGCAGCATTGAAGGTCCCTGTGAGGACAGTGGCCTCCATCATCCGTAAATGGAAGAAGTTTGTAACCACCAGGACTCTTCCTAGAGCCGGAAAAAAGTTAAGTGCTGTGAATACTTTCCGGATGCACTGTAGTACCATTTGTGTTATTTAATAGTTTTGATTACTTCATTATTATTCTAAAATGTGATAGTTATGACAAAGAATGAGTAGATGTGCCCATACTTTTTACCGGTTAGTGTGCATGAATCATATGCCATGTTACTTAGGATTTCTGTTTGCACACTTTAAGGCTTTGATTTATCCACTCACTGTGGCCTCCAAGTCCACCACTACTGCCCGCCACAATGCAGCCAACAAGATCTTGAAGAACATGTGTGAGCACTGCAATACGCTGGTCCAGCAAGCGATTATGGTACGAGTTCACATTCAGTTTGACACTGAATAATACATGTTTTATTAGGTACACATTGGCACTTGACTATGTTTTGCTCCTTTTTGGTTGCTTTTGCTCACTCAGACAAGCTTTACAAATTGTGCTATAATGATGAGATGGAGATTTCCATAAACAGTGAGTTTTTCTGTGAATGTGAATTTGCAATTTTTTTTTTTTTTTTAACAAGCTCATTCTCAAGCTCGATTCTCATCACTTGCAATCGCCACCTTCATTCTCCGCTGCCTGTGTCACTTACACGAATACGTAATAAATCGAAAATATATTTTCAACAGTTTTTTTGCATTGCCAGTGTGGCCAATAAGCTGGAATGGTTAAATGATTAAAAGTTATTTATTACTATAATGAGACGGAATATAATTTATTACCTTACAAAAAAATATAAATATGTTTATTTCTGCTTGTGTTTTGTCTTTTGAGTCTATAGGATTATAGTTCATTTAATTATGTCAACAAATTGCTCAAAGAACAATAGCATATCCTGCATGAGTAAAAACAAAGCTGGAGGGGGGTTCCAGAACATTATTCCTGTTCTTTGGACATTCAGCCTTCAGTAACTTGGCCATTGCTTTAGTCTTGTTACTTGTTGTATTTTGGGCAGCTGAACAGAACAAGCACATCTGAGTGCTCCACACGCCACTTGCTTCAAATCCACCATAAATTGATTCTGTAAAATATATAGCATAAGGCACATGAGGACAAGGGAGTTTTTATTGCAATAACCCCAAAACAATAATTATAAAATTGCATGAATGTTCAAAAAATAAAGGAACTATTGCTTTACTACTAAAGTCAAAGTCAGAGTGTATTTATATAGCACCATTTATAGTCATTTATAGTCATAATCAGCAGCAGCTGGCCAACATGCTTTAATAAATAACATCAATCAGAATACCATACCAAAAAAAATTAGAACAAATAATAATAAAACAGAAAATATATTCAGTGAAAATAAAACAATTAAAAGTCATAGTAATAAAAATCATATAATGATTAGAATGTATAGAAGCCTACAGACAGAAATGAGTCAGAACCCACATAGCTAGTCTACATCCAGATTGTTTAGAAGCCAAATGGCCCAGTAGTCATACTCAAGGTATTCACAGTATGTTGTAATTATTTAGGGATCATTGAAAGCCAGTCAGAAGTTGTGAGCACTTCTCTTCTAATGCTTCTAATGTGTTGACTCACTCCTGACGTTGATTGAAGCGGTGCATTGTCCAAAATAGATGCAGTATGTCTATATTACCATCATCTGCCTAAAAAAATGAATACAATTAAATACAACCAAATGTATATTACATTTAGTCTTAATTTTATAACTGACTTTAAAGTGAATTGGCTTTTGGCTTTTATATATATATACATATATATATATATATATATATATATATATATATATATATATATATATATATACACTACTTTTTGTTGTAATATTATTACATTTAGTTAAGTCAGCAACACATGTACAATCGCCTCCACTGCCATATTTTTACTGTGAGAAAGTAAAGTAAAACAGATGGTAAACTATAGGCTACTGTGCTAATGTGTAATCGATATAAAAAAAATATAAATGTCATAATGTCAAATTTTTTATTTTATGTATTCAAGATAAAGTGACATCATACCAAAATCATAATAAATAGCCTAATGTCTAAACACAAAGAGCTGCAAATCATGAATTAATATAACTTTTAATTATTGTATATCAGCAATAAAAAATCTAAACATGAGCGTATTAATTATGTATTGAATAAAATTACAAAATACAGCAATGATTCATTGACATAAGCCACTATGCATTGATAGGTGGTGTTGCAGTCAGTGGAGAATGCAGGTAGCTATTACAAGTGACATCACTGGCAGGGGAAGCACAAGTGTGTGAGAATGCAAGTCTGAGAGTACAAGTTCAAGTACTTATGAAACTCTCAGATCCTCAAGAGGATGAGACTTACAATAGAAAAGAGAAAAAGCTTGTCTGAAAACCTGGTAAATATCAACAATCGCTAAGCTACGGGAGAATAATTGGTAAGCAATGTTTTTAAAGCAGAGCTTAGTCAACTGTCAATTAAGATCCAAAACATCTGCAAAAAGCAATATTTGTCTCAGTAGAAGTACCACATGACCACTGTTTCTGTCCATGTTCAGGTAAGTGAGGAGCTGATCAGGGTGGCTATTCTGTGGCATGAAATGTGGCACGAGGGGCTGGAGGAGGCGTCACGGCTGTACTTTGGAGAGAGGAATGTCAAGGGAATGTTTGCTGTCCTGGAGCCCCTTCATGCCATGATGGAGAGAGGGCCACAAACTTTGAAAGAAACATCCTTTAATCAGGTAAAAATGCACATAACAAAAGAATATAATTTAAAAAATAGTAGCGAAGATAAGACCTTTATATGCTTAAAGGATTCATGTTATAATTATTTTACCACAGTTAAAGGGATAGTTCACCCAAAAATGAAAATTTGATGTTTATCTGCTTACCCCCAGGTTATCCAAGATGTAGGTGTCTGTGTTTCTTCAGTAGAACACAAATGAAGATTTTTAACTCCAACCGTTGCTGTGTGCAAGTCATAATGCATGTGAATGGGTAACAATTCTATGAGAAAAAGAAACATGCTTAGACAACATGCACAAAAACCTTGCTGCTCGTGACGACACATTAATGTCTTAAGACACGAACCGATCGGGTTCTGTGAGAAACCGAACAGTATTTATGTTTTTTAGTTTTTTTACCTCATATCAGACAAATCTCATCTAGTATTCCCCAGTGCCATTATTTCTGTCTAATAAGGTCAAACTGGCGCAATCATAGATATATTTATGTCTTTATGTAGATGCCTCATTCAACCGATCCGCGCAGGCACTAATGAGGAATCTATATATATGATCACGCCAGTTTGACCTTATTCGACGGAAGTAATGGCACTGGGGAATACTGGATGAGATTTGTCTGATGTGAGGTAAAAAAATAACATAAATACTGTACGGTTTCTCACAGAAACCGATCGGTTTGTGTCTTTAGACATCAATGTGTCGTCACAAGCAGCAGGGTTTTTGTGCATGTTGTCTAAGCATGGTTTTTTTTTTACTCTCATTGAATTGTTACCCATTCACATGCATTATGACTGGCACACTGCAACGTTTGGAGTTAAAAAATCTTAATTTGTGTTCTACTGAAGAAACAAAGACACCTATATCTTGGATGCACTTGGGTAAGCAAATAGACATAAAATTTTCATTTTTGGGTGAACTATCCCTTTAATATGTGTTTTGATTTGCAGTAGTAACAACAGTAACACATGACTTAAAAAACAGTAACACATGACTTCTTGTGCATCTACATTAATGTTCCCCCAGTCATGGAAAACCTGGAAATATTGTGGAATTATACAATTGTGATTTCCATTCCATTTTTGCTTTGTTGCCATTATCCTGATGAAAGAGGCCACAGCCACCATGGAATACCATTTCTATGAAAGGGTCTATGTACATAGTCTGCAACAATGCTTAGGTTGGGGGTACGTGTCAAAGTAACGTCCACATGGACTGAACTGAGCTGGATGACATCACTGTTTTCTCCAGAGCGGCTGTACAGCCAAATCAAATTATGTTGCGTTATTTTCCTGTTAACACTGTGAATCTGCTTTGAAACAATCTGCATTGTAAAAAGCACTATATAAATTAAGATGACTTGACTTGACATGGATGGCAGGACCCAAGGTTTCCCAGCAGACCATGGCCCAAAACATCACACTGCCTCTGCTGGCTTGCCTTCTTCCCATAGTGCATCCTGGTGCCATGTGTTCCCCAGGTAAGCAATGCACATGTCCCTGGTCATCCACGTGATGTAAAAGAACCAGGCCACCTTCTTCCACTGCTACGTGGTGCAGTTCTGGTACTCACATGCCCACTGTCAGTGCTTTCGGTGGTGGACCGGGATCAGCAGGGCACCCTGACTGGTCTGCGACTATGTAGCCCCGTGCGCAACAAACTGCGATGCACTGTGTATTCTGACATCTTTCAGAATACAGCATTAACTTCTTGAGCATTTTTGGTCTACAGTAGCTCATCTGTTTGATCGTACCACACAGGACAGCCTTTGCTCCTCACGTGCATCAATGACCCTGTTGCCAGTTCACCACTGTTGCATCCTTGGACCACTTTTGATAGATTCTGCTGCAGACCGGGAATACCCCACAAGAGCTGCAATTTTGGAGAGGCAAATTTGCAGTCATCTAGCCATCACAATTTGGCCCTTGTCAAACTCACTCAAATCCTTACGCTTGCCCATTTTTCCTGCTGCTAACACATCAACTTTGAGGACAAACTGTTAACTTGCTGTCTAATATATCCCTCCCACTAACAGGTTCCATGATGAAGAGATAATCAGTGTTATTCACTTCACCTGCCAGTGTTCATAATATTATGTAGGATCGGTATTAATGCCTTATTCTGCATGACCTTATTCTACATCCCTTAATCCTAGCCAATACCGAAACTTAAATGCTACAAAAACTAACTCACTATAAAAAAGCAGGAAATTAGGAGTTAGAAAAAAGTCGTAGTTAATAGTGAATACGTGTTCCCTATACTAAATTGTTTCCCATTTTTCAATCAATTCATAATTGTAATAAATTGTTGTTGTTGTTGTTGTTGTTGTCTCTTTTTCTTCTTTTTCTTAACTACGCATCTGTATTTTTTTGTAGTTTGTGTTAATTACTTCCGAACATAAAAATGTTAACCACTTTCATTCTATACAAGAAAGTCCTTTAGTGAGAATAAAGATGCTGACCATTTATATCAGAAATATTTATTTATAACAAGCATCCTCTTTCATGATTTTTCGGAGCAGCTAATTTTTCTTTGTTGTTGTTTATTTTACTTAATTTATTAGAATGATCTTCTTCATGACTCTAGGGGACTTTGTGAGAATTGTTTTGTTCCATGTCTTAAGAATGTGTACACTAATGGTACTTGTTATAGCCATGGATAAATATAGAGTTGTCTAATAATTGGTCTGCATTTCAGCCTGCATCATTTTCCATTTTACAACTGTGGCTGTTGTTTCAGGCTTATGGCAGAGACTTGATGGAGGCACAGGATTGGTGCAGAAAGTACATGCGATCAGGTAACGTGAAAGACCTGACACAGGCCTGGGACCTGTACTACCATGTGTTCCGCAGGATCTCCAAACAGCTGCCACAGGTCTGTCAACAGTGTTTCTTAATGGTGCAGTGCTCAGAATAATAATTAAATCAACAAAACAGTTTTATTTTGGATTAAGAACAGAGAATATGAGTACATTCTTACAATGATAAAAACTATGAAAATGTATGTATGGGATGTTGAACTTATAGCAGGTGAACTATGGGAGGGAGGATTTTCAGAATGAAGATTGACTTTGATATTACCAGATTTTATATTTTGTTGTCATATATATCTGACAGTGTTGATTAGATGTCAGATGTGAAATCGAATAAGAGGTGTACAGTTGTGTTCAAAAATAATAGCGGTGTGTTTAAAAAAGTGAGTAAAGCTCAAAATCCTTTTATTTCAATACACTGAAATGCATTGGGAACACTGCAGATTCTATTTTAAATCAAAACATGATGAAAAATGTATTATTACTTTTCAGAAAGCAAAGAAAAATGAATATTAGGCTGTTCAAAAAAATAGCTTAGTCTGCATTTTACTATATTTACTGTATAAACTGAAATATGCTTGAAGCTTTCTTGTCAATTACTGAACTAATATTAAGTTGTATAACCACGGTTTCTGAGAATTGCTTTACATCTGTGTTGCATGGAGTCAACCAAATTCTGGCACCTGTGAACAGGTATTCCAGCCCAGGATGATTGCACTACATACCACAATTCCTCTGCATTTCTTGGTTTTGCCTCAGAAACAGCACTTTTGATGTCACCCCACAAGTTTTCTATTGGATTAAGGGGATTTCTAGGGATTGGGCTGGCCACTCCATAATATTAATCATGTTGGTCTGGAACCAAGATGCTGCTCGCTTACTGGTGTGTTTGAGTCGTTGTCTTGTTGAAACATCCATTTCAAGGGCATTTTCTCTTCGGCTTAAGGCAACATGACTTCTTTAATTATTTTGATGTACTCAAACCCTCATGATCCCTAGAATGCGATAAATAGACCCAACACCATAGTATGAGAAACATCCTCATATCATGATGCTTGCGCCACCATGCTTCACTGTGTTCACAGTGTACTGTGCCTTGAATTCAGTCAAGTCAAGTCAACTTTATTTATATAGCGGATTACATTGTAGCGGATACAATGCAGATTGTTTTAAAGCAGCTTCACAGTGTTAAACAGAAAAATAATGCAACAGAATATATTTCGATTATCATACAGTAACAATGTGGGCTGTAGATCAGTAATTAGATAAGTAAAATTGGTCTATATGGTTAATTGAGTTTAATAATTAGATTTATTTTGAAATATATTTGAAAAATAGTTTTTTCCCCAACTGAGCAAGCCAAGCCAGAGGCGACAGTGGCAAGGAAACCAAAACCCCATCAGGAGACCTAATGGAGAAAAATAAACCTTGGGAGAAACCAGGCTCAGTTGGGGTGCCAGTTCTCCTCTGGCCAATTAACAAACAGCGTATTATTATTATTACTATTACAATTATTATTTTAAAGGTCAGAAGTCATAATAGATCTGAATATTCGAAAGATCTGAGGCAACACGCCGGAGACGGGTTTATTTAGGATGCCGTGTCGATGAGGCAGCTTAAGGGGTGTCTAAATGACACGGTCTCTGCAGACACTTCAGGGTAATGTGTTGGTCATATCTGGGTGCAGGTCCACCGTCTGATCTGGATACAGCCTGCATCCGGCTGACTTCAGTAGACCTCGGGATAAAACAGAGACACTAACATTAGCGTAGATGCCATTCTTCTGATGATGTAACGAGTACATCAGGTGTTATGGGAAGTGTTCCCGGTTCCGGTTGACCTAGATAATGCAGCCTAATAATCATTTAATTGAAAAAGTGTTTTATGTGTTTGCCATAGAAAAGAGATGTGTTTTAAGTCTAGATTTAAACTGTCAGAGTGTGTCTGCTTCCCGAACAATGCTAGGAAGACTGTTCCAGAGTTTAGGTGTTAAATAGGAAAAGGATCGACCACCTGCAGTTGATTTTGATATTCTAGGTATTATCAGCAGGTCAGAGTTTAGAGACCGCAGTAGACGTAATGGAGTATAATGTGTTAAGAGCTCACTCAAGTACTGGGGAGCTAAACCATTTTGTGCTTTGTAAGTAATAAGCAAGATTTTAAAATGTATGCGATGTTTAATAGGGATAGATAATGCAGCCTAATAATCATTTAATTGAAAAAGTGTTTTATGTGTATGCCATAGAAAAGAGATGTGTTTTAAGTCTAGATTTAAACTGACAGAGTGTGTCTGCTTCCCGAACAATGCTAGGAAGACTGTTCCAGAGTTTAGGTGTTAAATAGGAAAAGGATCGACCACCTGCAGTTGATTTTGATATTCTAGGTATTATCAGCAGGTCAGAGTTTAGAGACCGCAGTAGACGTAATGGAGTATAATGTGTTAAGAGCTCACTCAAGTACTGGGGAGCTAAACCATTTTGTGCTTTGTAAGTAATTAGCAAGATTTTAAAATGTATGCGATGTTTAATAGGGAGCCAGTACAGTGTTGACAGAACCGGGCTAATGTGTTCATACTTCCTGGTTCTAGTAAGAACTCGAGCTGCTGCGTTTTGGACCAGCTGGAGATTGTTTATCAAGCGAGCAGGGCAACCACCCAGTAGAGCATTACAATAATCTAGCCTTGAGCTCATGAACGCATGTATTAACTGTTCAGCATTTTGCATTGAGAGCATGTAACGTAATTTAGATATATTTTTAAGATGGTAGAATGCAGTTTTACAGATGCTAGAAACATGACTTTCAAACGAAAGATTGGTATCAAAGAGCACACCCAGGTTCCTAACTGACAACGAGGACTTGACAGAGCAGCCATCGAGGGTTAGACAGTATTCTAGGTTACTACTTGTGGAGCTTTTTTGTCCAATGATTAAAAATTCATTTTTTTCTGAATGAAGTTGCAGGAAATTACTGATCATCCATTTTTTTAAAATATCTATACATTCCGTTAATCTTGTGAATTGGTTAGTTTCTTCAGGGTGTGAAGAAATATAGAGCTGAGTATCATCAGCATAACAATGAAATCTAAAGCCATGCTTCCTAATAATATCTCCCAGTGGTAGCATGTACAGGGTGAAGAGCAATGGCCCTAGCACTGAGCCCTGCGGTACTCAAATACTGAACTTGTGATCGGTGTGACGTCTCTTCATTTACTGCTACAAATTGATAACGGTCAGATAGGTATGATTTAAACCATGCCAATGCAGGTCCACTAATGCCTACATAATTTCCGAGTCTATTCAAAAGAATGTTGTGGTCGATAGTGTTGAATGCAGCGCTAAGATCGAGTAACACTAACAAAGAGATACAACCACGATCGGATGATAAGAGTAAATCATTTGTAACTCTGATGAGAGCAGTCTCAGTACTATGATACGGTCTAAATCCTGACTGAAAATCCTCACAGATACCATTTCTTTCTAAGTATTTGGGGGTTGTCTGACAAACTGTCTGCGGCCCCTAGACTCTAAAAGAAAAATCTTGCTTTCATCAGTCCACAATATATTGCGCCATTTCTTTGGCAAATTGTAACCTCTTCAGCACGTGTCGTTTTTTTCAATAATGGGACTTAGCGGGGGCTTCTTACCGATAGCTTGGCTTCACATAGGCATCTTCTAATTGTTACAGTACTCACAGGTAACTTTAGACTTTCTTTGATCTCCCTGGAGCTGATTCTGTCTGTTGGTTTTCTATTACTCTACTACATCTACTAGTAAAATATTTGCCATGTAGAAATATAATTTCTACCAAAAACAGTGATTTATCTGGTTAGTGACTACTATTATTTGAACACAACTGTACTTTTAAAATGATCCTCTTACTTCGGCCAGGATATAATTATGTTACTAACATTTCATAAAAGTGCACATTCAAGCATATTCCTTTGTCCACAGCTCACTTCTCTAGAGCTTCAGTACGTCTCACCTAAACTGCTTATGTGTCGTGATCTGGAGTTGGCTGTCCCTGGAACATATGACCCCAATCAGCCAATAATACGTATCCAGTCCATTGCTCCCTCACTGCAGGTTATCACCTCCAAGCAGCGGCCACGCAAACTCACCATCATGGGTAAGAGCCAAATAAAAAATTAAGGTTTTGCATAGGCTGTAAATTTGTCTTTAATACTAGGGTCAAAGAAAATGATCAACAAAATAACACAAATACACAGTTCTACATCTGATCGGGCTCATCGCTTGCTCTGAGCAATGGCAAACTCTATTGTCAGTTTGTCTGACAGTATAGCTTATCAAACTGCCTGTTGAATATGTAAAAATATATATTTTTTACTTACTTTCACATACATTTCAATACAAAAATAAAACCAAAAATTAAAGGGAAGGAAAGATACATGAGAAATGACAAGTACAAGTTGGCAAGTACATAATTTTGTTGTTTGTTTGTACAATGACAATAAAAGAGTCTAATCTAATCTCATCTCATCTAATCTTATAAGTGTGAGGTTTAATTCTGTGGGGGGGGTTTTCCATACACATACATGCTGTAATCTTGGTTGTAAAGGAGAATGCATGTACAGCAGTTGAGTTTTATATGGAGAGACAAAAGCTTTCTCTTCTCCTCTGCACACTGTAGGTAGCAACGGTCATGAGTTCATGTTCCTGCTGAAGGGTCATGAAGATCTACGGCAAGACGAGAGGGTCATGCAGCTTTTTGGCTTAGTGAACACTCTACTGGCTAATGACCCAGCCTCCCTACGCAAGAATCTAAGGCAAGCTTCTCACATTCATGCATCAATGCATCTCAGACAGTTATTCTTTAAAACAAAGTATATCAGGCAAACAAGACATAGCTAAAACAAATAATATATTGATATTGATCTTCATTGATATTCTCTCTTTATGCATTTTCTCTGAAATGGCTTGTGAAAAGATCATTTTGTATTTTGGTCAGTGGAATCACTAATTGACATTGTACTGATTCAGAATATTTGATGCATAAAGTGCGACACAGCACAAATTAGTAGTCAACCGATTTGCAGTATTATACATCGACCACCATTTAGCATTTTTAATCACAGACATGCAAACATCTTACTGCCCTTTAGGAAGATGAGATATATATTTTTCACATGAGGCACGGTTGCCTTGTTGCCGTGTCCGAGCGCGATTGTCCCCCCTCCCCACTCCCTCGCTGACCTGCACTCACATTGCACTTAAATTACCGGGCCGGAGTACACTTACGTCATTCACGATGCAACTTTTTGTTTTGAAGAAGACAGGAAGTATAGCACTTTTGCTAATAGACTGCCTAATAGATTTGTCATTTATGCCGTGCATTGATTTTCACTTTAGTGTACTGCTCATATCAGAAGATTATTACGGAGGCAGCTGACTTTGAAATTTGCAGCTTTACTCGCAAACTACAATTAATGTTCAATTAAATTAAATTCAATAAATGTATTGCCATGTCAACAAGTTGATAGGAAATTGTCTTGGTACAACTCTCAGACGAAAATGACATAAAGGACAGACATCATAAGTACAAAAACAGACAATGTTCCCCAAAAATACCCAGCAAACAGTAGGACTTTAGATCAAAACCCCGCAGACATTAAAAAGACAATACCCCTGGACAAGAAAAAGAAAGTGCATAGTGCATACAGTTGATAGTGCAGCTAGCTGCAAATTCAGATGTCTAATAGCCAGAAGGCAGGCAAGGCAAGGCAAGTTTATTTATATAGCACATTTCATACACGATGGAAATTCAAAGTGCTTTACATAGAAAATGAAATTAAAACAGTGATAAGAAATAAGAATAACACGTGTAAGAATTAAAAAAAAAAATAGACATTTGTCTGGAGATGGTGGTCCAGTGGGTTAAACCACCTAACTGACATGCAGAAGGTTGCTGGTTTGATCCCAGGTCACCACCAGTGTGTCCTTGAGCAAGGCACTTTACTCCACGTTGCTCCACGTTGCTTCAGGGTGATTGTCCCTGAAATTAGTGCACTGTAAGTCGCTTTGGATAAAAGCGTCTGCCAAATGCATAAATGTAAATGTAAATTTGGCAAAACACAGGTGTTTCATATTTGATCTTGCTCTGGGACTTCCCCATCCTGACAGTCTGTCTCTGTGGATCTTCCTAGCGCTAGGCTTTTTAGTCTGTCAGACGTCTCCGTTCAGACCCTATCTTTCACCCAAGATGGACGGGCGGACTAACCTCCTCTGTAATCCTTTTAAGACCGGCTCGCAGCACGGTCCGACCTGGCCTCGCCTGGTCTTTTACTTTTCCCCCTGGAAAACTTATCTGTCTCAGTGGATCTTCTAGCGCTAGGTTTTTTAGTCTGTCGGACGTCTCCGTTCAGACCCTATCTTTCACCCAAGATGGACGGGCGGACTACCCTCCTCTGTAATCCTTTTAAGACCAGCTCTCAGCACGGTCCGACCTGGCCTCGCCTGGTCTTTTACCCACAGAGTCAGCTCTCAGCTATGGTTTATCCAATACCCTCAATATTTTACAAGTCCCTTCAAATTCTTAAAATAAGAAGAAATAAAAATATACAGTTATAAAGATAATTAAAAGAATAAAATTCAATAGAAATATATAGATGTAAAGATATTTAAAAAGAATAAAATTATTACAGTATATATAGATAAAAAATAAAATAAATAAAAAATTAAGATGATGCATAGATTAGAATAGGTGCAATCAGTGGGACGTACAGTGGCACAGTGCTCATTCAGTAAAGGCACAGCTGAACAGATGTGTTTTGAGTCTAGATTTGAATGTGGCTACTGTTGGAGCACATCTGATCTCTTCTGGAAGCTGGTTCCAGCTGCGGCTGGCACAATAGCTGAACGCAGACTCTCCTTGCTTTGAGTGGTGTTAGAGATATAGCCTTCATAAATAGCTCACTAGTGTTCTCATTTAAGCTTCTCTTTTTGACAGCGACAGATCTAGCTTCAATGGCAGGAGAGATTGAAATATCAAAGAAAATACAGAAATGATCAGACAATGCTACATCTTTAACAACAATTGATGAAATGTTTAGACCCTTGCTAATAAGTAAGTCTAGAGTGTGTCCACGATTGTGTGTGGGACCATGTACATGCTGTGTCTAATCAAAAGTTAAGAACAGTCATGAGTTAAGAACAGTCATGAGCTCTTTTGTTGTACTGGATTCAGCATTGTCTATGTGAATGTTAAAATCCCCAGCAATGGCAAAACAATCAAACTCTGAGGAGATTATTGATAACAGCTCTGTAAAGTCCTCAGTAAAGGATGGAGAGTATTTTGGAGGCCTGTAAACAATGATAAGCAGGATGCGTCGAGCACCTTTTAACACAATACCCAGATATTCAAAAGACAGATAGTCACCAAATGACACTTGCTTACATTGATAGACAT